>OY720441.1:325345736-325819571 GCA_963082915.1 Dolichopus griseipennis
GAGCCTGCTGTGGATCGGATCATAATCTTGTGAAAGTCAGATATAGGAGCAGAATCATAGCCAAACGAGCATTGAGGAAACACAATGCAACGAAGCTGGACGTAAGCAAACTCAATATAACATCTGTGAAAAACGAGTACAAAGCGTCGATCGAGACAAACTTAAATCTAGAGGAGTTGCAACACATGGAGCTAAATGAAATGTGGGATAGTTTAAAAACGGCACTGCATCGAGCTTCTGAAGAAACTATTGGTTTCCAGCCAATAAAAGTTCGAAACGAATGGTATGACGGAGAATGCAGAGATGCGGTAGCCGCAAGAAATGAAGCACACAAAGGAAAATTAAGTAGACCAACACGTGCTAAGCAACTACATTTCGAGCAACTTAGAAGAGAGGCCGACAAAATCTGCAGAAAGAAAAAAAGGAAATGGCAGAACGATGCGCTAAGAAAGGTCCAAGATAATTTGCAAAATCGCGATAGTATCAGAGCAGCATACAAAGACATCCGCATCATCAGAGATGGTTACAAAGCCCAGTCAAACTTATGTAGAGATGCAGAAGATAATCTTTTATCATCTGAGGATGACATTAAGAACAGGTGGAAAGAATATTTTGAAAACTTACTAAATGCACCAAACGATGAAGTAAATGAACAACAACAGATCACAGTGGAAAGGCAAACCCAAAATGAAATCACGGGACAACCTACATTAACAGAGGTGATCAATGCCATAGAGCTATTGAAAAATAACAAGGCTCCTGGTGCAGATAACATTCCGGCTGAACTTCTGCGTGATGGAGGAGAAACGGTACAAAAAATCCTTCATAAAATAATACTAAAGGTGTGGCAAGAAGAAAAAATACCCGCTGACTGGCAACTAAGTATTATATGTCCAATCTACAAAAAAGGAGACAAGCTCAACTGTAAAAATTACAGAGGGATATCGCTACTTAGCACTTCCTACAAAGTTTTCACTAACATCTTAAAAGCCCGCTTAGAAACAATTGCCGAAAACATCATAGGCGAATACCAGTCCGGTTTCAGGCCAGGACGATCTACAACGGACCAGCTATTTGTGCTGAAGCAGGTATTGGAAAAGTGCTGGGAAAGAAATGTCGATGTACATCAAATCTTCGTAGATTTCAAGACCGCCTATGACTCTATCCAAAGAGAAAAATTATATGTAGTTTTAAGCAACCTAGGCGTACCGGCAAAGCTAGTAAGACTGATTAAAGCGACTATGCAAAACACAAGCGCGAGGGTAAAAATCCAAGGGGACCTTACAGAACCCTTCAACATCAAACAGGGACTGAAACAGGGGGATGGACTCGCTTATGCTTTTCAATCTTGCCCTGGAGCACATAGTCAGGAAAATCCCATCTGACCCGAATGCCACGTTGCTATTCAAAACCACCCAGATAGCAGCATACGCAGACGACTTAAATCTACTAGGAAGATCAGAGGCAGGTGTCAGAGAATGCTATATCCAGTTAGAGAAAACAGCTATAGAACTGGGTCTGAGGATAAACATCGATAAGACGAAAATGTTAGTAGTATCCAGACGTAACCAGAGAGAGAGACAAAACATTACTTTTGGTGATGACAATGTGGAAGTAGTAAAAAGTTTTGTCTATCTAGGGGCCGAAATAACAAGTGGAAACGATGAAACATCAGAGGTAACCCGAAGGATAGGCAAGGCAAACAACGCCTACTACTCTGTGTTGAAGATAATGAGATCTCGAGAAGTCAGCAGAAAATGTAAACTTGAGCTGTACAAATCTCTTATCAGACCGGTGTTATGCTACGGCAGTGAATCGTGGACGATCACCCAAGCGACGGCAAACCTACTTTCCCGTTTCGAAAGAAAAATACTACGTAAAATTATCGGGCCAATTATCGACCAGGGCCAATTTAGAATGCGACGCAACGCAGAGCTATACAATGTATACACCGACAGCGATGTTTTGACATACATCAAGCTACAACGCCTTAGGTGGGCCGGTCACATACAACGTATGCCAGATTCCCGCATTCCAAAAAAAGTATTGAACGGGAAAATAGATAGAAAAAGACCAGTGGGAAAGCCGAGAAATCGATGGGTTGATGCAGTCGAGTCAGACGCTGTATCAATGCTGCAAGAGCAAAATTGGATAACTGCTGCCCAAGATCGCGTGAATTGGAAGAGGATGATTCAGGAGGTCAAGGTTCGACAACGGACTGTAGCGCCATAGAAGAAGAAGAAGAAACCTAAAAAAAAAGTGATTCCGTCAGGTATCTTTGTCTGTAGATACGTATAGCCTAAGTTACCGATCGGAGTTTTCTGAAATTCTGCTATATTTACATTTCGACGTAATTACATCTCGGATTGCCAAACTTTTGTTGTAATTCGGACAAGCACAGCTGAAAGCTTAAAATTGTAATTTTTAAAAAAAGTATTTTACGAATATTACATCACGGGAAGATTTTGGTTGTCAATTTCATTAAATTTCTTTAAATATCAATTTTTTTTTTAATAATATTACAGCTGTTTCAACTCTAACTATTTCATAATGGGGTCCTACTGAACTTTTTGTAGCATTGTATACACGTTTGTAATATGTATTTTTTTTGCAACACTACATGTTTAAAGTTCCTTGTTCTTGAGTATTCAAATAATTCAAGTCACATAATTTTATATTTCAGTCGTAAAAGATCACTAAACATTAATTCTAAATTAAGGCTAACAACAAGGAAGTTTACCTCATGTATAAATTTTACTATTTAGTTTTGTACACAAAATCCAAAGAACAATTGAATGATTTTGGAGGCGTTCCTGAATCTGAACTTGTATTTTGTTTCTTATAAAATTAAATTTTTCGAAGACAAACTAATTAAAAAGATAAACTCTCTAAAAAGAGCCCTACCAAATAAATGAAGGTTCTACAAAATTAAACCGCAGAGTGTTGTCATAGCAAATGAGAAATAAAATCCCGAGGTCTAATTTCACTTTAAATTTGATCTTCGACTTCTTAAGAAATAAAGCCTCAGAGTGTTATTTCTTCTTCAATCTAATTTATGTTCTATTGGGAAATAAAGCCTTGGAATGCTAATACTCATATAGATAATAAAGACGATATATATAAAAACGATATTCCGGAGGATCTTAAAGATAGATTTTAAAGCAGGGTCCATACTGCTGAATTCAATTTTTGAATTGAAATCTTTTGCTGAATTTGTAACTTTAAAATCTCTTCTAATTGAGAATCTCACCTACAAATTTATAAATAATCTGAAAAATTGTTATACTCTGATTTCGAATACAGTTCATAAATTTTTCCTTATTAAAAACCTTTCATACCAAACGTTATAAGACGAAGAGTTCTAGGATGTTATTTTCCTTTTATTTCAATCTTCGAATCCTTAACAAACGGGGATTTGTGCTTATTTCGCAAAAAGTCAAAAGAAAACTTGAAAGAGAAGTACCTGTGGGGTGTTATTTTTCAAATTTTGCGGTGTTATTACATATGAGAATTAAAACCTCTATTTCACAATGAATTAAAAATAGCACCCCAAGGTCTTAATTTCACAATGCTTTATTTCATGACTTCTAATTTTTATATAATTTTTGTAACGAATGGCTGCTTGTTTACAATATTAAATTACTTCAAATTTGTCTGATGAATCTAAAATAAAAACCACTGGCTATATACACTTGTAAGGACTGTGCCAAGCAGGACCTGTTGTTCAAGACAACGAGATGATATATGTACTATTTAAATGAATTTGAACAGGTTGCCTTTTTTTAACCATGCCGCTATATTAGGTATTAAGATCAAAATTACATTCCGAGGTTAACAAATGGGTAGAGTCTAGATATTAAACCAAATGTCAATACAAAAGTTGTTCTAATTCGAAGAAGCTGCTTAGGCATACATAATATCAACTACATATTAAAACCGTTTACAATATGTCGATTTTCCTCAACGATTTATAAAATATTTAAAGTTCAAACTATTTAAAGACTTGCAAAGGGATAAAGTTCAAACTATTTAAAGGAACAGAATGGGGTCAAAATTAAGTGAGGAAAAACGAATTATATAGAAAATACTAAGAAATTTTCTGAATTAATTTAAAATTTTTTTTTTTACATCTTCCAAAAAATGCCGGCATAGAGAAATAAATCACAAGAACTTTGAATAGTTCCAAATGTTCAAAGAAAAAAAAAAAAAAAAGAAAATAATAACAAAATAAAAACTATTAATTTATTTTCAAAGCAATTATTCATTTGATGGTAGTATGTATGAAATTTTTGTTGATGAAAGAATTGGAAGCTAAAATAAATCTATTCTAAAAGAAATAACAAAGTTGTTTTTTAATGGACAACCATTACTCATTGAATGAAACTGAACAATAATAACAACAACTTTATTATATAATATTGTATATAAATATATATATATATATATATATTTATTAGTAGGGTATTATTATGTTGATGTTATGCCAAATGTACGCATTATTTTGTATAGCAAAACATAAAATTTAAAGAAACAAATTATTAAAGTTTCAATATTTACTAATTATATATGTATATATGTATGTACATATATATATATATTAAAATTGATTCATGTGGAAAATTAAATTAAAATTTTTCTTGAGAAAATGTAAAATAGAGCATGAAAATATTTTAATATTATATTTAAAAAAAAAAAAATTTTTAAGTAATGGTTTTATTTTTGAATAAATATTTTAAAATATAATTAAATATTGAAAGGTTAATAATATAATCACAAGATTAAGTTATATATTAACTTAGGGGTCCGACATTCGAAATGTGGCTCGAGAAGGAATTTATTCCCTCTTCTTAAACCACCAATTATAGTTTTACCTACTAGAGTCTTAACAGGGCTGCAAACCTGCGAAAAATCGGATTCAAGTTCAGATTCTCGTTCGACCTGGAATATTTTAATAGATTCGGTTCGGGTTCAGATTTAGGCTCAAATTTTTGAATCAAACATAATATTTGAATAAAAATTTAAAAAATATGACCAAAATACGATGTTTTGCAAGCACTATCAAATTTTGTATAACATTATATAAACATTGATAGTCAAAACAAACTTGTAAATCTGAACCTTGCTTATAAATGGATTTAGGTGCGGGTTCGAGTTAATCAAAATCCTTAATTCGGAACTGGTTTTGGTTTAAGGTTCGGTTACATTTTGCAACCATGGAGATTATACATAAAAGTATAAATTCACCAATCGCGTAAGAAGATTCTAAAATCTTTTTTTTTAAACTTCCATTCAAAAATAAGCCATTAGAATATTAATATGACTTAGTTCATCATTTTGAAGGTAAGCTTCTTCAAGACAGATTAAGTTGATTATTTTATACGAGGGAATGGCGTCCCTTCACTAGGGAACAGAACGTTCCAAAGCCACACCATTTTTGAACTGAACTTTAGGAAGTAACCTTTGATACAAATGTACAGTTTGGTTACAGGGATGGAAATATGGAAGGATTTAAGGATGATGGAGATGTTATTTTGGTATTTTGGATTTTTGGAGATGGGGAAAATTTGGGTGGATGTTAAGGAGAAAGAAATTAATGTTCTTCTTATATTTAATTAAGTCATTTACTTAAAACATTTGGAAGATTTGAAGTTTCGCATAACGGCAAATTAAAATATAACGTGTGGTAAAACTCTATATTTATTTTACATTTAATTAAAATGCTTGTGAAAGCATATGCACCTTCACACCTTCAAGAAATAATTTTATACAAATTTATTTAAATGGCTTTTTTTAAGTTTGGGGACTGGAGCTACAATGTAGAGCGAATGTTTTTCCATGAAATTAATTGTCTCCGTTTATTAATTAGTTGGACAGACATTCGGACAGGCAGAATCGAATATAAATATACATAACAGATCGCCAAATATAACGGTATACATACAAAAATACTAAAAACAAAAATAATACATTTAAAAGTCTTTTTCGTCTTTATAGGATATTATGCGCCATTAAGGATATATATTTTTTGAAAGCTGGCAGTACCAACTATCTGTTGGATAAAGTCATTTGATACTAAGCGGGTAGTACCTTAAGATAAACGTCACTGAAAATAATTATTTTAATATTCTAAAAATAAAAAATAATTAAATAAATTTATCAATCTAAAATTATTTCTTCCGTTCGTATTCAATACCCCTTTGTAAAAATTGAAATCAAGGTAAGAATATTTTATTTAGTTTTTTTTTTTTAATTAATTTTAACTGAACAATTTCAATACTATTTTTTTTTCCTACCATTTTTAATTTTAAAGATTTTCTATCTGTTTCCAGAAAATATTGTTAAATCCCCCGTTCAACACACAATATCTACAACATTTTTTTTTAGATTGATTTCAATTTAAAGATAAAATTTCAATTAAAATTTCAACTTTTTTACATTAAATTACACAAATGTTTCCACTTTTTTTCGATTATCACAACAAAATTTATGTATTTAAAAAATAATTTAATAAATATATGCATATGTATAAATGTGTTGTAAAATGTATCTTAAGATAAATTTTTTAAAAGGTTCGATGTCCCAAAGGTAAAAATTTTATAATAATGAAAAATAAAATTAATACTTAGATAAAATGAAAATATAGGGATGAAAATTTTTAAATTTAATATAAAAATATGTTATTAGTAAATATCGAAATGTGTTTGTACAGGGTATTTAAGAAGTATACGTAATAAGAATTGTGAATGAACGGCAACAAATGTATTTAAGAGGTTACTTTAAAAAACCAAAAAAAATAATATAAAAACATCGCCAAATCGACTAAAGAGATGACATTTTAACTAAGCTGATTGCAACCAACTTAGTAATACTCAACACTTGACAAATTCAATTAACAGTTACACCAAACCCCACTTCAACTCATCACAGAAATTGTGGGGGAAGTGTAGGAGAGATATCCGAACCACTATATCAATTAATCCAAATATCAGGAACACAATAAAAATAGAAAGAATCACTCTTGCAGCAAACATGTGCTTGTTTGGTCTTATTTCAATCCCAAATCCACGGTCTGTTTACGCATGGATGAACGGACATCGCTAAATCGACTCAAGAGGTGACCCTGATCTAAAAAATATATACTTTTCTATTTTTAGCTTCCTTGTTTTTGGTTACAAATACTTTTTATGCGTTTTGGAAATACACGGTGTCGACTTGCTTTTTTTTGTAAACCTAAATAATGCTCTCGAATTTATTTACAAGTTGTAAAGTCTTAAAAGTTTGGGTCATTGGGTTCATTCTTAGATGGAATAGATGTACTGAAAAGCAAATAATTAAATAAATTTTTTAGTTTTCTCAAAGAAGGATTGGCCGAGCATCGGAACCGTGGGGATATAAAATTTTGTTCTGCAGCTGTTATTTTTTAGTCTAAACTACTTTCGTTTAAACCATTGTTAAAGGATGGCCCCTCTTTTTGCCAGCAAGTAATTTGTTTATAATAAACTAAATTCCGTACTCAACAAATTGTCAGACACCTTGTTTGTATCGATGTGTACACTATAATCTCACAATATATTATAATATTAAAAAATATTTTAAGGCCTAGGGTTTTTGGGATTATTTCATAGGTCCCAAGATATGATTTTATGTTTTAAATAAAAATTCATGAATAATATAAAAAAAATTTATAAAATAATGGATAAAATAAAAAATTTTAAATTGTTGTTTTGTTAAAAAATTACTTTTAAAATAATTAAGATAAGATTTAAATTGAATAAATAAGTACCTATAGTTATTATATAAAATATTATAAAAATCATATCTTCAGTTCATTCTTAATTATTTTAAATTAATTTTTTAATAGTAATTTTAACAATTGATAAGTTTTTTAGTCATCATTTTTTAATGTGTAGATTTGTTAATTAGTTAGATTAGCTAAATTGGTTAAACAATTTTAAAAATATAAAGATCGTTTAATGAGAAATTAGGTAATATTTAATTCATACTATATAATTTATTAAAACACTTTTCAAATGTTTTTACAAAGCACTCGACGGAATTACATGTATAACATTGCCTTCTTTTATACTACTTCCATACGCCTTCTTCCATACTGGGATCAAGTGGACCTGTTTTACTGATAGAATTTATCAACATATACACAAACATAAGTATGAAAAATATTTTTAGAGATTTTTCGAATTTTAAATGTGATTTCAAATAGATAATAAGATAGTCTCTATGACTCTAAGGCTATTTTTTCAAAACTTTGAAAAATTGCTTCCCACGAATTTTAATTTTCAACCATCTAGAATTATTGATTGCAAAGACATGCACTCTGGTTCTAATAATCTCTTCGGCAGCTTCACTAAACCCCAAGAAATTTCTTACTTTACTTTGTAGTGTAAATAGTTATGTTGATATTTAAGCAAGGTTCTAAAACTTAAATGCTAGCTACCCGAAAATGAAGCCTTGGCTATTTAAAATTTAATTCAAGTCTTTATTCTATTATGTTACTCATTATTATATATAAAGCTAAGATAATTTGTCCCCAAGGCGTTAACTAGACATTTTTTTACAGGCGGTGATGTAAATTTAATTTGTCTCAGTTTGTTGCCGTCTAATGTATTCCGTTGTTCATTCCAAGAGCTTTTAATGTTCCGGTATATTATTGGTTTATAGTCGAGATACATAAATTATATGGAACGTTTAGTTCAAAGCCAGTTGTTCCAGTTGTCAAAAATGCAACGTCATATCTTTACAATCTGGTAAAGATTTACAAATCAGAAAAGAAATGTGGGTATTTGACACCTATAAATGGATTTAAACTAACATCATCAATTGGAAATATTCCTGTAAATTATAACAAGTAAAAATAAAAATTAAAAGGATTATCCTTTAGAAAGACGCAGTAGCACGAAGAGGCGGTGAAATACGTGCTAAGACCCACAATGTTAGGATAGTTGATATCTTCTCCTCTCTTCGCTCAAACAAACAACAATAATATTACTATGAAAAATGCAACAATATTTCCAAGTGAATATATTTATTCTTATGATATAATATTCACCAATATAGGAAAGAGTCACACAGAAGTACTTCTAAAATAAGTTGAAGACAAATTCAAAACGAAGAAGAGTGTAGTAGAGTAGACTGTGTCAACTCTGGGATACCCGTATGACAAAATTTCAGACACCCAGCTTCATTAAATGTAGTGTAATGCTCATATAAAAGAAGAAGTTGTATGGCAGCTACCTGAACCCATGGACCAAACTGGCTGGATTTAAATAGCGATGACGGCTATTGCAAAAAAACGAATATGCGAAAATTTCAAGATCCTAGCTCCTTTAGTTTTTGAGTTATCGTGCGGATGGACGGACAAACGGACGGATGGATGGACTGACGGACATACATAGCTAAATCTATTTATATATCCGATCCATACACTTGAGTCTATATCTACCCCATCTCCTTCTCTGCGTCACAAACGTAATAGCAAATTTATTATACCCTTTGACTATATAGTCGTACGGGTATAATGAAGTTAAAAAACTAAATTAAATTTCGTAATAATATTACTTAACAGTTGTGGGGTTTCTACTGAGCATAATTTACATGACAGAATTTCTATTTCCTATTCACTTATTTAATTTCTTGTTCTCTTTTTCTAGTTTATAGTTTGTTAAACTTCTTCAAGTTGAAGAATAGTGTATTGAAGAAAGCAATGTTAAAGAAAGTGTGATATGTGCACGTATATCCAAATGAAGTTCTTGAAATGTAATTGATATTTATATGACTGAAGTACGGTAATATTTTTCAATTGATTTCCATGTAATATTTTATATACCACGTTTGATTAAAAAATACTTAAAATTTATACTCAACTGTACTATTGCTATTTATAGTTACTACGGGTAATAATTTTATTTTATTCAAACTTTTTTATAAATCGCACCTCCAAATTGTGGAATGCATTATCACTTTATGTATATCTAATACTTATGATTTAGAAAAATTCAAGAGAGAAGTCAACTTATTCCTTGTGGATTCCCATTCAACTCATGATACATATTATGTTTCAACGTTTCAGCCATTATACTGCACAAAGAAGGTTGGGGCCTTATCCCTTTATTCTGGCTTAGAGGGAAGGTTTTTTTTTAATAAGTAAGAATCTTACAACTATCAGAGAGTATAGTTTTTCAGGTGCTTTTTGAAGTTTTTTCCATCCTTCGGAAAAAAAAAAATTGGGTTTTAGGTAGTTGTTATTTTATGGGCACTTCGATCAAAGTCAAATCAAATTTGATTTCAATTAAAGGCAACTCTAATGAAGTATTTTTTTAAAATTTTTACAAAATCAAATTTATCATCATGATTAATTAAGATCATAATATCAAAATCTTAAAACTTTTGAGGAGATAATATTTGAATGAATGTAACACTTAAGGGAAATATATGAAATAATAACAATCCTTCTTCAGCAGTGCGACGCGTTTATTGACAATATTGATGCCCATTTATAATTTAACATTTTTAGATGATTGAATTCTTTCATTTGAAAAGTAACATTTGGAAAATGAAATCAAATATTTTGTACTAATTGTTATCTAAATGCATACGTGCATCAAACAGAAATATATAAAAGAGAAACAAAACCTCGCAGGGTTTCCCCGATAACCCTGAAGTAAAGCAGAAGTACAAGGAAGCCCATCCCTTACTTTGAAATCCATGGTTCAATGTTACCCATCCTTGTAGTAGTTCATTTCATTTGGCAAAAAAAGCATTCATACGAAATTTCACTAAAATAGGTTGAGACTCCGGGTTAATTTATGAAAACAACTCTCCATGGGTACCCGCCAATAGGCTATTATAGTATTATTTACCAAATTCGAACTTATTCCGACGATTAGAACTCGACCTTTCTCCGCGATTTCCGAATTTGCCACGGTACTGATAATTTTAATACTGAAAAAAAGTTAAAATAGAGCGATTTAGAGAGTAACTGTACCATATTGTTGTTTCATCCATATTACGGAACTTCAGTTCTGATTCAGTTCATTACTGAATAATTAGGGTTTCAAATTCCCAATACAAAGAAAATTTTTTATTCAGTTAAAGTGTAAAAACTATTTTGTATGTGTTCACAACTGTTGAACTTAGGTTTTCAAGGTAGATATTATATTATGTACTTATGAAGTTGTGTGTGAGTTTTTTTTATTTTGTTTAAAGATTTATAAATTCATTTTAATGTTTTACGATAAAAACAATTTTTTATGAGAAAAAAAGTACTGCAAAAACCAAAATAACTTGATAAAGATAACATTATTTTTGTTTATTATTTTTCTCCCTCATCCAACTTGTCCTTTTCTTCTAAAGCCTTCGTCGTTTTTATTACAGTTATTATTTTTGTTATTATTTTTTTCATTCATCCATTACGGTTGATTGTAGTTATTTTAGTCCCGACGCATACTAACTTTAAAAAAAGAAAAAATTGGATTTTTAAAGATAAATAAGCTCAGTCTTTATATGTATATTTATAGCAAGGAAAAGAGGGTAAGATCAGGGGTAGGAGGCGCATATATAACGAGAGGATGTTTTAAAAGATTTTTCGACAATTTGACCTAAAAGAAACATAACAAATAATGAAAAATAAGCCTTAAAAATGGATAAAATGTTTTGTAAATACTCACTTATACATTTTTTATCAAAAAAATAAACAAAAAAAAAAAAATTTTAAAGTCAACTCAAAATTCTATTACTCAATGCTTACAAAAGCTGAAATATCAGTCGTTTTCAGTTTATAAAAGTAATTGTGGTATAAGATCTAAATTATTAATTATAATTTAATTTTCAATATAGTGTATACAATTACTTTCAAAAAAATTTTTAAATGATTTATTTAAAATAGTGGCCCACATCTGAAAGTTATAGGTCCATCTATTAGTCCCTGTAAATTTTGAATAAATAAATAAATACGGAAGATAATTGACGGATTCATATAGACTTCAGAAATGAAGGGTTTTGTTAATTTATTTTATTAATTTATTTCTAGTACCACACAATTGAAAATATTGCCTGATAGTCCTTTGCCTATTTGGCATTTGAAATTCTTATTAAACTATTACATTATACACTATATCTTTTTACTAGTTTTGATCGGACGAGGGCTTGAACACGAGACTTTTCGATTGATAAGCTGCCACTTTAACCACTGAGCTATCGGTCAGATGAAGAACACACCCCGAAAGTATAAAGCGGAACCGAAGATTATCATTATCAACATATATTATTATTTTAAAGAATTAGTGTAATAATCTGTGTGGGAGCTTTTAATCATTCATCTACCTTGTACCACATGCTATGCGTGAGGTGTGCTTGCTAATTGGCATTTTAGATTGTGGCACACAAATATCCATATGAATTCGGTTTAATTGCATCCTGGTGTTAATATTAAATTATGTTAAAAATTCATTGAAAATATGAACAATCTCTCACATATTCAGGCAACAAAATGTGACTTTTCTAATGACCTGTGTAAAGCTATAGTAACTATTGACATTTACAAATAAATATAAATTGCGTAAATTGATTTTCTTTTTATTTTGATCTTTTCCTACATAAGAAAAATCGGAATTCTCAATTTCATAAACAATTATAAAAAGTATAAATGGAAGAAAAATTCTTAAACAAAATTTATCTTTTTCCTTTTTTATTTTTTTTCCTGGAAAATTTTCTCACCCACATTTTTTGCACAATTTTTTGTTTTTTTTTTTGAAAAAACAAAAACAAACTAAAAAAATAATAAAAATGATTGAATTTTTTTCTATTTAACAGGAAGTTTCAATTCCGTTTTAAAAATTGATTTTCCCAAAAAAAAAAAAATGAAATAAAAAAAATATATTTACAAAAATTAGGAAGTGGAAAAGGAATGAAAAATAAAGGAAAGGTAATCTATATATATATATGAATGAAAATTAGATTATTTTAAAATAATATAAAAAGATCTTTATTTTGTTGACATGTTAAATTTTTATCAATTTATAAGCCAATTGGCATGTTAGGGTATGTCCTAATATTTTATAACATTTGACAAAACCAAATTTAATAGTTTTAAATTTTCTTAAATTTTATAGAGTTCTTGTTGACTGGTTGATTTAAGTGATGAGTCGAACCGACATGACCATGATTCAAAGAAGTGTTTTAGCTACCGTTTCGCTGCAAGAGCACTTCTGTGAGTTTGATTTCAGATTCATTTCGCAGTGCTCAGAAATCTCATGGAAAACCATTTCTGCGGATTGCTTAATTGCTAGATATTTAGATCGGTAAATGGCTGCTGGGAGTTATCCTCCTTGTGCTATCAATCAATACAAGACATATATACAAATGAATTTTAGTTATATTGGTTCCTTTCTAATTCCGTTGGCAACTGCTGCGTGATTATGGATTAAATGAAACACCAGAAATTTTCCCGCTTGTTCTCCAATAGGCCAAAGTCTCGTAAACACTCCTATTACTGTTTTTAGCTTAATCCCATAGGGTCCTTGTTTTTGTAAACAAATTGTAGTAAACTTTCAAGAGTAAGTATTTTGAATTTTTGGGAAGTTTAAAACCTTACTACTGCGCCAGGAAATACTTTGAAAGATTTATTATTTGGGCGATAAAATTCGGTGGAATAGGAAGTATTGTTGGAAATGAATCCAGGAGAAGTTCTCCTTAATTAATTTAAATTATTAATAAAGGTAGCAAGTTGCAAGCTAATTATTCAATTCCGGAACTAAAAACATTTATGATACCGGAGGTACAAATTTTGAAATAAAAGAGAAGATAATGTACGTTGTAGAAGTATAGAAGAAGAAATAAAGTTGAAGTCAATTATTCTTATATTATTCGAAGTTATTAAGATAAGTTTGCACAAAAACTAAATTGATGAACAGTGCATTTTGAACCAAGGGAAAATGGTTGCTCAATTCCGTCTTACAAATAATTAACTTTTATTCCAATAAACCACTTTAAATTTCGAATAATAAAAACTGGAAACTTTAAAAGAGTAGTCGTAATCTAATAAGGAATGCATACGTATACACTCTATTCTTTCGCCGTTTCAGAATATTTGATTTTTCATTTGCAAGTGCCACTTGCACTATCAAAAATTGACTATTTAAATTAATTAAAAGCATCTCCAAATATAGAGTTTTTGTAAAATAGTTCACTATATTTTAAGATATTTCAAACATGCACTTATTATTCTCCTGGGACCTATTCTTCCTACAATTTTCCCCAGTAAAATGTGATGCTGTGAGTGATATTTTTTTGGGTGTCTCATTGTTTGGGGAAAATTTTTAACCCTATGTGTTTACACAATTCCATAAATTTTCCTTTTCATCTTAAAACTTATATATGTATATAAGAATATTTAATCTATTGTTGAACGTTTGAGTGAAATTTATATGAAATTAATAAAGATTAAGAGTAGTTTTTAATTTTTTAATCTTAATTTTTGCAAATACAAGGATTTCTTCTACGTCAAGCTAACTTCGTCAGTGCTAGTACTCGATTTTTATATATTTGATTACTTATTATTTTATCAACTCATGAAATTCTAAGCAATTTTCTGTACAGCCACAAATCGAAAGGCTACCAGATTATTTTAATGTGCTATTAACAGTAACCACGTCCGAAAATGGTTGAATTTTTATTTTAAATTTTAAAACATTCATAAACGTTCTTTTATATAATATACTATCTAATACCCGGTGCGCGTTAGCCTCTCAAAGGAGGTTTAATTTAAGTTGATATTTCTGCAAAAAGTTAACACAAAAACTACATATGGTATAAATGTTAAATTTAAAATGTATGAAAGAAATTTTTTTTAAAACGATTTTTCTGGGATTATTCTAGTAATTTTTGAAACTTTCTGGAATTGAAAGAAGTACTAACTACTTTTAAAAATTGGACGTAATTTACTTCGAGTAAACTTTACTTTAGAGTAAAAGCCACTGTGCCGCAATGGGTTAACGGAACTCAAAAAAATTTTGTTTGAAGCTTTTTTTTTAGCCAAAGCAGTACTTCGCAAAATTGGACAAAATTTGGTTCCAAAATTTTTTTTCACCAACCGTCGGGCTGACATAGATTAACAAATTCCAAAACTGTTAATAGTGTCAACTCAATTCTCAAGGAGCATCACGTATACAAAATTTGAAGTCAATTGGGCAAACCGTTTTCATTTTAGAACAAAAAGGTTTAAGTACTTGCACCACAGCCCCAACTTGGCGGTTCTTTAGAGCAAAATTTTTAGTCCACGATTTATTTCCGTACCCAAAAACCTCTATATACAAATTTTCATGAGAATCGGCTGAGCAGTTTAGAAGTCTTTTCGCTACATACAAACTGACAAACAAATTTTCGCTTTTATACACATAAATAAATAACTGCTATCATTTTATTATAATTAACCTTAGGCACTATATTGAGAATAATAACTATTATTATTATTTGAACTATTTAAACTTTTTTTAAATTGTCACAATGTATATATATATATATATATGTATATATATATATTATGAAATAAAATTGACCTTTAAATTCAAAGTTTAACAAAATATGTGAACTTAATTTTAACATTCCAATTTTTTTTTTAAAGAATTTCTATTCCTTTCTCTTTCTATTTTTCCTAATAATATATAATCAATATAAATTAGTGACTTTTGAAATTCCAACTGTGACAGAGGAAAATAAATATATATATATATATATACATATATATCACCCTTTATCACCTCTATCTTTATTTTTTATTTTAACGGTATATACTTGTTGAAAACAGTTATTTTGAAATTTTTCACTTTTTTTTCTCTGTTCATCTATTTATGTTTGTTTGATTGTGTGATTCTTATTCTTTATTGATATCTGAAGAGAAACCTGTAGATTTGATACTTTACTTTTTTTTTTTTATTTATTGTTGTTTTTGTCATTTATTGTTAGAAAAAATTTAAAAAGAAAAATAACAAAAACAAAAATAAAAAACAAAAAAAAAGATATCAATTTTTTTTTATAGAAATATCTAGATCACAAATAAAATCACCCTTGAAAATGAAAAAAAGAAAGAGAAAGATATAATAAATTTTGTTTATAACTGTATATAAACAAGTGTGGGTCAACGAATTCTTTATCATCACTTTTGAGTCCTTAAAAAACTACTTGGTTACTTGTTAAAATAAAGTTGTTTTCATTTGAAAGGATTTGAATGATGACTGTAATGAAAATAAAGATAAGATGAGTAATAAAATGATATGATCCAGTTTAGTTCTCAAATAATAGTCCACATCATTTAAGTAAAGATTGTTTTATTGTAACCAAGGTTACTGATAAGTTTTCTGGAAATAAATTAAAATTATCTAATTCCTTTCTCAGAATTCTCATTTTAGAAGATTTATTTAATTTCAACTTATTTAGAACGCATTATTCATTTCACGGAATCATTTGTTAAAAAAGTGAAAGTGACTTAGATCATTTTGAATTTTGATCCAATTGTAAGAATGAATGAAAATGAAAGAGAAGAAGATATGAGGTAGTTGTGACATTCTAATCAATTATGTCATAACTCAGAATTTTTGAGTTGGTATTTAAAATGGTTGGTACTAAGAATCATGGAAATTTGAAATTCAGCTTAATGTTAATTTTAATGAAATAAAATTAGATTGAATTGTTTGAACAGTTCTGTACAGAATATCTTCAAAATATGATATGAAAAAAACCTCAATAATATGAAGATAAGGAATATATCGCCATCTTGTTGTTCTTTTTCTGCCATTTTGCGTCATGTTATTTATTTCAATAGTAAAAGTTGTAAATATTTGTTAAAATTTTCTTTACTTCTCTTGAGAGCATATGGAGAGCAGTGGAGACTATACTAGATACTATCATCGGGCTGTTAGGTGCTGTTTTTGTATACTTTAAGCTTTTTTTCAGCATCAATACTATAGAAGAGACGGTTATAAGTTCCTCGAAAAAAAAAAAAAAATAGAATTTACTCCGTCCTAACATAAATAGTTCCATATTGTCGGGAATTCGTAAATCCGAAATTTGTTTTATGTGTCAGTGCGTGTGTGTGGCTATAAAAACAATATCTCACCTAAATTGCAACTGATTTAATTCAAATTAGCTGTGAACGCTGTCTTCCTCAATAGTAAGGTTAAGTTCATAGATGGCCCAAATTATCCCAAGAGGTTAGTACGCTCCCAAAAGCTCCAGATTTTTCGAGAAATATCGAGTGCTAACCGTTGGAATTTGTTTAAATTTGTGTTAGTGGTTAAAAATGAAGTGTAGCTTTCATAAATTTTCATGGATGCTTCAAGAACGTCAAACCATTACTTTAATCAAAATCGCAACCTAGTATTATTGCCTTTATTCCAAAAGGAGAATGACTTCGCAGAAGAATATAATTGGATCATGAGCTGGGGAGGCTTTCATATAAATTAAGCGAACGTTATACTATTACTTGTAGTATTTAACTCCATAATTGCTTTCTTACGAAATGTAATTCAAAACTATTCCCGTTTTATTTTCTTTTGGAATATGTTTTAAATTCACCTCCATTTGCTTTTTACTTTTTGATGCAATATTAGATGGCTCTTATGTTACTAAACTTAAACAATATTAGTGCAGCAGAAATTGATTCGGAGGCATTTTTTAATAAATGTTTGGAGCGTGCTGTTTCGCAAAAATATTTTCAGGAAATTTTAAAAACATACTATAAGAATTTTGAACAAAATACTTATTATATATTCTTAATAATTATATATATGATTGGTCCATCACCGTTAAGTGTATTAAATGTGAACTACTAATATAAGTTTTAAAAAGTTTCGTTAAGTCTGGATTTTACTTCAAATAGAATTTTTTAATTCGTTTCATTCATAATTTCAGTAAAAATGCATAACTAATTTAGGAGCTATTGGATACAGTGGCAGAAAACGTGTATTAATTTAAAGATTAACCTCTGAAAATTTGTTAAGAATTTAATTTAGAATTTAAGTTCTACATACTGTAAAATAAAATAATAAAAATCATCATGTACAACAGATCCAACATCTTCCTAATTTATATACAGTTGCATACTGAATTGAATAACGGATATTTAAAAATTTGTTGTCAACTATTTTGTGTCAATAAAATATATCCAGCAGAATATGATATGACTAGGGAAATGTACAGTTTATTTTCGCCACTGGAGGGAGGAGTTTGTAGTTATCTACAAAACTGATACTTATAAGATTTGATAGAAAGTTTTACTGCAACTTATACTGCAACTTAATTTTTTTCCCGACGATATTTCATTGTTCGTTTCGTTTTTAGGAACTGTTATATTTTTCTAAAGCAACGCAGAGATAGGTGGTGAAACAAAGTAAGACTTTCGAACAAATTTTTCAGCACATTTTTGAAAAATATCCTACAAAACAGGACTCGTACACAAGGAGATACGGTCTATCAGTTCCATTCATTTTCTGATATACCTTCACCCTATTAATAAATAGATACAGCGATGCAGTCACATATGAGACTGAATGAAATTTTTCTGGAATACTTGATCTTTGATCCCAAATTCATTGCAGGATCGCTGGAATCTATCAATCAACCCTACTTTTAATGTCATATATCCTGTAATCACGCCTTTCGTAGCTTCTAAAATTTAAAATTTACTTTAATTTAAATTTTAAATAAAACATAATGAAATTAAATATGAATTTTTTATCCATATTATTCAATTTGTCAGTATTGCAATAATTATTAAATCACTTAATTGAATACAAAAAAAGTACCTACTTAAATAAAATTTAATTAAATATTCGTTTTATTTTTTTTAATTTTATATTATAAAACTTTAAAAATGCCTGAATTAAAATTCAAAATTGATTACCTTAAGTGAAAAATAAAAAACGATTAAATAAAAATATTACGTTACACAATATTGTGACGACGACAAGCATATGTGTGTAGGTAGAATAACATTTACCGTTATATTTTTTTAAAATTTAATATTGAATTTTACTCCTGATACAAGCAAGTAAACAAATGTACATACATATAGTAAAGAAAAAAGTCAAACACAAAAACCAAAAGGAAGCAAAAATTAAAATGTATGTAACTACATATGTAAAATGCATATACTTACATACATATAAACAATTTTCACATTAAAAACAAATTTATCAAGTGTGTTTAATTTCACTGCAATAAAAGCAATTAATTACCACTCTCTGCTTTTGCTCTTGACAAGTAACATTATAACATAAAACATAATGATATTCGAACAATATTTTCCAATTTATGCATGTGTATATAAATATTATAAAACATATGCAATTTATACACATACACATAAGAATATATGTATTTATATATATTTGTATTATAATTCTATAAAGTTGTCACTCCACCCTTGTAATATTATATATATTGGTAAGGCATAAACTATTTTTGTATTTAAATTATAAAAAGAAGAAAGCAGACCTGAATATATTATTTTTATAATATACTTGTAAGGGCAATCCATTTAAATTTTTGTTAATTATCTTAAATAAATTGCTTATCTAAATTGAAGAAATAGGAAACTTTAATGTCAAATGTCATTTACAATTAATAACTAAAGTCTATAGATGTTTCAAATCGCAATATATCATACATCTTCCAGCTTCCAGATTTGTGATCGTAACCTTTAAGACTCCTACTTCACATCACGCTTGTAATGAAGTGGTTTCAACATTTATAATGAAAAGAGGAAAATCATGAGGACTGGTTCAAATCTAGAATCTTTGCTGAAACATAATATAGGCAATATTATATTATCAGATTACACACTTAATTGCAATACTTTTGGTAAAATTTCAAGTTCACAACTTATAAGATTATGAGTTAAATATAAAAGAAAATATAAGTTGTATGGGAGCTCTTCGAAATTTTTGCACTGCACCAACTATATAATTTGCAGACGATTAAATACTTTTCGCAAAATTTCAGGCATTCACAGCTATATTTGGCATTGAGTAATTCTCATTTAAAGAACGAAGCTGAATGTCAGCTACTTGAATCCACTGCACTAGATTAAGCTAATTTTGCTCAAAACTTGGTTATATATATCAACTACTCTTGATAAAATTTCAGACACCCAGCTTTATTATAATTGAAGTTATGAAGTTGTATGGCTACTGTTCTAATCCGAGGATCTAACTAGATTTCAGTAGAAAACTGGCTCTTCAAATCAAATGAATTTCTTTAAAAATCAGAATTCTAGCTCCTTTAGTTTTTGAGTTGTTGGGTGGGCGGATGGAAGTACGGACACAAATAGCTGAACCGCTTAAAATTTCGATTCTGATCCGATCTATACACAATGAGGCTCTATCTACCTTCACTATCACCTTTGTACAGCGTCTTAAGTGAAATGGCAAAATTTTATATGTAACCTTTGAGCTTCGTGTATTCGCGTTTACAAATAAAGCGATTTTAGAAGAAATTTAGTCATTCTAACATACATTTAATCACATATCTAATCATTTGAGTACATTTTAGGGTTTAGAGAGTTAAGACATTTTAATTCAAACCGTTCATAATTTTTTTTTTTGGTTAAAGTAATAAACTCCCTGAAGGACGTAGTATTGCGACTTATAAAATTTCACCTTTTTTAATAATTGAATAAACTGTCCAAATGAACTTCCCTAACACTTGCACCTAAAATAAGCAACGAAATGAAATATACAACAACAAATGCTGACAATTATTATTCTTATTTCGGGTGATTGCCCTTTTTCAAAAATAGTACTTATAATATTTAATACTTAAATAGTGTATTTTTTGTTTGTTTGCTTGTTTGATTTTTAATATTTTATTCCGTTTTGTTTATTTTGGTCCTAAGTACATAAGGATCAATATTAGAATTATGTATCATCACACCGTTGCCCCACCCTAAAAATTGAGGTTTTATTTGTTGTTGTTGTTTTTTTTTTAAGTGTTAAATGACCACTCTAATTTGGTTTGGTACATATTTTTTTTTCTAATTTATTTTTACCATTTTTCTTTTATATATTTTAATATTTGTGCGTTTGTGTATTTGTGTACAGATGTGTATATGTTTGCATATAAATTTTTTTTTTTTTCTTATCTTTATACCAAATTTTTAAGGTTTCTTTATTCAGCTGGGCACCCCAAATTCATAATTTATATAAAATTTAATAAAAGTATCCAATTAATTTTTAATTTTCATTTATTTTGTTTTTGTTTTTTTTTTTTTTTTTTTTTGAAAAAGAAAATAAATAAAATGAATGTTTTCTCTTTCATACATACACATGTACGTATATACAATTTAGTGCAAAATTTATTTGAAAATGGAATGAAAAGTTGAGTATTAAAAAAAAAAATAGAAAATAAAAAACAATTTTAAAAACCGGTTTGTTTTGTGTTTTGTTTTTTTTTTGTAAATACTTTAATAAATATTGTATACTATATAAGAGTATATATATGCATATATATATAAATATATATATTTATAAGTAGGGTGTAGGTATATCAGCAAATGAATGAAACTGATCGACCGTATTTCCTTGTGCACGAGTCCTATTTTTTAGCATATTTTTCAAAAATGAGCTGAAAATTTTGTTTGACAGTCTTTATTTTGTTCGTCCGTTCATCCCTGAAAATTTTTAGCTTACTGTCTAATCTTATAAATGTCAATTTTGTAGCATACTACTACAAACCGGTCTCTCCAAAGGCGGAAATAAACTGTATATTTTCACAGTGATATCATATTCTACTGGATATATTTTATTGATCAGAAAATGTCAAATGTCAAACTAGTTGACAAAAGATGTTCGAATATCCGTTATTCAATATTGAAATTTACAATTATGTAAAACTAATATTTTGTAAAACTTCAAACCTCCGGTATCTGCTTAATGATTAAAAATCGTAAAATTTGGAGAAGGAGAAAGATCTTTAAAAAAAAAAAAAAAAAAACTTTGGAAAAATTGATTTAGACACCTCCCCATTTGAGAGCTGAAAATAACAAGGATGCAAAAGATAACAAGAGAGCTAAGAGGAGAAGCTATGAAACGAAAAGAATCGTAGGAGAGGGTACAAAACTTTGTTAGTTGAATGTAAGTGAGTCACCTGATTCAACCTATTACGTTTCCTATTAAAGGTGGTCGTCATAAGATGTTAAATTCAAACTTTGTTGTTTGATAGGTATTAAAAAGATGGGGAAATGTCAAAAGCCCGGAGTCAAAAATCTCTTGGAGACTTATGATTCCAAAAATAAGCTAAAAGTCTCCGCGACATTGTAACTTCGATAAGTGAATCAAAAGTCCTCTAAAAAATTAGATAAAATTCGTAATTATATATTTAAATATGTGATCAAATTTGATAAAAGCCCGAAGTCAAAAATCTCCTGAAAACTTATGATTCAAAAAATAAGCTAGAAGTCTCCACGGGATTGTAACTTCAATAAGTGAATCAAAAGTCCTCTAAAAAATGAGATAAAATTCGTAATTCTATGTTTAAATATGTGATCAAATTTTAGACGGCATTTTGAAAAAAAAAAATACTCAAATAGCTCACTCATTCGAGCTCAATTCTTCTAGAGGCTTTTGAATTAATTTTTAAGTCATAACTCTTTTGGGGATTTTTAACTTCCAATACTTTTGTCATGTTGCCTCAACGGTCTACTTTAATCAAATAAGCAAAGTTTGTAATTCAAGACTTAATTTAAAAATAATTAAAAGTTCTATAACGCTCTTTACTCTGTTGTTTTTTGTTTTAAAATGCGCTCCCTTAAAAGAGTTTAATTAAATTGCCTTGTTTCGGTTTTTAGCACATTTTCAAAAAAATTTTGTAAAAATGTGCCTATATAGCTTCACTCTGTCCGTCCGTCCGTCCGTCCGTCCGAATGTTTACAAAAACTTTTACACCGTTTGAAATAGAGTAAAGAAATTTTAACCATGGGTAGTTTTTGCAAAAAAAATAATTTCGTAGAAGAATTTTTTTCTCTAGCCCCACCTGTTACGGGGCTACAGCCCCCCAAAGTTGGAAAAAGTCCTATATTTAAATTGTTATAACAAGAGTTCTGTTAGATATATTTTCAATCTGAAAACGGCAAACAATAGCTGGTTTCATAAACTTTACAAATATTTAAAAGACAAATGTCTAGGGTTGCCATATGGTACTAAAATTTAACATTACGCAAAACTCAATTTTTGCAAAATTTTTAGCCACCCATATCTTCTGAACGGTTCAAGCTAGGGTCTTGAAATTTTGGGAGAAGTTAGATACTTAGAAATTAGTAGGAGTCAGTTAACAAAATTTTTTTGTCCAGCCCCATGTTTAAGATCTATAAGGGCTCGAAAATTGAAATTTTGCTATTTTTAAACACCTGTAACTTGAATACCTGTCCAAATTTTTTTTTAGTGATATACAAAATTCAAAGCTCTATAATTATATTTCAACATGTGTCAAAGGTTTTTCTTAATTTTGAAGGGTGACGAAGCTACAGCCCCTGAAAATTCCAAAAAAGCCCTATATTTAAATTGTTATAACAAGAGTTCTGTTAGGTTTATTTTCAATCGAAAAACGGTATTAGAGAGCTGCTTTTATAGGCTTTACAAAAATATGGCGCTTTAATTTATATGGTTGCCATACGGTACTAAAATTTACCATTATATAAAACTCAATTTTTGAAAAATTGTTGGTTCTATATATCTCCTAAACGGTTCAAGATAGGGTCCTGAAATTTTGGGAGAAGTTAGATCCTCAAATAGTAGTAGGAGTCGGTTAACAAAATTTTTTTGTTAAGCCCCCTGTTTAGGAGCTGTAAGGGCTCGAAAATTTAAATTTAGCTATTTTTAAGCACCTGTAACTTGAATACCTGTGCTATTTTTGTTTTACTAATATACAAAATTTAAAGGCCCAACATTCTATTTTAACATATGTTAAAGGTTTTTCTTAAATTTAAAAGCGGTTCCTTAAATTGAAGAAAGTGTCTCTCAGTTTTACCCATTTTTGCTTAGATTGTATAATTCTAAGTAAAATTCCAAATTTTTCTGGAATTCACAATTTAATTCTTAGAACCTAAAAACGTGGAGGGGGATGGAGGGGGGGGGGGGAGAGTTAGATGAAGTTAGATCCTTGAGAAACTTGGCAACCTTCCCCATTGAAGGGCTATAACAACTTTAAAATAAAAACTTTACTGTTAGCAGTAAATTTTATAAGTAAGAAGTAACTATTTCCAAGTAAATATTTCCAAAGTTAAACTCAGTATGTAATACAATATAATTTTGAAAATGTGCTTTTTTAAAAACTTTTTTTTTGGTTTTTTTTCATCACTTGTTTATAAATTGAATTTTAGAAAATTTATTTTTTTATTGAAAAAAATAAAAAACAAAAAAAAAATAAAAACCAAAATCCTGATAAACACAAAAGCTGTTAGGTGTGGGTATATACAATTTATGTTCATTGGTTGGGTCATTTTTAGTTGTTTTATGGGAAAATTTTTTTTTATTATATTTAAAGGTTAAATATTATATTTTGTAATTTAATTTATAATAATTTTAGATCCAACACCAGATTTGTATTTTGTTTTTTTTTTTGTTGTTTTTCTTTAAAAAAAAACTTTTTAAATTTATTTTTATTGAATTTGGTATTAATGTTCAGAGTTTTTTTTGTTTATTTTTATTTGTATAATTAATATACTGAGATTGATTTTTATCATTTTATAAGTTTTTGTTCAAACAGGACATTAGAAGCATCAGAAATTTATTTGAAAATTATTTGGTCATTTTATAGGGTTGGTTGCATTTAGTCTCCTTAAAGAATTGATTTTAGTTGATAGAGGTGCCTCAGAATT
Source organism: Dolichopus griseipennis (assembly GCA_963082915.1). Lineage (NCBI taxonomy): Eukaryota > Metazoa > Arthropoda > Insecta > Diptera > Dolichopodidae > Dolichopus > Dolichopus griseipennis. Next base: position 325,370,620 of record OY720441.1, read on the forward strand.
AAAGGAACAATTTGTTTGTATCTCGTGCCTCTAAAGTGTGCCTTAACGATTTCTGCACTCTTGCTTACACCCGTGAAGCACTACGAATAATATATTTGATCTATAGTTCTGTCTTTACCTTAAAATATAAGAAAACCACCAAGATTTTAAATTATGTGAATTATTTTAAAGCTTCATTATTATTTATTAAATGCAGCTGTTTGAAATTCACTTATACTACTCTACCTCTCCCTAATATTATGAGATTTTTTTTTCTGTTACTTCACTTTGAAGAATAGGGCTTCAACGTAAGGTCTCCGGTCATTTCAACTCATAACCTTCCATAATATTTCGTTTCAGGATATTTCGTGTCTGCTTAATTCAACTAGTACCGTTCTTCTCCATGTTGTTATGGCTCTACTCTTAAATTGTATCCACCTAGATAATTTGCGGGTAAGCGCCATTCGAGTTATGCATCCTCCATTTTGCTTTAGCGTATGGCCAATCCACCTCCATTTTCATCTGGTGATTTGCTTCACTATTGGTAGCTCTAACAAATACTCAAAAGTCAGCATTTCTTATTCCGTTCGACTATAATATCCGAACTATTATTCACAGATATATATTGAATGAAAACTTGTTATTAATTTTTGATAGAATTAGTGAGCAACCATGATTCACAGACATATGATGAGATTATAAAAATTATGATGTGCCTCTCTTACTTCTTCAAGAAACACAATTATCTTACTTTTTCTACAAAATTAAATTATCTAATCAGCCGTTCTATTAACTTAGGCCAGTGGAGCATCATTGGCACCTGAAAAGGAACTACTTAAAAGTTTTGAAAATTTGATCTTGTGTTATAAGGTCTTGTGTTAATTAATAAATACTTTTTAATAGGTGTGCAAATTAAGTTAAAAGTTATGGTTGATCAATATTCGATCCCTACCTTAACAGTTTAACATTGTTATACTTTTTTAATTTTATATAAATTTTATGGCTCAGGTTCCTAGGTTATTTATTTTTAAATTGTCACTTAATCCAAAATCGGGAATTACAATTAAGCTTAAGAGTCTTTTATAAAAGCTATAAGGATCCTCTTAGTTTAATTTAAATTTAAATCTTAATTTTAACATTATGTCATTTTAACTATTCGAATCCATAACTCGTTTTCCTTCAATATTTTACAAAACTTTCAGCTCCTATGGAACTAACTCTCCAAAACATCTTCCTGAGGTAATTGAATTAAATTAAAAATATATTTAAAGTAAATTCAACTGAAATTTCCACCTTTACAATCAAAGTGAAAATTACTAGTACTACTGAACTTTAATGAAATTTATCAATTAATTACTTTTATTATATTCTTAAATAACATAACAATTTATAAAAGTTCAAACAACGCTTTTCATAAATTGTAATTGAAAAGAAAAAATACAATTTTTAATCAATAAGTTGTTTTTCAAAAAATTTTCAATTTTCTTCGTAATCATTATTATAAAAATCAAAGTCAATTAACGTTTTTAATAAAAAAGTAAAATTTTCTTTTTGTCATTGTTTTTATGTCAAACAAAATAATTGCTGAAATTATGGGGAAAAGTTTTCAATTGAATTCAAGGTTTTCCCAAAAATCTTAAAAATTTTTTAAAGAACATTAAAGAAATGATTACCTTTTTTCGGAATTGAAAAATTTTAAATGTTTAGAGATGTTTTCACGATAAAAATCTTAGAACTTTGAAGCAACAATCATTATTTTAAATACAAATTAAAAAGTTTGACTAACATTTTGAATCATGCAGCACTTCTGGTTAATTGTGTTCTCTAGTTGTACTTTTGAACATCTTACAAGCCAATTTAATTAATATCATCTAATAAAAGAACTGGGATATTTTTTCTTTATTATAAGTATTCATATATTATAGTAAATCAATTAAAATTTAAATAAATAATATAAACATTAAATTAGCTACTTGGACCGTGGCCTGGGCTATATGGTCCTTAAATTCAAAATTTAGGAATCTCTTTAACGAGTTCCTGCACAAAATTAAAATCAAAAGTATAAAGAGTTTTTTTTTTTTTTTTTTTTTTTTTTTTTTTTTTTTTATATTTAATAAAAATAAAACAAAAAGAAACAAAAACACAACAAAAAAGAAAAAAAATAACCAATAACATTCCCTTTAACAAAAGTTATAAAATTAAAGTAGTTTTAAGTATTTAACATAAGTAATAATTAATATAATAAACAATTCATCAAGTTATTGAATTAAATTCATTTAATTCTCCCTAACAACAAAACACATTCAATCCAAGATGCTAACTTTGCAACACAAATGTTCTAATCATTGATTTAAACTTAGGTAGATTTTCAATCCGTTTAAAATTTTCTGGCAGCTCATTATACGCTTTTAGACAATTATATACGACATTGTTTGTTTGGTTATTAGTACGGAATAATGTAAGGTAGTAATTTGCTTTATTACGAGTATTGCGGTTGTGAATATCGATCATTCTGTTTAGAATAAAATTATGCTTAATTTCATTATTAATAATCTTAAACGATAAGACATATAGTTCAAATTTACTTATGTTTGCTAAACTAATATATTGTCTACAGTATAACAAGCTTGTCGGATGTCGAATGGGGTATCGATTAATTACCTTTATACTTTTTTTATGTACGATATCTAGTTTGTTTAGATAGATATTCGCGGCTCTACCCCAAATTGGGTTGAGATAACAGATGTGTGATTTTATATAAGATGTATAGATCGTATATAAAGCTTCCTTAGAAAGAAAATTCTTTAATCTATGTAGGATGAATATGTATGGCCCTATTCTTTTTATTACATTATCAATGTGATTGCACCAGTTTAAATTATGGTCTATATTTAATCCTAAATAATTAAAGTTTTTGACAATTTCAATATTCTCATTTTCGAAAGGTATATTTGTTCCTAAGTTCCACGATTTGTTTTGAAAAATAATTATTTTTGTTTTTTTTACATTTAAACTGATCCTATGCTTATTTAGCCATTCTTGAATTATTTCAAGATCATTTTGAATTGAAAGCTTTACACTTTCTTCACTAGTTTCAGCGTATTTTAGGACCGCATCATCTGCGTATAATTGCAGATCTCCCTTTAAGTTGAGACGAGCTAGATCGTCAATATATATCTTAAAAAGATCCGGTCCTAAAATCGAGCCTTGCGGTACACCTTTATAAATAACCTTTTCCGAACTATATGTGTTATTAATGCGAACTCTTTGCATTCTGTTTTGTAAATATGATTTAAAAAATTGTAGTTGTATACTGGTAAAATTAAAGTTAGCAAGTTTAAGCAATAATATTTGGTGGTCAACACAATCAAATGCTTTTTTTAAATCAAGAAATACGCAACTCGTATATTTTTTGCTGTCAACACTTTTCGATATAAAGTCGGTTAGATTCAGACATGCAGCTGTAGTATTAGATTTCATTTCGAAACCAAATTGTTGCTCACTTAAAATATTATTATTAGAAAAAAAATTATTCAATCTATTTTTTATTACTATTTCAAAAATCTTAGAAATTGCAGATAATATAGAAATGGGCCTATAGTTTGAGCAATCTGTATTACTTCCACTTTTATAAATTGGAATTATAATAGCCGCTTTAAGTTTATTCGGAAAGATACCGTCACGAAATGATTTATTAATTAATTTAACGAAAGTTGGAACCAATCGATCTGCAAAGCGTTTGATAAATTTCGTAGAAATATTATCAATTCCAGTAGCTGCTGCCGCATTTAATGTGCTGATAGCTGTGCAGACCTCTTCAGAATTTGTTTCAGTTAATTGAAAATTAGAGAAGATACTACGTCTGAATTGATTCATATAAACATGATCAAGGGTAGTATTAGGTACGTTAATTTCTTTTGTTACATTTACAAAGAAATTATTAAAACATTCCGAGATTTCTTTTTCATTTTCTATTGCTTTATCATTCTGACATATTATTTTAATTGAATTTTTCTGCTCGATGGATTCAGTGTTAAACATGATCTCTTTATATAAATTCCACAGTTTTTTCGTATCACTGGGGTGCAAAGATATTCTGTCAGAGCAGTATTTTTTTTTTTCCTCAGTGATTAATTTTTGAACCCTATCTCTATATTTAAAATATAAGTTAATAATGCGTTCATTACCCACATATTTTTTCCTGTATTTATTAAATGAGCCTCTGATTTTCATTACTCTGAGAATCTCTTCAGTCATCCATGCCTTTTTTATTTTAGTATTTTTTATTTCAATACGTTCAGTATTATTATTTATTAAAGAAGTAAGATTATCAATGATTTCATCAGCTTCACTATAAGATTCAATATTTAGCCAGAAATCATCAATAGCAATGTTGGCGTAGTTTAAAATTGTTTTATATTTTACGTTATTACTTTTTTTGCACTTCCGATCAGTACTGATAAAAAGCATTTGATGATCAGACAAAGAACAGTCTAGAACATGTATATGATATTCCCTCTCTACCATGTCAGTTACAAAATGATCAATTATTGTTTTTGATTGTGATCCAAATCTAGTTGCAAATTTTTTGGATATCTTATTGCAAATCAAAAAACCATTACTTAGCAACATATTTTTATACGATATTATTTCAGAATTGTTAACATTTAATAAGTCTAGATTACAATCACCTACTATTATAGTTCTTTTAAGGTTTGAAGTTAGCTCATCAAATCTATTAATAAAGTTCATCGGGTTTGTCTCGTGTGATCTATATATGCCAATAATATTAAAATTTTCCTTCGTTAGCTTAATTCCCAATATTTGGCTAACTTCAAATTCCTCACTAATAATAATATTACTAGCAAAGTGATTTCTTATGTATATGGCAATTCCACCGTAAGGTTTGTCTCGATTAATGAAATACGAATCATACCCTGGTAGATTAAAAAAAATATTTTCAGAAGAAAGAAGCCATATCTCAGTTAAAACAATTATATCTACATCACATTTAAAACTTTCAATTAATGTTTCTACTTCAAACAATTTTTTTCTTAAACTTTGTATGTTTAAGTACAATATATTAAAGTTATTTTGATATTTTAAGCTCATTGAATTTGAATCATAATGTAAGTAATGTTCCACTCTAAAATGGTTTTCTACGTTCTCTGTTTCATCTAGGTGCATTTGTAATAAAAAAAAACAATTTGGATAATTTGGATAATTTGGATAAACATTGTCAGCTGTTCAATATGATCAAGATTGTATGTAAAAATTAATATTATTTTTAAATAATATTTGACATTTGTTCTTGATTTGTCAAAATTTGTTTGAAACCTGTTTTTATAAATTATTATTGTTATTAAAAATTTTTTAAATAAAAATAATAAGGAAATTAAATTATTAAAATAATTAAATAATGTGAAACAAAGTGAAATGTATAAAGTGAGAAAAAATTTAATATGTAATTTATCAATGATTAAAATCAGTATGTCAATCACTATGAAATTGTATAATATAGGTAAAATTAATATTGAATTTAATCGAAGAATATTTTTAATTCTATTCATATTGATTGGAATTATTATAAAGAATATTAATAAAAGTCTATTATTGTAAATTAATTTTAGAAAAAGAAATATTGTAATTAAAGAATTAAAGTATAAATTTGTTTTAAAAAATAAAAAATGTTTCGAACGTATTGCTTTGTATACATAGTAATTATTTTTGTTTTGTTTTAATAAATTAATAAAAAAATGAGAAAAAAATATTAAATTTAATATATGAATGTACATATTTTCATAAGCAATGTTATAGGTTATGCAAAAAGATAGAATTGTGCCAAAAAATATTAAAAAGTGTAAATTTAATCGAAGAATGAAAATATTTATATTGATTGGAGTTATTATAAAGAATATTAAAAAAAGTGTACTATTGTAAATTAATTTTGAAAAACGAAATATTGTAATTATATAATTAAAGTATAAATTTGTTTTAAAAAATAAAAAAAAAAGTTTTGAAAATATTGCTTTGTATACAAAGTAATTATTTGCATAGTTTTGTTTTAATAAATCAATAAGGAAATATATATGCAATTTCATAGTGAAATTTATTGAATAAATAGTAGATGCCAAAGAGAAACAAATCAATATTTGATGAATTATATTGTACCATGTTAGTAAGGGAATGTTATAGATTAAGTTAATTTTTGCTATTGATTTCATTAAATTGTTCAAGATTAAACGAGAAAAAGAAATTAAATTTAATATATGAATGTAATAATTTTCAAAAGCAATGTTATAGGTTATGTTAAAAGTTAGAATTGTTACAAAATTGTTAAAAAATATTAAAAAGTGTAAATTTATAGTTAATTTTAAACACAAAATAATAATATAAATAAAATAAATTTTTTTTTTTAAAAATGCAGAAAGTTTTGAAATGGTTATTATATGTAGTATAATGTAGTTATTTGCAGAGTTTTGTTTTAATAAAGCTAATATCATAAAAATGTTCAATTCTAAATACCTTGGAGTTGTCAGTTTTTCGCAAGAAGATTTTATTATTTTTGATCCACAGGAATTTAAATTTTTCTGATATTTTAAGCTGCTTAGCCTCATAGTATAATTTTGATTGTAGCGAAGTAAGATGGTGTCGAAAAAATATTTGTTTGTTTCCATGTTTCTCCAGTCCTACATCCGTTGTGAAAAGATTTTTGTAGCTGGATTTCTTCGCCATTATTTCATCTTTATCTTTATCAGATTTCAGCTTGATCAAGTATAGAGTATTTTCTTCATTTTTATTATTTTTGGAAAACTTTTTTATACTTGATTAAATTCAAAACAGAGATCTCGTCTCTTAAATGATTTCAGTCCCACTCCTACGCTCACTTCACTCTGTCATTGTCACATAATTTGTTTTAAACGAATCAAGCAGTTAATGGCTTCTTTTTAAGATTTCAGTATGAAACAAACAGTGCAACGAGGCTCAGGCTCCCAATGTTCAATAGTTTCGTTGGCTTAGCTTGATTAATGAAATTGATTTTGTTTTAACAAGTTTGCGGTTCTATCAAAGCTAATGTGTCCCTTAAATTAGTAATTTGAGGGAACACATAATGCAATAACTAACAACGTTTAAAAAGAATATTTATCTTTATAATATCCACTAAAATTTACCTCTGTATTACTACAATTAAGCAAAGATAATTTCTTATCACTATTCCACAAGCGTTTTTGTTTTAAATTCTGATACCCCAAGTCAATTGATACATTTGTATCTATATGGGGAAATCTAAGTCCGGCTTTTGAAAAGAGCTTAATTTAGATTGCAGTTTTAGAACCACTCTATATTTAGGAACTCAGAATTCCAAATCAAGGATAACTTTTGATGTTTTCAATCAACCCTGGTAAAAGCTAGAGGGAAATAAAATCCACCAATTACATAGTACTTGTTTGCTCTAGAAGACGTTGACTTTCTAAACCCTTTTCGAATACGATTTTAAGAGTGGGAATAAGTATTAATGTTTTTATGGTCAAGAATTGTAGAGCTTTTAATGAACCTTAGAAAATGCATGGCTGATTAAAGCTCTAGGATCGAAAGTTATATTTTTAGCCAGTATTCAATATACTATAGAAGAAAATGTTATAAGCTCCTTGATGAAAAATAAAATAGAATTTGTTTTGTCTAATCAAAAAATGTTCGAATTTGTCGGAAACTCGTACATCCGAAAATTTTCTTCGGGTGTGTATTTATGTGCGTCTGTGAACACCACAACTCACGTAAATTTCAACCAATTTTGATCAAATGTGGTATAAATGCTTCCTTCTTCGTAATAGTAATCTTAAGTTCGTAGAAAAACCCAAATTTTTTGAGAAATTTTGAGCTTTAACTATCGGAATGAGTTCAAATTTAAGTCAAAGACTATTGCATGGTACTCATGAAGACTTCATGTCGTAAGTTTATTCTAGGATCATGGGGTCTAGAGATTCTCGGAGTTTCGGGAAGGTCAAGTTCTTATAATCCCAACTGATTTTAATTAAATGTGGTATGAATGCTTTGGTATGAAAGGCTTCGCAGATTTGGATCACGGGATTGGGATACTCAAATATAAAATAACCAGGTCTTACGAAATATATTAACAGACTTTCATCATTTTACAATACAAACCACATTATGGAAGATGAAGAGCTAATACAATCCATCTTGAATTTATTTCTATGTTTTCAGTCATAAGCATCATAAGTATATATAACTGTAAAATTATGTTTGTCATTTTCGTATAATCTAAATCACGGACTTTAGTCTGTCTTTTGACCTTGATTTTGAACAGCATTTAAAAAAATTAAATTTTTTTTTAAGATTAAAATAAAAATCAGTTCGATAATGGCTTCTCATACTTTTTTCTCAATCAAAACAACCGAAAACAAAGCGATAACACGACTGTCAATAAAAAAAAAATCAAGAAAATCATCTTAGAAATACTTTTAAGTGATTTTTTTCCAAACCTGCAAGACTTTTGAAAAAAAAACCACTGATGACATTGAAAATTATTTTATACTTTTACTTGTTCTCTTTCTCATCATAATTTCATCAATACACATAACGGTATATCCGTACAAAGTAAAGCAAAGTGGTTCAGGTAAGTAAGAGAAAAAAAAACAAAAACTATAGAAAGAAAAAGGAGAAAAGTCATCAAAAAGTTTTTAAGTATGATTACTGTCATCATTTTATTTCCGTCAATTTTCATAACAATTCTATCAAAAAATTTTGTGTTATGGTACAAGTTTTTCTTTAAGTGATTGAACAAAGATTTTCTTATTGTTAATTAGTTTTTGAATTTTTCTCAGTTTTTTTTTTTTTTGTATTTTTAATTTTGAACGTCAAAAAGATCATTTAAAAGTCAATTTTAATTGACATTTATGGTAACTAACACTGATGTTAGTTAACTTTAAAATTAAAAAAAAGCATTAAACAAAGTGATGAGAATTTTAATAATTTTGTTTTTAAATAATTTTCAGATGATGTATAATTACTTTTAAATTTTTAAATACAATTTGAAGAAAGAAATTTAGATAAAATGCCTGAATTTTAGAAGATTAGTTGAAAATGTCCGTGATGTCAGTTGGACATAATTCTTTTAATTTATTTATTTGTTTGTAGTACCACACAATAGAAAATATTGCTTAATATTATTGTAGTCTTTGCCTATGTGGAATTCGAACTTCTTATTAAACTATTATAATATACACTACCTATATTTTTTTTATTAGACATGATCCGACACTGGATTTTAATACGAGAATTTTCGACTGAAAAGCAGCCACTTTAACTACTAAGTTATCGGTCAGATTGACATAATTGGTTTTAAGGAATGTTTCTTTAAGGTAGAATATTGAAGTTAAAATATGAAAATCTCACAGTACTTATGACTTATATTCAAGAACAAATAATCCTTACTGTTGGAGCTATAAATGAATAAGAAAAGATTTTAAAGGTCTATAATTCACGGGAACGTAAAATATTTCCCAATTTCAAATTCTCAAAATTAAAAAATCCCAAAAACAAAATCCTGATATTATAAATTTCCAAATTTAACCAACAATATTCTACCTCAAAGTGATTCATCTCTATAAATTTAACACAAAGTATAAGAACAAGTTTTATCTCCAAAGAATTCGTAATTTAGAATAATAAAATACTACTAAAATACTAGCTATTAAAAATTTCTATCAGTAGCTCTAGATTGTTTGATCATCTATTATCAGGGATTGAATTCGATTCAAGTGAAACAAGAAATTTTACCAGAACCAAGTAGTGGGCGGAAAATAACTATCATGGTTGAGAAATATTAAGGAGTGGATTGGTTTCTGCACACTTTGAGACATAAATCATACATCCAGAAATTGAATGAAATATGCCAACATTATAACCACCTTAACATAAAATTAACACGCCAATATTCAGCAGTGGATAGGCGTTAGTGGAAGTAAAATCTCAGTTGATATAATTGTGTAATATAAGTCCTAGTTGTTGACATAGTTCATATTACTAAAAATAATTCGCATTCGATCAATATAAAACCAAATCTGATCAAAATGTGATCTAATATTCTTTGTATAGGATGCAACTATTTAACTTTGCAGATGTTATGAGACAAAATGTAAAAAATTCAATAAGTTACTTCAGAGAACACAAAACATGGAACAATTATTTTATATTCCCGACATGCTAAGCTAAAAAAAACACACAATCCACAACTTAAGGTTCGCCATCTGAACTATTCGAAATAATGGTTAAGATCATCAGTCGTATTCCAATTGTTACACTCTTTTCCCTGTTATTTCTGAAGAAAACTCATTTTCAAATGAACTATGTGTGTTAAATTACTTTAAAGCAGCTTCAGAAAATTTTCTATAACTTAAATATTTTAAATAGACATTTGTAGCACCAATTTCATTTTCCTTTCTAATACATTTTTAAATTTTGTAATAATAAATTCATTTATAAAAATAGCAATTTAATTCATTTGACCTCTTACATTTTTTTTTAAATAGAACTTAAATCATAATCAGGTCAAAAGTGATTAATATTTTTTATACAAACATAATAAATGAAGATTCAATAAGACCTACAACAAGAACAACTTATTCAACATAATGATAAATACAAAATTTATTTACAAAATATAAAGAGAAATTAAAAAACAAAATAGAAAAAGGTAATTGAGGCTAATCTGATATCACTTCAATCATCTCATTCCTCCGCAGCATTTGTAAAATAAAAAAAAAATCGGATTATTTTAGGAAAAATATGCAAATTTTTAAAAAAACAAAATTTTCCAGTCCTGTTAATATTTTTTTTTTTCATCAGCAACAAAATGAAAATTATTTGTTGCAAAAAAAAGGTCTGGAAAAATGTTTAAAAACAAATCATAAACAAAAAGATTAATGACGTAATTTAGATTTCACTCAGATTTTGTTTTTAAACCATCGTTCAACTGTTTCTTTTTCAACGTCTCATCATTTCTATTATTTCTTTTCATTTTATTTCTGTCTCATTTCATTTCCAATATTCCTCTAGTTTAAGCAATTAAAGAATATTCTGACTGATGAAAAATTCTGATTGAAATGAAATGTTTTTTTTTTCTGATGACGTAGGATGACTCCCTAAGCTTTTTTTTTGTTTTATACATCCTATCATCAGAATATTCTAAGAATATTCAATTTTTAATTAAATTCGATTTCCTGCGAAAAAATGAATTTAATTTTTTTTCTGTACAAGCTTTATCCTATATCACCTTGATGAATTTGATGATTATGAGGATATTGATGGTCATGATATTTAAGATGATATTGAAAAATAAGTGATGAAAAAAATCAAGGAGTTTTAAAAAAGCACATTTTCAAAATAATATAATTATTCATATTGAGTTTAGTGTAAAAAATTTATTAAAAATAATTGATAATATTATAAGTTATTTCATCAATTCATTATTAATTACGAATAATAGTGAAATCAATACTTTGAATATATTCCAATGTACTCAGGAAAACCTGTTAACGAGTATTGAATGTTAATGCTGGAGATTCAATATTATCGTTTACTTTTAAACTGGTGATTTAACACTGGTGACTAAGATTTATAAAAACAGTAAATTTTTAATTTTTAACTCCCAATAGTCCTTGAATGAGGAAGGTTCCCAAGATTTTACTAAGCAAACTTATGATGATTCTCGAAGATCTAATACCAACTCTATGTCACCTTTCAAAATGCAGAAAATCTTTTGACACATATTAAAATATTATGTTGTAAATCTTTGTACCGTATGGCAACCCTATACATATTCTTTTAAACGATTTTTAAAGCTTAGCAATTTAATATCACAATTTATTTATAGTGCTTTTTCCCAATTTGGTTGGCAGTACCTCCGCAACGGGTGGGGTTACAGAAAAAAAATTTTTGATGAAATTATTTTTTTTGCAATACCGACCCGTAGTTAAAATTTATTTTAAAAATTTTTGTAAACATACGGACTGACCAACAGTGTGAAATTAATAAGCACATTTTTTCAAAAATTTTTTGAAATTGTGCTAAAAAATAAAGATTTAGAAAAAGTAAAAAAACGAATATAATAGAATTAATACTTATTATTTTATACCTGTGATGAACAAAAGTTATCAGTATAATGAAATTGTTTCGCCCTTTGTAATAGCCATAAAATAGTAAATAAAAACTTTGTTACTTAAAAACTGAAAGAGGGAAATTGTTCAATTTCACCTTAAGTTACTAATTGTTGGAAGTAATTCTCATATTGAAACTAATAAGACCGAAGTCTTCAATTAGAGTTTTATTATTCGAGCAAAACCAAGAGTTAGCTGTCAAGATTATTTCTGAGATTTGAACCCAATAACGAATGACAGCTGAATTCTAAGTTATTTTTGTTGGAATTCAAACTCACATCTTTTGAATGAAAATTCGTCATCCTAACCATATAGTGCCACCCAGATGTAAATATTAAATATTGTGAATGTATTTCCAATAGTTGAAAGAGGCAACTAAATTAATTCCCATTTTCTTATTCATGCTCTAAATACAAATGATAACGATGATTAAAATGAAGAAAAAATCAGATGTTAATCGCTTTCATCAAAAGTTGATTATGAAAAACAAAAAAAAAAATTACTTAAAGTTATATAAAATATTTGGAAAAAAAATTCCTATAAATACCTTCATTCGTTTAGTATGATTATCTTTAAATAAAACTGTCTTGAATTAAAGTTGGCTAGAACGTTGAACAAGGATCTGTCACTTTAAATCCTGCCAGAACCTTGAAAATATTAAACTCCCATTAATTTTAAAAAGCCAAACACCACCTTACGTATTAACTGCTTGTGGAAATAAGATGAATTTTAAGAATAAGAATGAGGGATATTACAAAGGTACTAATCTAACATATACCAATGGTATAAACGGGCTTATGAGCTTTGTGTACGAACAAGCAACACTTTAAAAAAAAAATTTTGCTGCAGGACTTTTTATGAATCCTCCCTGAAGTTTAGTAAATAAGAAATATATATCTGAAATTGTATTGGGAGGACACCCAAGAGTTATTAGGGGGAACGCGTAAAAAGTTAAAAAGAACTCTCAATCTCGGTGAATACGCTAAATGTTTATATATATTAGAAAGTCATTAAGTGTGGTTCACACTTAATGACTTTCTAATATTCAATACTTAATGATTTTCTAATTAAATTGTATTTTGTATCACAAGAATACATCTTAATTAAGCACTTAATTATATTCGCCTAAAGTTATGCAATTCTTGTTTTTTATTTCATATTGAAAGAAAATGGGGCTAAATTATGAATTTATCTGAATTTTATACTGTTTTATTTTATTCTTATTTTTTTAATTTAATTAATTTTCAATTAATTTTTTTTTAAATAGAATTCAAAGGATAATACAATACAAAGATGTCTATTTAAAGTGCTTATTAAAATTAATGACAATAAAATTGTATTATTCAGAGTATCCTTTGGACTTCAGGATAATTTTATAAACAATTAGCAAGGAAATACCGTAAAACCCAATTATATATTCTAAGATAAAATTAATTTAAAACTAAAGGGTGGTATAATGAAATAAATTTAAAATTATATAAAATTTTTTAATAACAATATACCATCAATTATATAGTCATTCATTCAGCAAATCATAATTCTATAAAAAAATTACAGTCATACAGAGAATGGGTTAATGAACCAATTAAAATCATCAAACTTGAAATGCCTTTGTAACTCTTATATTGCAAAATATTACTAAATATTAACTAGAATTTACCAATTATTAACACAATTTTTAATCTATGTGCATGTAATATATTTTAATAAACTATACGCTCCATCATCATGTCATCAGAAAGTTATATCCCTAGCCCCAAAGCATTAAATCTTAATCAATATTCTCAAAATCAATATGCACATTTGTATAAGAGTCCATATGGCAAACTTTGTTTAAGAAAGGAAATGAAGATATACATTTATTTAGTTACATTGTCCGATCTTTTACGATCTTATAAAAGATGTAGCACCTGCGTTTGTAGACTCCTGACTATAGACTCTGACAGCGTCTAAAGAGGCCTTAAGAAGATCTTGTAAAAAACCCTTTTCAAATGTATTTAATGTATATAATGTTATATGATATACAGCGGTTCGGTTACAGGGTGCTTAACATCATAGCAAATTTTAAAAAAATCTAACAATATTGCATAAAATGAGGTACACCCAGAGGTTTGTTTGGCTGCTTAAAATCTAACATTATACAAAAAAACTCCATTGCTGTTTTCCTAGTTGATTCTTGATGTTTTCTTCCCAAAAAAAAAAGTTTTAAAAATGTTACATAATGTAAAATGACTTTAAATCCAGTCAGAGCCATGCAAATATAAAACTCATATTCATCTTAACAAGTCTAGTACCTCCGTATATATTAACTACTTGTGGAAATAAGATGAATTCTAAAACTAAAAATGAGAGATATTGTAAAGGTACTGATCCAATATGTACCAATGGTATAAACAGAATTATTAGGCTTGCCGACTAATTTGATGCAGGACTTTTTAAAGTATACCCAGTTATGATTTTGGCCGTATAAAGTCCAACACTCCGTGCAGCTTCCCTGCAAGTAATTCCACCTAACACCCGAGAAAGGAGATGATTAAAGGAGATATGATTCTAGCTAAGAACAAAGGAATAACCTAAAAGGAGTCCCGTGAGCTTCCACTAGATAACTTTTCATATTTTTGATCCACCATCCAAATATATTAATCAAATTGTAAATTGTTGATTTCAGTCATCGAAACTTAATCTTTTTCCATTGAAATAATTGAAATACTAGAAAGTTTTTGATAACCACAACAAAAAAATTAATAGATAACAGTAATTTAATAACTGAAGTAAAGGTAACCTTAGTGTCAATTCAATTAATGTCTTAATTTTTATATAATTTAACTTTTATCTTTACAAAACAATTTCCAATTAAAATTGGTTGTCATGAAAGTTAATGAAAAAAAAACAAATCTCCAACTTACATTTCAGTTTCATAGAAAGGTATGAGAAGTAGGTATGTAAAATACATTTTACACGCTTTTGTTTTTTTAAACACTCAATTAAATTTTATTTTATAACCGTATAGGTCAAAAGGGTGTACTAAATCTGCCATTGCGTTTTTTGACATTTTTACCATTTTGACGCAGAGAAGGAGGGGAGTAGATATAGATGCTAATGAAGCAGGGTCTCTGAAGTATTCCCAGAAATAGTCCAAAGTCTGTGTAAAATTTAGTTGAGGTAGTGCAGTGAGTTCGAGTAGTTGCCATACAACTTCCTTTTTATATTAAAATAATTCTATACTTGGTAAAGCTAGATATTAGAAATTTGGTCAATAATAGTTGGTCTTTAATGGTCAACGTCTGAATAAAATAAAGTTGGTGTAGTGGAAAAGGTTCGAAGAGCTACCTTTCAACTTAAATTTTCTTTTGTACATTAATGAAAGCCTAATAAGTTATGCATTTAAAATTTTGTCAAAATAATTAATCGGATGATATAATTTCAATATTACGGTCATATGGAAGCCCTAGAGTTGACACTGTCTACTCTACTACATTGTTCCTCGTTTTTTTTATTAAGGGTTTTTTTTATTAATTATAATAAATTTGCCATTACGTTTGTGACGCAGAGAAGGAGGGGGGGGGGGGGGCAGATATAGACTCAAGTGTATGGATCGGATCAGAATCGAAAAATAAATCGATTTAGCCATGTATGTCCGTCATCACGATAACTCAAAAAATAAAGGAGCTAGGATTATGAAATTTCACAAATTCGGTTTTATGCAAAAACCGGAAGCGCTATTTAAATCCAGCCATTTTGGTCCACGGGTTCGAGTACCTGCCATAGAACTTCTAATTTTATATGAGCATTACTCTATACCTATGAAAGCTGTGTGTCTGAAATTTTGCAAAAAAATAGTTTAGTGTAATGGCCAAAGTTACTGCAAAATTTGGTTGCTCTTTGGAGGGTTCGAGTAGCTGCCAGACAAATCCTTCTTTTATATGAGTTTTACAGTACACCTGATGAAGCTGGGTATCTGAAATTTTGCAAAAAATAGTTTAATGTAATGGCCAAAGTTACTGCAAAACTTGGTTGGTCTACTGCAGAGGGTTCGAATAGGTGCCATACAACTCCTTCTTTTATATGAGCTTTACACTACACCTGATGAAGCTGGGTGTCTGAAATTTTGCCAAAAATAGTTTAGTGTAATGGCCAAAGTTACTGCAAAATTTGGTTGGTCTACTGCAAAGGGTTCGAGTAGCTTCCATACAACTCCTTCTTTTATATGAGCATTACTCTACACCTAATAAAGCTGAATGTTTGAAATTTTGCCAAAAGTAAATAACCGGATGATATAATGTATATGTTACGGTCATGCGGGTATCCCAGAGTTGACACAGTCTACTCTACTACACTCTTCCTCGTTTTTATTATATAATGCAATAAAAACTAATGTCACTTTGATATTTTTTATATATTGTTAACTACAACTTATATTAAATTGAATTAATAGTCAGATCTTAATAAAAACGTATCTGGTACTTGAGATTAACAAAAAAAAAAAAAAAAAAACAAAAACAACAAAAAAAAAACCAATAATAAGTTTCTACACAATTTTCACCCCATACAAAAATGATAATTAGAATATTTTATTTCCATTCATTATTACCAAGTCTTTGCACGTATTTTCCATTAATGAGATAAGGAAATTCTGCATAATATACTCTGTATATGTGGGTGTGTGTGCGTAATCGTATATAATACAGATACCTATATATAGATGATAACCTTTTTTAATATTCAAGTATTGACTTCAAGGCTAGACTTTTAGTTATTTTTTATTATCATGATTGTTTGTATTTTATTTTTACCGTTTTTTTTTTTCTGTACAGTGATAAGTGGATTTTGCTGATCATGTGTTAATTGTTATTAAATTTAAGAATTTTCTTTTGTTATATTTATAATATACAGTCAGTCATTGGAATAAATTAACTAAAATAATTATAGAATACAGGATAATTAGAAATAAAATAGAAATAAATAAAGTTAAAGATTTTCTTAAAAAATAAAAAAATATATATATATATATATAAGTTTAAGGACATTTTGAATATTCAAGGATATAATGCTGGTTATATATCTACAATATTTAAATTACAGTTTAGTGAGACTTATTAAAAGCATGTTAAGGAATTTTATTTGTATAGCTTTCAGATATATAGGATTTTACTATTAAATTTAGAATATACACCCAGAAAAATAATGAGTTTGGCAGTTGGCTATAAACTTAACTTCAGAGGCTGTAACTACAAATTAACAGTTCTTAAAACTTCATTGAGGTACTCACAGCTGAAAGTTTGTTATTATTTTTAATAGTAAGGTAAGATAACTTTTTACGGTGATGACTGTTGAAAATGCCTCTGTGAAAACCGAATTTTTTTGTTGAAAAATTCATTCCAAGTATTCAGTTGTTGTATTTTCGTTAAATTGGCTGTAATAACTTTCTCGTTCAGCTACCACAACTTCGATTTTAATACCACAACCATTGCAAAGTCAACACAGGAAACATTCGGTTCTCATAGCTTCCATTTAGTTATGCAAACCGTATGTCAGTTCTCTTTACTCAGTATTTTAAAATTATCACACGCATTTGTATTCTCGTATAGTATGTACAGTGAAGAAGAAGTTTCAAGAAGTAAGAAGTAGAAATTAAAAAAAAAGAGATTTAAAGTGATTCTACCATATTAGGTTTGTAAAAAAATTAAATAAGTTTAAACGGAGTCGGAGGAGGATTTGTTTTTTGAGGAAATTAAATTTAAGCAAAATAAATTATTTTAATTTTAAATTTTGATAAATATTTTATAAGTTATAGAAATAAAAATTAATTTATATTGTTTTAATATTTATTATTAATTTGGTAATGACATGTTCTTTAGGTTCAATCTGTAGCTTCCACAACTCTGAATATGGAAGTTTTACGACCTTTTATCTATCAGGATCAAATCGAAATGGAAGTTCTAACTACCCCAATTGATGTTTTTGGAACCTCGCAATGTAGATTATGATAACCAAGTTATTATTGAAATAACACTGTTTTTAGATACAACAACATTAGAAATCAGGATTTTAGCAGACGTAAAATTGAGGCAGCGCCCCTTTGGAAGTTGTGGTAACCTCCCCAGTTTTGTGCATGTATGTATGTATAAATTACATCATATAATGATACAGATTAAAAGGTCTCGTATATCTTGTTTATCTGGTATCTTGTATATATCATAACTTCTTTAGGCCTTGCATCATACAGCGGAGTTGAAAATTTTAGGAATCGAGATTATTCAAATATTGACTTGGTCAAATCATATTTCTGGTTGAGCTTTATATGCTACACTTAATGGTGTTTAGGGAACAAGGATATTAACAGATGCTAATCTCTATACACAGTTAAATTAACCAGATGGCGCAAAACAGCTAATGGGATTTCGTTTGTCATGCACTCATCACGCTTATAGAACCATATTTTATCGAATGTGCCAGAAAGTTGGTAATGTATATGTGTATGAGATAGCTAAATTTAAAAAGAATTTTACATTTTCTTAAGACAATTTACATTTGAATTTTATTAGAATATTCCGCCCAATTTTCCCTATCCCCCAAAATTCGGCAGTCCTAAATATCATAATCCCAAGATCCCGTATTCTTATCACACTACCCAAAAGGAACACAACAGAGTTCCTAACGGTGGTTTCGAAACTTTCCACTACCCCTCCCCGCACATCAAAATCAATATAATTGTAGCTTTTTACATAATACCCCTAATCTTTTTGTCCATTATTCTTTCTTATTAGGTTCAGATACTTTTCATTTTTTCAGACAACCTCCTAATTAAACAAATAGCCGAATCAACTTTTTTATATTAAATTAAATTAAAGAAGAACTAGCATTTAAAGGTTCCTCACAGCAAATCTGACTTGGTTTAAGCATTTATGGATTCCTGAATATTAAAAATTATAATTGCAATTAAATGCAAAAATGTTATTATGGCATTTTAGAGACGGCAGATATTTAATAAACTGTACATAATTTGATAATAGATTTTAAAATAAAGACTAAAAACAAATATAATATAAATTTTTACAATAACTTTTAAAATAACATCATTGTGGTACAATCGAATGTTTATAAAATTATTGAACCTAAAAGACCTACCACAAAAAGTGCATTTCAGTTACAATTGATGAAGGTGTAATGGTCGTTCAATAATATATTGATTTCGTAATCATCCATGATTATTCATCCGTTTCCTAGTTATTTTACAAATTATATGTTGCATTATTTTTTAGTTTATTTTCAAATATAATATTCGAATTTCGAATTTAAAAAAATAATATGCTTGTTAGTTTTATCTGATTAGTCTGTTTATTAACAAAAATTCAAAATCTTTATTTAGCAACAAAATGTAATTTGATTTAATTAATTAATTAGTTAAGTGCTAGAGCCCCTTCTTAGTATATTAGAAGTACTTTATATTTTAAAATAGAGATTGAATTATAATTTTAAGTTTCGATTCTATAAAAAGTTTGACGTGCCAAGCAAAATGGCTCCGAAGTCTTATTAATTATTTGCTACTGAGAAGTATAGCTTCCAGATTATTTATTTTTTAGTTAAATAAAGTAAAGCATCGTTTATTAGAAGTAAAGCATCGGAATGAGCCAAATGTCCCAAAGAAACGAACACTTAACTTTTTTTAAAGATTGACTTTTTATAAATGTAACTGTAATATATTTGAGAGAAACAACACCCCGGGCTCTATTACTCAAAAAGTGGACCGACTCACGATCTTAATTCTTTTTTGCCAAACACTGCGCCGACAGTAACAAGAAGCCGTCGTTGCGATACTCATATTCTGTGGTCATATTTTTAAGCTCTCTAGGATATTCTTCTTCTTCTTCCACTGCCAATCCACTACTGGATGTAAGCTTGTACCTTCGAATTTTGATGATTTAACGGATGGTGGCAACTACCTTAGCATACTCTTCCCGATTCGATGCTGTGTGGACTAAATTTCCTATCGTTCTTATATTTGTCCAATTTGTAATATTTCGTAACCAGGACATTTGTTTTCTTCCTACACCTAGTTTACCTTCAATTTTCCATTGTATGATTAATTGCAGAAGTTCGTATTTCTGGCCCCTAATAACATGACCAAAGTAGGCAGCTTTACGTTTTTTTATGGATAAGAGTAATTATTTTTGTTTTCTCAATCTATTTAGGACTTCTGAATTTGTGACTCTGTCTGTCCACGGTATTTTTAACATATGCCTGTATGTCCACATTTCAAATGCTTCAATTCTGTTCCTGCTTGCTACTTTTAAGGTTCATGATTCAACACTATGCAGGAGAACTAGGATATTATTTCTCTTAAATTTGAAATAAAACCTCAGGATCTTTATTTCCTGTGTCATTAATTCACAAAACCTAAGCTAGATTACATTAAACATTTTAAATATAATCCAATATGTCATTCAGTATTTAATGTAGAATCCATTGAACTATAAAAATTATATTACCTACATTTATTTGTATAATTTACAAACTATTTTAACTGTAATAAATATTGAAATTTACAAACATCAATTTTCCAATATGTGCTAACCACAAAACAAAATTGACTAAATCATGGTCATTATAGTATATACTAGTTATTTGTGTAAATTGTTACCAGAGTATCAAAGGTCAAAAACCTACATATTACTTTTAAAATGAATATAAAAACAAAAAATTACTCAATAATATTCACCATAGATGGTTAATTACAAATGAAATAAAATGGTGAAATGTAAAATTTTCCACTTGCATAAAATTACAATAATATTAATTTAAAAAGTTTTTTTTTTTTTTTACTGTTTTTTTTTTGAGTTTTTATATTAAAAAGTTCTAAAAATCAGACCATAAAACTTTTATAATAACTGTTTTTTGGTTTTTGTTTTTTTTTTATCTTTATAAAATGTAGATATATGTATATATAAAATTGCATAATGAATGCTCTTTGCATATATTCGTCTGTTTATGTATATGTAAATTATAATAAATTCGCGAAATTCATTTTAATGCACCTAATTTTAGACACAAAAAGCTCATTAAAACTATTTGTGCTTGTTTTTTGTTTGCTTTATATTTATATATACATATATATATATATATATAAATACATGTTCGTATGTATAGACATGTTATAATATATAGAGACATTCAGACAATAGATAAATCATCTATGATACTCAGTTCATTGAACTTTTTAAAAAAAAAAAGTTTTTTTTTACAGTTATTTTTTCTTTTTGGCAAAAACTTTTATATGAGCGTTATGTGCTTATTTTTTGTTTTTGTAAAGTTAATATTTCACTTAGTAAATAAGTGGGAGAAGTAGATAGTGGGTGGTAGAGAAAATAAATAAATTACCGTTGTCGTAATTACAGTGATTTAAATTAAAAACGAGCTTAGCATAAATCTAGAAAAAATTAAGCAGAAGTCATACCCGGCCAGAATAAAAAGCTTGGTGAAACCATGTCATTTGAAGATAAAGTTATTCGACACACATGTCACGCGTTAGACACTTAGTTTATCAAATATTATTTATTAGTTCAAATATTTGAAGATATGTTAAATATAAAGTATTTATAGAAGATTTAATGTGTTCAAGGCAGCTCTGAAAATAAACAAGGTGCTCTAAGTAAACATCACTCCATTGTATTTAATTAATACTATTGAATTAAAATTAATTCTGCATATAATTAATTATGAGAAGAAATATATAATGCATCTACCGAATTTTAGCAACAATATATTGGGTATATGTCAATTTTGAAAAAAATCTATTTGATTCAAAATGTAAAACAATTATCGAAAGGGATATTTTATTCGTTTTGTACTGTTATTCTATTCTTAAACAAAAAAAATTTCATTGCCCCTTTAAATATGCAATTTTAAATTTACAGTATTAAATTATTTTAATGCTTCTCTCAATTGAAAGTTGGACAAATATAAGCTAATAATTTAAAAATCTTTAAATAAAATAAACAAATTACCCAACATTACCTACATATATACACATATATTTATTTTATTTATATATGTATGTTATTGACAGTATTACAAATAAAACAAACAAAAAAAAAAAAAAACAATTTCAATGCATAAAATGTAATTAAAAAATTTTTCCAGTCTTATGTATTTATACCATATGCATTTATACAATATATAAGTATATACTTTTTTAAACACTTACAAATATATAAAAGGGATTAAACTTATAACATAACGAAATATGTTAAATACAATGATAGTAATCATATCTCTTTTTTTTTTTACAGAAAAACAACAACAATAAAAAAACGTTTTTTTCGGCTTTATTTATTTCAGGGCAGAAAAACAACAAAATTGGTACACCAAAATTAAAAAAAGAATATGTTAAAAAATTTAATTTTGCAAACTTCAGCAATTTCTAGCAAATTTTCAAAAGATTTTGACAAAAATGTGCCTATATTGTTTCGTCTGATCCGCCCGTCTATCCGTCCGTCCGTTCGTTGGACTATCTGTCCGTATGTTTACAAAAACTTTTACATCTTTTAAAATAGAGAAAAGATTTTACTACGGGTAGATACTGCAAAAAAAATAATTTCATGGAACTTCTTTTTTCTTTAGTCTCATCCGTTACGAAGCCGCAGCCCCCAATAGTTATAAAAAGAGTAAAAATCTTTGGCATAACATCCATAGGGTTACCGTACGATATTAAAATTTACCGTTTTGCAAAATTTGTGGCCTCTCATATCTTATGAACGGTTCAAACTTGAAAATTTTGGGAGAGGTTAGATCCTCAGAAATTAGTACGAGCCGGGTAAGAAAATTTCTTTGGTCTCTATTTAGGAGCTGCTAGTGGTCAAAAATTGAAATTTTGGTATTTTTAAACAACAATAACTTGATTACCACTCCAAAGTTTTTTAGGTAATACACAAAATTTAAAGCTCCAATTTTATTTTTTAACATATGTTAAAGATTTCCCTAAAATTTAAAGGGGGTCCTTAAAATTTAAGATGTGTTCCTTAGGCTTAGTCAATTTGTTTAGATAATAAAGTCCTAAATTTTAGAGGAAGTCACAATTTAATTCCAAAAACATCAACATTTTGAAAGCTAAAGTTAGATTCTCGAGAATTTTCATAAGTTTGCGTAGTAAAAATTTGGGAAACCTTCCCATTGAAGGTCTATTAGGGTTAAAAATTTTTCCATTTAAACCATAATTTCCCATAAATCAGTAATTTAGTCACCGGTATGTAAATTCCCAAAATTAAAATCAGTATGAAACATTATATATTTTTGTAAATGTACTTTTTTAAAAACTTTTGGTTTTTTCATCACTTGTCTTACTTAAAAAAATATTAATAAAAAAAATATTTTTAATGGAACTTGGGAAAAAATCCTAAAAGTGATTAAATCAACTTTAGGATTATAGTAAAATTTATTTTGATAAATTCAGAGCTATTGACAATTAATTTGAATGGTAGATCTCAATTCCACGACTAAAGAGTAACCTAAAGTTTCATATAACAATCAAGTCCTTAAGTAAATAAAATTCAGCATAAAATGGTAATAAATCAATCCGGATAGAAATAGCAGACTGAATTTCCCTGCATCAAATTTATTCACATTTATAATTCAAAAATGATGTGGTTATTATAGTAGTGGATGATATTATTATTGACAGTTAATCAAGCGAATTTTAAATTCCTAAAATCCTTAAAAATTAAGTTTCAATGACTTGGGTAAGAATCTGGAGAATTCAATTATGTTTCATAACATTCCGAACGATCAATCAATCATTGAAGACATTAAAATTTAAAAACTATTTTCCATTATCTAATCCAAGGTATTCGAAACCTATTCATTTCTATGCCACACTTCTATGCCACTAATGAAAACTATCATATCTTTTATTTAATAATGCAATTAAAGTTTCTTATTATTGTGAGTAAAATTGTGACGAGCTGAATTCAAAATGACTTTTTACAATAACCAAAAAATAAAAAAGGATTTTAGGGGCGATACCGTTATAATGGATCGTCGCATAAACTAAAGCTCAATTTTACATGTCATTAAATTAACATAAAGACAAATGTGTAGGTGTTTTTTTTTAAAACAGATGCAGCAATAATAAAACTATACGAAAATAGTCAGTATCAGCGAGTAGAAAGATGTTAGAAATTGAGGCTGAGAACAGACTTGACTGAGGAATCGAAGAAACAGAATAGAAATATTTGTAGATCTTTAGATGTTTTAATATTTATCTAAGTATGATAAGATGAAATTAATTTCTTTTGTGAACAGATTTTTTTTTTATTTGCTGACAGTTCAACTATTGGGCTACCATTTTCTATACCATTAGTATATGTTGGAACAGGGAGTTACATATTATATTCGTGTTAATAGAATTGATATTAATAAATTCCACATACAATTTAAACATGAGATAGTACAAGACGTTATAACATGTTGAAACGTCTAAGATTTTCAATGGATACAATTCTATTTTTTTTTATATTGTAATAATTTTGTATTTGAATTATATGGTTTTCTATATCTGTGAGTTATATTATTCAATTAAATTATTTTGTTTATATTGTTGTATTTCTGAATTAAGTTGAAAACCAGATAAAATTTTTTTCATTTTCACTGGGATTCGAATTCGGATTTTTCGCCTGAAAGCTCAGCACTCTAACCACTCTGCCCTCTAATTATTTTGCTTATTAAGTAAAATAGGAAGTCGAGGATTTGAATAATCAGATCTTTTGAAATATCTATATCTGCCCTTCCTCTTGATGCCACTTGTTTAATCCAGTGCAGAACTAGATCAGTAAAATTAGACGTTCACAAATATCTATGCCTTCCTTACTTCTTGTTCTCTACTTACATTTTCATTTCACCGTAGCTTAGTCCTATCCCAGCCTATTCCAACTCTATGCGAAAATTTATTTTAATTCACAATTCATATAACGTCGCTTCATTTCACTTTAATAATGTAATAAAGGAAGCATCTATACAGTAGTAAAAGTTTTCATTAATATGCCATGACGCCTCGTAACTGTTTTTACATTATCCGAAAAAAAAAAAATAGGAAGCGTAATGCATAAAATTTCATTTAAAATTCCTTGCTTTTGTTTCAAAATTAAATTTTTTTTTTTTAAATGAGGAACTCAACGGAACCGTTTTCTGTTTTCGTTTTTATTCTCAGGAAGTTTTAAACTTATTTTTACAAGTTATATTGTATCATACTTTGAAAAAAAAAAGATAATCATAAGAGAAAAAGAGATAGGCCTATAAAAAAAAATTTGCACATTTCATTACAATTTGGTATTTTTTGTTCGACAACTTATTAAAAAAAAAAAAAAAAAAAACAACAAGAACAAGAACAAAAAAAAAGTTCTATTATCCTATCTATATGTTTTTTTTTGAGTTCAGGATAGGGATAAAAGGAAGATTTAAGTACTTTAGTTCTGATTGTGTATGGATTGTTGTTGTCTCTTTCTTTCTTTTTTTTTTATTGAAAATTAAAATGAAATTTTTCAACATATAAGAGAAAAGTCATATAAGTTTCATTGAAATGCTAATTAATTTTTTTTTTTTTTTTTTTGTAATTCATTTTTTAAGCGATTATTTTTCGATATACATTTAATGGTGTTGATTATATAATACTATATAAGTTATACGCTCTTATTATTTTTTGATGAATAATTTTTGTGTGTGAATAACCTCATATAAATTTATAATTAAATATTGTTATTTAGTGGGTGTTTTAGATTTGTTTATGTAAAAGTTTGTCTCAACAGTTTGTGGAAGTTTGCGGGAAATTTTGTTTAGAGATTAGCATAATATAATGAACAACGGTAGAAAAATGAGTTTGTGGTAGAATAACAAAATATAATTTTTGAATCACAAAAGGTGATAAGTAGGGAGTGCAATACCGGGATCCCGGGATCTCATAAACCGGGATCTCGGGAGCATATTTGCGGTATTCAGTACCGGTATTAAAGAATTAATACCGCGGTATTTCAGTATTAATTTCTTAGTTATCAGAAAAAAAAAAACTAAATATTTTGAAAAAATATTAACAAAAATATAAAATAATATGAGAAGGCTTTGGGATTGTGCAATAATAGTACTAAATTTCAAATTCATCGCCTTCAATTTCAAATTTATTCTGCTTTCGAAAAGTGAAAGGTAAAGTGGTAAAGTGTACTTTATCTATGTTTAAAGCATACGCTTAGAATAAAAAAAAATTACGTTATAACAGAGTTGAAAATTAACTAATGAAAGAGCTACAACGATTAATGCAAGATATTGTGAATTTATGAGATCCATATACAAAATACAATATACTATAAAAATATTGGAGTAAGTATACTATAAAAATAGGTAAGAAATTTTATAATCAATTAAGATAAAGACTGAAAATATAAATAATTTTAATTATAAATGGAAAATTTTCAATTTGTAAAACATATGAAAGACGACGAAAGACGAGTATTTTTTAAATGAAAAGAAAGGTGGTCACACAAAATGCAAAAATTGATGCAAAGTAATAAAAACAAGTGGTGGATAAACAAGTGGCTTTCATACTCATATGAAAACCATTCACAATATTGATACTCTTAAGAGAGATGTTCCTGTTCCTACTACTAGTGCCTATAACAAAATATTTTAAAACTACGAATAATTCATATATTAGCGTTGTATTATCTAGAATGTGTGCTTATGATGGTTTACCATTTAAAATATTTATTACACCAGAAGATCTTCGAAAGGCAATACAAGCGATGCGTATAGGCAAGCTTCCGAAATCTGCCAACACTATTCATAAAATTATTATTGATCACAGTAACCAGATTAGATATTTATTTGTTAAAGCACTGCAGATGAAAAATAAAATAGGATTGACCTTCGACGAGTGATCTTCTGTTAAAAACCACCGATACATGAATATAAATATTCATTCAGAAAATAAAGTATGGAAATTGGGATTAATCAGAATGTTTGGAAGTGTACCAGCAACTAAATGTGTAGAAGTTGTAGATACTAAATTAAAAGAGTTTGGTCTATCATTCAAAAATGACATTGTATGCATAACAACGGACGGTGCAGCTGTTATGAAGAAAGTTGGCACACTTATGAGTGCTGACCAACAATTATGTTTTGTTCACGACATTCATTTAGCTGTAATAAAAATTTTATATACAAAATCAACAGCGTTTGAAAATGTAGCTAATATCGAAAATGAAGTTGAACTGGAATCAGATACAAACTGGGAATCTAATGGTGAATCAGGGGATGAATTTGAAGATGAAGATATTGATTTGATGAAGATATTGAATTGAATTGCAGCAAAATGATATATTAGAAATAAATCATTATGAGCTGGCTCCACTAATTAAAAAGGTGCGAAAAATTGGAAAATAATTCGTCGTTCTCCAACAAAGAACGATAAAATATTGCAACATTATGTCAAAGCTGAATTTGGTAAGGAACTGGTATTATTTTTAGATTATAAAAAACGCTGGAATAGTTTATTTTCCATGTTAGAACGATTTTATATGCTAAAGAGTTGTATACAAAAATCTATTATCTAAAATAAAATCTACTATGTTTTATTAATAAAGAATCTACTTTTAATCTACTAGTTAATTATTAAAGAATGAATTGATTTTATTAATTTTTTACTTAAAAATAAACCGTATAGATTTTTTTCATATTAGGTGTTTTTTTTTTACTTTTTGGTTCCGGTATTGAATACCGGGATTCCGGTATCAAATTTTTCAATACCGAAATACCGGTATTAATTTTTCACTCCGGTATTGCAATCACTAGTGATAAGCCTCCTTCAAAACTTAGAACTTAGGTATTATAAATAACAAAAGTTTAAGTTTTTAAAAAAAATTTTTTACAAATTATTTGAAGAAATTTAAAATAAATGTTTCCTACTTTTGAATTGAAGTCAGTAGATTATTAGATAATTATTATACCCATATGACTATAGGTCAAAAGGATACACTAAATTTGGCATTACACTTGTGACGCAGAGAAGGAGAGGAAGTAAATATAGACTCAAAGATTTGGATCGGGTCAGAATTGAAAAGTAAATCCATTAAGCTATGTATGTCCGCATGCTCAAAAAATAAAGAAGCTAGGATTTTAAAATTTACACAAATTCGTTTTTATGCAATTGCCGTCATCGCTTTTGAAATTTAGCCAGTTTGCTCCGCGGGTTTGAGTACCTGCCATACAACTTCTTTTTTTAATATGTGCAATCCTCTATACCTATTGAAGCTGGATGTCTGAAATTTTGTTAAAAGTAGTTTAGTTTTATGGCCAAAGTTTCCTATTTCCATATTTTATATGAGGAATTTTTTTTTTCTCCTGTAAGGCTCACCATTAGGGCTTACACAAAGCTTCCGTTCGAACTCTGTTTCCGTTCCGTTAATCGTTTTGTTCACTAAGCCAGATGATTGATCTGCTATAGCTACTCCACATGATTTTCAATCTCGTGCCTTGTGGAAAAGCCGACGCCAAATCTCTACGTAAGCTGTCACTGCATTTTCCTAGATTTCGCGCAAGGTGTTACTGCGATTTTGCATACCCTTATCTTTTGACG
Source organism: Dolichopus griseipennis (assembly GCA_963082915.1). Classification (NCBI taxonomy): domain Eukaryota; kingdom Metazoa; phylum Arthropoda; class Insecta; order Diptera; family Dolichopodidae; genus Dolichopus; species Dolichopus griseipennis. Next base: position 325,399,390 of record OY720441.1, read on the forward strand.
CACAGAATAGATGTTTGTTGGGTTATGTGATGACGCATATACATATGCCAATGGTGTCAATTTGACAGATGCATATTTTTATATCGGTAAAGTTAATTTTTTATTTACTATCAAGCTATAGGTTGTTTCGGGAACCCAATTTAAGGTAATATTTTATATTTTATTTGTTTATTAATATTATTATATTTTTATTTTCTTTTTTAGACTATTGAAAATTTAATTATAGGTTATTTTTACATACCTAATTTATATTGTTATTAACAACTTATATTCAGCCAGGGATCGAAAAAGGGACCTTTCGTATGAAAGAGCGGGGCCACAACCACTGTGCCATCGGCTGTATATGAGCATTACTCTATATTCTTTACTTAATAAATATCATTAATATAGCTGGATGTCTGAAATTTTTTCAAAATTAGTTAACTTTAATGGCCAACGTCTGAATAAAATATAGTTGGTGTAGTGGAAGAGTTTCAAAGAGCTGCCTTTCAACTTATATTTTCTTTTGTCAGAACTGAAAGCCTAATAAGTTATATATATAAAATTTTGTCAAATCTATGTGACGGTCATTTGGGTATCTACAACATTCTTCTTCGTTTTTTCTGTTACTAAATGTAAGATGTCGATATTTGACCAAATTATGTAATTTTATGGACTAAAAATATTTTGTATCTTACAAGTTAATATAATCTTGCAAAATAATTGAAATAAATAGTTCAATAATTATATTAAAAGTATAATAGCTCTTCTTCTTCTGAAAATCTGAAAAAATGATATAAAATTTTCCCCTTTAGATCTAAGATTCTCTGGGTCCTCGAAATTACTTAAATTGATTAATTTTTATTTTGTAAGTCTGAATGATCTTTATTAAAAAAGGGATAATAAAATTTAAAAAATAATTTATAAGAATAATTTAATAGCATATAACATTTAACATTTATGATAATCATTTCAATATTCTAAAATTAGTATCTTGTTTACAAGGCTAGTAGATTCTTCTCCTTAGTTAACCTTTCATATTTTATTTGGATTAAATGCATTTTGGTTTGATTCTGTTGTTGTTGCTATTTGCGTCCCAAATATTTTTCTTTGGAAAAAAACCAAAAATAATTTTTATTTTTTTGAAAAATCTTTTGGTAATAAATTTTTAATGTTTATTTAAAAATAAAAATAATTTCCAAAATCTCCATTTTCATATTTTTCATGGTCTCTGGCAATATATTTCCTTTCTCTTTCTTTCATAAACCAATCCATTTCCTTTAAATATTTAAATTAAAGAGAAATAAAGGTTAAATTTATTTATACACAATATACGTATTACATTTTATATAAATGAGTATATATATAAACTGCTCCAAACATAATATATACCTGAAATCGCTTCGATTCTAAAAGAATATGTTCTCCTTAATTTAGTAGGGATTGGCGCGATTTGGTAGAATGTCGACAATATTGGCGATATTGGAACTTACTTCTCATTTATCCCACGAATGTCACTTTTTCAATCATTACAAAGATCTTCGGAAGCTGTACAATATTTGCTCCAGAACATTGTTCTCTATCCTGTTTGAGTGGCTTTTGAGTTCCTTCTTATAAATAAGAGATTTTTTTGTTGCATAAGCTATCCTTATACCTAGGCCTTGCGACCATCATCACCTTGACACTACACTAATTTGTACACCAATTTGTAAGTAATATTATTCATTATGGCCTGCCTGGGAATCAAACCGGCAATGCGTCGCTTAACAAGTAAAATGTTTTCACATTACACCAATAAGGGATCCCTACGTTTACTACACCAAAGTTTAAGTTATACTAAGCATTGTGTAGTTCATAGGAGCCTTAATGGTATAATGGTTTAACATTTGGCTTGTTAACCGAAGTATTGCCGGTTTGATTCCCGGACAGGCCATGATGAATAAAATTATATCAAATGTTTAGATTTACATTTATATCAAAAATGTCTTACCATAAAATCAACTGTCTTGCAATACAAGCACATATTACTATATTTTTATATAAAGTTAGGAGATATTTATGTTAAGCTACATCTAAAATATGGAATTTATTTACTAACATAAATTTAAAAAACAAAACGAATCCCCATCCATGATAAGGATTTTTTTTTAAAATAAGATTTTGTTACTTAAAATATTGTCACCCAAAATTCTAAAATAATATGTAATAAAAACATCTTATATTTGGATAAACTGTTATATACCTACTTTGCAAATTGTCTGGGGGTTGTTTTTTTTAATATGGTTTATTTTTTTTTTTTGTAAAAGACTACAATTTTTCATAACATTAAATTTTATTAAGGACATTGGTTACTTTTTTTACATAATTATCTTATATATGTTTTGTATGTAAATAAGTTTTTAACATTATGCAAATTAATCTAATTAGTATTCTTTAATACTATTATAATAAGAAACAATTGGACTGAAATCAAATTAAACTTATTTAATATGATTTTTATCTTTTCGGTAAATGGCTAGTGATAATTTGAAGTTTAGAAAGTGGTGATGTGGTGGTAGAGTAGTGGTTAAGTGCATGGCTTTTTAACTAAAAAAGTTTGTGCCCAAGATCTGAATAGCTTGCGGGAAGTTTTCTTTCTTTTTAAATCCCCATACCTAACAAAAATTGTTAATATAAAATATATAATGTAAACCAAAATAGAATATTATTACATACTTTTAGTTTTCTTTTTATACCCGTATGATTATATAGTCAAAGGGTATAATAAATTTGCCATTACGTTTGTGACGCAGAGAAGGAGGGGGGCTAGATATAGACTCAAGTGTATGGATCGGATCAGAATCGAAAAGTAAATCGATTTAGCTATGTATGTCCGTTTATGAGTTATGAGTGATTTTTTTATATGAGTATTACTCTGTACCAATTACAGCTGCGTGTCTGAAATTTTGCCAAAAGGAGTTTAGTTTTATGGCAAAAGTTTCTGCAAAATTCGGTTGGTCTACTGCAGTGGGTTCGAGTAGCTGCCATACAATCCCTTCTTTTATATGAGCATTACACTACACTTAATAAAGCTGTATGTTTGAAATTTTGCCAAAAGTAATAACCCAGATGATATAATGTATATGTTACGGTCATACGGGTATCCCAGAGTTGACACAGTCTACTCTACTACACTCTTCCTCGTTTAATATAAAAGTAAATTGCTGGATTAAGGTTAACACAAGAAATAAGAACAGTTTCTCATTTCAGCAAATAACTTTTATATTACACATTTCACCACATGACGTACGACTTTAATATTTAAAATCATTGGTTTCAGAAATTAAAATTTAAGTGCAAATTTTAAAGCTTTTAAAGCTTTCTATTATAAGTGTCATACTTTCAAAAGCTTCGACACACATTCTCCTAGTTTGTATCAATGCCAAAGATCTAACGACATAGAAATTTAATTACATTGGGTAAATTACTTTTGAAACATTTATTTTAAATTTCTTGTAAACATTAGTTTTTTTATGTGGAAGCCCTCTGATCACGTGTAGCAATTTGGAACATTTACGAAGCAGTTCTTTATTTTGACAAAAAAAGGACTCATACCAAATTTTTAGAACTTTAAATTCCCGAAGTCCTTCGAATCCCCCTATATGAACTAAACCTTACAATTGATGAAAAAAAACATGCATAGTTAACAACATCTTCACCGAGGAACTTTTAACCTTTTCTTCTGAACTAGAAATTCAATTTTAAATTAATACAATTTGAATTAACAATTACAGCTCACACACTATATTGTATATCATGAAGCCAATTTGAATATTTGCAAAAGATGCCTAAAACTATTTTATATCACATCAATACAGAGGTGAATCGCCTTAGTTACAAAGCCTTTGTTACAAATATTTATATCAAATTCAACTTACGAACCAGTTAATAAAATAATTTCGATTTCTTGATTTCCACATTGCATTTCATTCAAACCCCAACATACCTGTAAAGAAAAAAATAAAAAATTATTATTAATTGAAATTATATTTAACTACTTTATACTTATTTATTTCTTTTTTTCTGTATATTTATAAAATAAAAATGTCAAATTAATTAAGAAGATAATTAAAGTTTAAATAATTATTTTATACTTCACTTGCATGTGAAAGTTTTAAATAATTGCTTTCTTATACATCTTTTATTTAGTAAAACTAAAATTGTAATCTAATTAAATACATTGACTATCACGTATTTCTAAAAAAGGGAGTTTCCATTTACTATACATCACCTAATGCAATAATTTTAATCTTCTTTTTACTATAAAACCTTTTCTGCATTAGTGGTCGGTTTCCTTTAACACCTCTTCTCATATTATTATCCATCTTCCCAAACAAACCTTGAAGTTTTAGAAATCTTCCACAGTATTTTTCAAGTTCTAAAGAACACCAGGGAATATTTAAAGTTTTTGAAAGAAAAAGAATTTTATCTAATTTTCTAAGTTCTATACAAACGACACAACACAAAAGAATGGATATTATATAGTTTTATATTTACTAATACAAATATACAATAGACTAGCAGTACATCCAACAGTACTTGCAGATATTTTCAGCATCTTCTCATATTCATTAACAATTGTATTTATTTAATAATGGCAAAGTTGTAATTTTTTAAGTTCTACTTTATAAATGGACTAACAGCTGCTATTATTTTACGAAAGATGTCTCTGCCTTACTTATGTAATTCATTAAAATTTTAAATCAAATAAATTATTGACTTCAAATTACTCCAAGAGAGAGTCTAAGAGAGTATATTTCAAGAGAGTATAACTTGCTAACATAGCAATGAATTATAAGAGAAATAAGATAAAGTTGCAGAGCATTTCAATTCATACTTTATAAATCACAGATATGATAATTGTTAAAATATTTTTTTTTAAATGCCTGTGACATTTAGTCGATGCTTTGACTATTTGTATAAAAATAGTTTTTAAGATAATTTATACACATTTGTAAATATCTTACTTACACTAGTTAAGATTTGTTGAGAAAACTTATTTAGAAATTAAAAGTGAAATTAAATTACATTTTTACTACAATCGCTGAAGGCAATTCCGTTATCTCATTTAAAAGCTATCTTTTAAAATATAGCGACTCTGTTATCATCAATAGTTTTGATCACTTGCTATCCATAACAATAATTGCACACTACTTCAAGTTATTTGAAATACATAAGAAGATAACGGTATGAAAAGTGTTACCATCGGTGCAAGAAAGTAAAAAATTTATACAAAATTAATTAAATTTGAAGTTTTTAAGGAGTTTTTAATAGTTTGCTGACATATTTCAAAATTGATAAGAACATCAAACTAAATAGATTTAAATACACTTAAATGTTACAATATATAATAAAATCCATAAATAAAGAGTAAGAAAGTAGAGTATAGACTATGTCAAATCTAGCATAGTCGCACGAACATTAGATAGGCATTATACAATCAAATTAACTACTTTTAGCAAAATTTTATATACACAACTTATTCGACTTTGAGTTTTATATAAAAGGAAATGTAAGATATATGGATATATGGACTTTATTTTCTACAGATGTTAACCAATAAACTTAAATACTTTTCACAAAATTTCAGATTTCTTAGCTTCATTAGTTTAATAAGTTTTGATATTATTTAAAAAATAAAAAGTTGTATGGCAGCTACTGGAACCCGCTGTAATTGTGAACGAATTTGTAAAAATTTCAGAATCGAAACTCTTCTACGTATCGGGGTGCGGACCGAAGGACTGGCACATATAGCGAAAACAACTCACTTTCTGAATCTAATCCGATTCAATACGCAAATAAAGGAGTAATCCATCTCCTTTATACCATCACGCACGTAATGACAAATTTAGTATACTGTTTCAATTACATTCATGCGGGTACAAAAACCCAAATGTTGAACACAGCTCCTTTTAACTGAACACAGTATACAGTTCGTTAATTTTAATTTAAATTCAGGATTTTTTTTTTCAGTATTCAAGCACCACTATAAAAACTTTTCATTAGATAATTTTACCACCCACCTCATAAACTTTTTTAATAACACACAAAACTGATTCTTGTTGTTGTGATTTTTGTCACCATTATATTGTCTTTTAATTACCATTGCAGTCCAGAATACTTCGTAACTTAAATTGAAAAATCCCACAAAGTAAAGAGTTTTCATTCCCAGTTTTCTTTCTTTTTTTTTTTGTGTTTTATAAAAAAAAAATAATAAAAAAATAAAACATTTCCATTTTTATATTCTCTGACACAAATTATTCAGAGAAAATTTTTTTTTAACCAGATATTGAAAGGAAAAAGAGAATGAAAAGAAAAAAGTGTTCTTTTATTCTTTTTACACAAAAGTAAAAGAAAAAACAACGCAAAACGAAGAAAAAAAAAAAAAAAAAACATAGTTTGTTTTAATTTATTATTGTATAGTTGTAAATATTGAATAATATTTTTCCAAAACTAAAAACAGACAATCAGAAAGCCTTCCAGCATTATATGTTTTTCTTTTAACTGGAAATCATAAAGAGGTAAAGAGTAAAAGACCAACTATGAAAAGATTAGGAACATGTATTTCGAAGTATTTATAGCACCTACACATTTTTGCCTGTCATCTAAGGCTTCGCCTTCAAAGCTTACTAAGTTTTGGCAACACATCTAAATTAGATCTTGCTTTATACAGAAAGACAAAAGAAGTTATTTCCCAAACCTTGAAAACTCTTCCACTACTACGTTTGAACTTGTTTAATTAAAGCTGGAAACTGTATATAACTGTAGAAGCCACATATTTTTTTTGTCCTAAGCCCTGGTAGTGTAAAATTCTAACTTACTAAAAAAATCTCCTCTATTAGCCATTATAATGGGATAGGAACCCAACCTACTGGAGATGTATAATGGTTGAAACGTTGAGACATAAAGTCTATCATAAGTTCAATGGAAAACCCAGAAGCAATTAGTTGACTTCTATCTCGAATTTTTTATAATCCTAAATATTAGGAAACAGATAAGGTTATTGAAGAGCGGTGCATATTAACATATGTAAATCAACTGATTTATTATACGCTTGCATATCTTTACTTATTATCTTATTAGCAAAAATCTGAAGTATTGAGTAGCATGAGAAGCACGATGCACTAGTCATAACTCAACTAAAACTGTTGACAGGTATATGAAGAACAGAATAAAATTACTGCATCAAACCTTTAATAGTACTTCAATTCTTGTCAACAAGTATATATCAATTCTTGTTTTTAATTTTTAGGTGAAATAATTCAAAAGGTAGATGGTCTTCAAAATTTTACCATGCAGAACATTTTTTATAGATCCTTTCTATTTTTAAATTTTTTGCTAAAATTCATAAACACGCTACACTTCTGAAAGAAACCCCAATCGTAGCTGTAACTGCACTTTTCTAGTCTTGGATATAGCCTATAAGAACATTTACCGCGCTATCTTGTTCAAACGCTGAATGTTTACTTGAAATGAAACACCTAGTACATATTATTTATTCTTTTCTTTATTGAAAGTGTGGAATATCATGATTGGAAAACACAAACAAAATTTATTTCTCGGTATTCAACATCTGTAAAAATATAAAATGCACTGTCAAAAATGATTTTATAATTTTCATTTAAAAGATTTTTTTATATTTTCACATTTTATATCAAGTCTTTTTATTTTGTGCACAAGTACTCTCTACTTTAAATTACAGCACATAATGCAGCAAGAAAATTCCCATGCAAAGCTCGAGAAGCTATGATTTGGTAAAAAACAAAGAAGATAGTATGTCAACTCTAGGATTTCCGCAATAACATAATATAAATATTATAAAAGATAATTTAAGAAGTTGTATGGCAGCTATTTCAAGCTTTTGCACTAGACCCACTTTAAGTTGTGCAAGCGTTAGCTATATAACTTAACTACTTTTGACAGAAGAAAGTTATATGGCAGTTACTTGAACCCACTACAATAGACTTACTAAATATTTCACAAGTTTTGGCATATAAAATTCATTATTTTGACGAAATTTCCGAGCCCCGTCTTAATTAAATAAAGTATACTCATGTAAATAAGAAATTGTATAACAGATTCTGAAATCCGTCAAGCAAACTTGCTGAATTTCAATAGCAAAGGCAGCCATCGTATAGAAACTAGTTTTCGAAAATTTGATCGATCTCCTTTGGTTTAATCGACCTCCTGTGAACAGATGGACGCACATAGCTAGATCAATTTATTTTTCGATTCTAATCCGATCCATACAATTCAATCTATATCTATATCCTCTCCTTGACTACACACACTGTACAGCAAATTAAGTATACACTTCGTATGGGTATAATAAATAATTAACATATTTTACACACAATCCTATAATAACAGTAAATTAATGTAGTTTATATGTCATCGTAAAGAACTGAAGGAAGCTACTCTTAATTTTTTTGGACCATGACTTTGCTGTAAGAGCATCGAATCTTTAATACTGAGGTACATTTTGGATTTATAGATAAATGTATGAGATAATTATGCGTGAGGAAGATTTATGAATATGAGGAAGGTGGAAGCAGGAAGGAAACTGTTTACAGAGGTATATTGAGAAGTAACGTGTGAGGAAGATTTATGACTATGTGGGAAATGCAGGAAGGGAGGGTTTAAAGAGGTTTACTGAGAAGTATGTAATATATTAAATTAAATTATTAATCGAGAACTATAAACAGGCATACTCTAGAAGTAGACAACCATTTAATATTATATTTAAAAAAGTTCTATTTCAAATGATTTATATCATTTTAAAGGATTCCAATTAATTCCTTGAATTGCGTCAAAGGATATTACTCAAATTTTCTGTAACTAAATAATTATTCGATTCGATTCTTTTGGTCTCCACTTTATAATCTACAAAATGTTATTTAACATTCCAAAACCCCAATTTTTGTAGGGGTTTGAGTTATTTGTGGTTAGAGTTATTTTTACTTTAGGCTTTTCTTAAAGTATTATTTTTTAGTTAGTAACAGAATACAATCACAGATTCTGAATATTAATGACCTAAATTTTAGACAACTGTTTTAAAACAATTTTTTTATAAAAAAAATATTTAAAATTTTTTATCTTAAACGTGTAAAAATTTTCATTTTTATCAGTAAAAGCATATTTTTTAGCTGTAGGCAAGGTTATATTAAAAATTTTTTGAATTCAATATCTTTTTTTAAAGAATAATTTTGTAAAAAGAATTTTGAAAAATAACACAAAAAAAAATTTTTTAATCTTTTTAGGGACATTTTGTCAATTTAATCAAAATTTTGATTAGGGTATTTTTTTTTATATATATATCTACTCGTATATACGATTAAATTTACATTTTAATTAATGTATTAAAATTTAAATTATAATTAAAATACAGGTTTTAAAATATTAACTAATGTATATGTACGAGTATATCTGCAATCATATTCTTAATAAGTTTAAAAATTTTTATATCTTTATTTTATTTTAAATACGGTACATAAAATTAAATTAAACAATTTTTGACGCTGATACTTATACAGTTTAGTGAGGTCCTTATTCTCGTATTCTGGTTCTTATTCTTGATTTTCCTGCATTAAATATTGCTGAACTCGTAGTAGATTAAAACTTAATCAGTTACCTCAAACACTTTTTAAGATTAATTAAATCCTATAAATTGCTATCTGTTCTGAAGAGCTTATGAACACGTGAAGCTACTATGAAAAGGACTGCAAATCTCGACCAATTAAAAACTGGTTTATTTGAACATCTCTCCACACCAATTGTGATAAAAATTTAATGTATGGGGCCCCTCCCTTTTATCACATGATCCAATTTTCCGCAGCTTGCCTATTTTGACAAAAAAAGCGTTCGTACAAAATTTCATCAAAATAGGTTGAGATTTTGATAAACTATTAGAATTTGACATTTTCCGAAACTCCTAAAACCTCTAGAATCCATGTTATGAAAGCTATTGTTCATGAGTACCTCTCAATAGTCTATGTACCAAATTGGAACTCATACCGACGTCTTGAACCCGAGATTTCTCGAAAAGTCTGATATTTTTTTTTAGAAGCCTTCCGATCCCGTGATTCAATTTGGCCCATTTCCGAACTGGACCTTACTCTGAGAAACCATTTTTGCCAAAATTCATTAGAATCAGTAGAAATTTACGTGAGTTATCGTGTTTACAGACACACACACGGAAACACAAATGGACAAAATCCGACAAAATGGAACAACTTTTGTTAGGGCGCAGCAAAATTAATTTTTTTCCACCCAGGAACTTATAACCTTTTCTCTACAGCACACTTGTATAATATCCTGAAGAAAATTTAATAGCCGATTAATCATTTAAACAGCGACGAAACAACGCAGAATTCATTGCGCACTTTAAAGCCTGATAAAAAAAATTTATTGCGTTACAAGTTTATCAATATAATGTAATAAATAAGTTTGACAATTCGGGTCTTATCGAAAAACCTAATTATACCCTTTCTTTAATTTTAAAATCTTTTAGAAAGATAAAATTCTTTTGCTTCTGTCTTTCTTGTGATTCAAACAAAATACAACCATATTTTAACTCATTGGCTAATGCGATATACAAATTTTTACTTTTTACAGAAAAATTTCAATACACGTCACTAACAAAATAGCTAAAAGTACAAAACACCTTACAAAACAATCTGACATTGTCTAATACTTTACTCAAAACTGTCAGACATCGTCTTGTCTTACACTATACATAGTAAATGAAAAGTACTTTATATAGTAATTTTCTAGTTAAAATATTTTTCAATTAAAATTCCATCAAATCAATTTTTTTTTTTCGTATAATTTAAAAAAATATTGAAATTTCCAAGTCATTGTTATTCCCATTTTCCTTCATTTTATCAAAAACTTCTTTAGATATGCATCCATTTTTATATTTTGATATGCATGCATATCAAAAATAAAATAGAGTTTATACGCGCCCATTTTAATGGAAAATCACTTCAAATGAAACAACAACAACAACAATAATAGAAAAACTAAAAGAAAAACAAAGCAAAGACCAATCCCTTACAAAAATTGTGTGATGATGAAAATAATAATGATGATGAAGATAACTCAAAAATTATTTGAGTGTGCATTATTTTCATTGCTGTCATTGTTGTTCATACCTCCCTCATATACCGGTTAGTTTTACTTCGTTTACATCATAAGTATTTTGTAAATTTTTAGTTTTTTTTTTGTTTTGTTTTTTTTCCAGCTGTTTTTTTTGTTTTCATTGTAATTTGCCTAAATGAATTTGCATTGCTACATAGTGCAACATTATAATATACTATATATTGCAACATTTACATTTACAACAACAAATAATATAAATTAGTTTTTCTTTTTTTTTTTTTTCCTTAAGAACGTCACACTGCAATGCACAGCCTGAAGAAAAGTGACGTGAGAAGTGAAGGAAATAGTGTTGAAAAGGAAAAAAATATATTGAGACTTGAAATAAAAGTATAGATTGAGTGTGATGAAGGGATGGGTGGGATTGAATTAAAATATTGTTGTTGTCGGGGCGATGACTTTATTAGTTTTTATTTTTTTTTTTTTTGAATCTTCATCTTTTTAAAAAAAAAAGGATAATGAATCTATTTTTTTTCCATATTTTATAACGGTATTACCATCAAGAATCCCTTATATACATTTTTTTTTTACTTTCTAACTGTATTACCTATAGGAGGGTACCTTAACAGAATTTAAAAAGATTGTTCACATTTTATTATGTGGCGGAATAAATTGTTCAATCATAGTGCAATTTTTCAATTTAAAATTTTTTTTTTGCTTATTATTTCATTTTTATTTTTTTTTTTTGAAACATTAAAATGCATTAAATGTCATACAGTTGTTAGGTACCTATATACATACTCGTATACCTTTCATTTATTTGTTACATTTGAACGTTGAATGTTCATAAAATTCTGTTGCATTAACCGCACACTAACAATGGTTTGGTTTGGTGTCAGTATAATAGAACATGCTAGAATGAAATAGATAGAACAATTGAGATTGAAACAAATAGTAAATTTTATATGTCAAATATGCAAATATGAAAGTTGAATAATTTGTATAGGAAAACAAATGCTTGTAGTAATGCCTATAGTAATACATGTAGTATTATGCCTATATGCTTGTAGTAAATACCTATTATATGAAAAAACAAAAAAAAGGTAAATGTACACGATCATATTATTCCATTAAGAAAACAAATTTTGCTCATTTATTTATGGTAATTTTGTAAGGTTTATAATTTATATTTTTTGTAATATAGTAACATAATATAGTAATGTAAATTTCACAATATATTATTAAAGTTTAAATTAATATATGTGAGTAATTTATTAAAATTTTGTTGATTTAAATTCATTCATTGATAGTATAACAGTTTTACATTTACTTTAAGAATTTTTATTGTCGTTTTGCTAAAATAAGAATTTTAATTTTGTGTGTCATTTTTTGTGCTGAAGTATTGTATTGCACCGCTACTTTTTGAAATAAGACTTAATTTGGTAAATTTGGAGTAGGTGTGGGTAAATGGTTTTGTTAGTAATTTTGAATTTTTAAGACTTAAGAGTTGCTATACAATATTTGCCGCTTAAATTTATTTACTCAATTAACCATTGCCTTATATATTGTTCAGGCCTTGTACATTATTCAAATTTTTTTTCTGAACATAATTTAATTTAAAAATATTTGAAATAATTTGCTTAACAAACTAAATCTATCCAGATCTTTTAAGTAAAAGTGTTAAATCGGCTGTTCTTTAGATTTTTTAAATTTTCATGAAAAACAAAATATATTTTGATCCAAAAATAAGTTTAAACTTTAAATAACATATTTGTTAATACTACTTCTACAGAATGACAAAATATGAATTAGTTGGATAATTAGGAAAAATGTAGACTAATAAATTTTCAGTCGTGCCAATAACATAAACTATTACCCTATTTCTTATTTTATTTAAATAATAATTCTATTTGGTCCTTTTTTAAAACGACAAAAATTTGGCGATAACCTTTTGATGACTCTAATTGCAAATATTAATCCAAGTACACACGAGAGACTAAACTAGGTAGAGTCGAGACAAAAAATCTCGGTAGAGCAATCTACATGTGTGTGAACACTAGTTAGAGCTCTTCCGTAAAGCTCTACATTGGCTCTCCGAGAGATTTTTTTTTAGAGATTTCTCTACCGTGTAAACACTTTCAAGTAGAAATTTTTTTGTGTACGATGATTTTTTCGTAGACTTTCATAAAATGCATGTATTTTTGCATATTATATTGTTGTTAAAGTATGATGTATGTTTCTACATAAGTAATCAATGGTAAATAATTCGCTTTATAAAAACTGGTTTCCTTATCAATAAATTAATCAATAAATTAATTAAAATAAAAGTAAAAAATTTGTATATGAATTTGGATCCTCAACCCTTAACTCGTTCAATAAGTCTTTGTTGAGTCCAATAATATTAAGACATACTTATTGGAAATGACCTCTTTGATAATGCAATAACAGGTTTGCAACATATTGATTATCAAGCGGTTCAAGAATTGTATGCGTTTAATTTCTTTCGGAAACAATTTTCATTTTGTAAAATTATGAATGAAAAACGTAAAGTATCTTAATGTTCTAGATGTTAATAGAATAAATACTAACCTTCCATATAGCTAAACTAGCTAATACCCGATGCGCGTTGCTGCGCCTCTCAATGGCGTTTAATTGAAGTTGATTTTACTGCAATAAGTTAAGACAAAAATTACATACGGTTTACAATTTCAAAATGTATGAAAGCAATCTTTTTAAAACGATTTTTCTAGTATTATTCTAGTAATTTTTGAAACTTTGTGTAATTCAAAGCAGTACAAACTACTTTCCAAAATTTGACGTAAATTACTTCCAAAAAAATTTTTTTGACCAATCTTAGAACCGACTGTTAACAGACTCAACTCCATTTTCAAGTTGCTTCACACATATAAAATTTGAAGTAAACCGGTCAAATCGTTTCTAATTTAGAGTTAAGTAACGCAAAAATCTATTAAAAGCCACTTTGCCCCACTGGGTTAACGGAACTACACTTTCTCTTTGGGCAAAGCAGTATTGCGCAAAATTGGACATAATTTGCTTCCAAATCACGAAACAAAATTTTTTAGAGGCTTTCTTTTTAGCCAAAGCAGTACTTCGCAAATTTTGGCAATATTAGCTTCCAAAATTATTTTGACCAACCGTCGGACCCACATGAGTTAACAAATTCCAAATCTGTTAATAGTGTCAACTCAATTCTCACTGGGGAGCACGTATATAAAATTTGAAGAAAACTGGTCAAACAGTTTTAAATTTAGAGTTAAGTATTGAAAAAACGTGTAAAAAACTGTTGGGCCCAAATGGGTTAATGCAAGTCAATAAAATTTTTTTGTGGGTTTTTTTTTAGGCAAAGCAGAATTTCATAAAATCGTTTTGGACCCAAAATTTGACCACCCGTCGGCCCGACATGGGTTAATAAATTCCAAAACTGTTAATAATGTCAACTCAATTCTCAAGGAGCATCACGTATACAAAATTTGAAGTCAATTGGTCAAACCGTTTCGAATTTAGAGTAAAGTATTGAAAAAACCTATAAAAAGCTTTTGGGCCGCAATGGGTTAATGGAACTCAACAAAATTTTTTTTTGGGGATTTCTTTAAAGCTAAAGCAGAATTTCGTAAAATCGGACAAAATTTGGACCCAAAATTTTTTGACCACCCGTCGGCCCGACATGGGTTAAAAAATTCCAAAACTGTTAAGAGTGTCAACTCAATTCTCAAGGAGAATCACGTATATAAAATTTGAAGTCAATTGGTCAAACCGTTTCGAATTTAGAGTAAAATATTGAAAAAACCTATAAAAAGCTGTTGGGCCACAATGGGTTAATGAAACTCAACAAAATTTTTTTGGGGCTTTCTTTTAAGCCAAAGCAGAATTTCGTAAAATCGGACAAAATTTGGAGCCAAAATTTTTTTTGACCACCCGTCGGCCCGACATGGGTTAACAAATTCCAAAACCGTTAATAGTGTCTACCCAATTCTCAAAGAGCATCACGTATACAAAATTTGAAGTCAATCGGTCAAACCATTTTCATTTTAGAACAAAGAAGTTTAAATACTTGCACCACAGCCCCAACTTGGCGGTCTGTTAGAGCAAAATTTTTGGGCCACGATTTCTTTCCGTACCCAAAAACCCCTATATACAAATTTTTACTTCCAAAAAAATTTTTTGAAAAATCGCAGGACCGACTGTTAACAGACTCAACTCCATTTTCAAGTTGCTTCACACATATAAAATTTGAAGTAAACCGGTCAAATCGTTTCTAATTTAGAGTTAAGTAACGCAAAAATCTATTAAAAGCCACTTTGCCCCACTGGGTTAACGGAACTACACTTTCTCTTTGGGCAAAGCAGTATTGCGCAAAATTGGACGTAATTTGCTTCCAAATCACTCAACAAAATTTTTTGAGGCTTTCTTTTTAGCCAAAGCAGTACTTCGCAAATTTTGACAATATTAGCTTCCAAAATTATTTTGACCAACATGGGTTAACAAATTTCAAATCTGTTAATAGTGTCAACTCAATTCTCACAGTGGAGCACGTATATAAAATTTAAAGAAAATCGGTCAAACCGTTTTTAATTTAGAGTTAAGTATTGAAAAAACCTATAAAAAGCTGTTGGCCTCAATGGGTTAATGCAAGTCAATAAAATTTTTTTGTGGGTTTTCTTTTTAGCCAAAGCAGAATTACATAAAATCGGACAAAATTCGGACCCAAAATTTTTTTTGACCACCCGTCGGCCCTACATGGGTTAACAAATTCCAAAACTGTCAATAGTGTCTACTCAATTCTCAAAGAGCATCACGTATACAAAATTTGAAGTCAATCGGTCAAACCGTTTTCATTTTAGAACAAAGAAGTTTAAATACTTGCACCACAGCCCCAGCTTGTCGGTCCGCTAGAGCAAAATTTTTAGGCCACGATTTCTTTCCGTACCCAAAAACCCCTAAATACAAATTTTCATGAAAATCGGCTGGGCAGTTTAGGAGTCTATTCGCTACATACAAACAAACAAACAAACAAACAAACAAACATACAAACAAACAAACATTCCCTTTTATATATATAGATTAAATTTTGTCCAGGCTTTACAAGAAATATGTTTTGAAAATTAAAATCAAATGATTTACAAATAAAATGGATATTATATTTTCCTAAAGTTTTTCAATACCCCGGCCTGTTAAAACAATATACATGGTAGTGGATTAAACATCAATATTGTGAGTGTCATTTTCTGTCGCCTACCAACTATGATTTGATACATTTGTGAATACTTTAACATAATACTTTTAAAGAGCAGATCTTCTACTATACTTTTAAAGAGCAGATCTTTTAATACTTTTAAAGAGCAGATCTTCTACTAGATATAACCTGAGAAATGATGATAGTTCAGTTAACGTTCCTACTTTCCGAACAATAAACTTCCGAAACTCATATACTGTGGTATCTTGCCGTTAATTTAACAAGCTGCCTGAACCAATAAAAAATATAAAAAATCAAAACAAATTCTTAAATAAGGTTAAAGCTTGTGTTAGAATTCAAATACAATAAAATCGAAGATTTATTAAAAGTTAGGGTTTAAATGTTCTTTTTCGTTTTTACCTAGGGATACTTTGTCATGTTTTGTGCACACTTTTTGGAAATTTTTTGAATTTTGTTTTATTTTTATTCCTTCTCCTTATGTTATATCATGATGAACACATTAAAACTGATATATTACTTACATATTTTCTTCCTTCTCTACACGATTTTAATTAGTTTTGTACTTTTCCTTTTGCTTATATTTTTTTGGCTTTATAAATCTTAAGCTTTGCTTTTTATACCCTACACCTATAGAATAGGTAAAGGGGTATATTAACTTTGGTATGGTGTTTGTAACCACCTAAAGGAAGCGAGCTAGATATGGAAAAGTATATATATTTGTGATCAGCGTGACCGCCTTAGTTGATATAGCCATGTCCGTCCGTCCGTCCGTCCGTCCGTCCGTAGGCACGATAACTCAAAAAATAATGGAGCTATCTTGATGAAATTTTAACTGTAGATTACTAAGACAGAAAGTACGGCGGGGATTGCATATGGGCGAAATCGGCCCATGGGTTCGGATTTTGGACCTTTTAATCGATCGAAGGGCTAACAAACATATAAAAAATCACGATAACTCAACAACTAATGACGCTATCTTCATCAAATTTGTGCTGTAGGTTACTAGTAATGAAACTACTTCGGGGATTGCGTAAGGTCGGGATTGGACCATGGGTTCGGAACCTAGAACTTTTTGATCGAATTTAGGCCAAACGAGCATAATTACGAAACCAATGAAGATGGAACCTCCAAATTTGGTATCAGGGTGTCCCTTCCCATTTCCGAAGTGTCTTGGAAATTTGGGCCTCATTGGAGTAGTGGGTCGGGGACCAGCCACACATTTCCGAAGACCTTAAAGCATATCTTTA
The DNA here is from genome assembly GCA_963082915.1 of Dolichopus griseipennis. Classification (NCBI taxonomy): domain Eukaryota; kingdom Metazoa; phylum Arthropoda; class Insecta; order Diptera; family Dolichopodidae; genus Dolichopus; species Dolichopus griseipennis. The sequence goes on from OY720441.1 coordinate 325,416,967, forward strand.
AAATTAATAAAGATAACAACTTGAAAAAATGTAGAAGCTTCCAATTTGCCACAAGGGTGTTCTTTACTATCTCTTGCGTCTTCCCTTAATTTGGGATCAATTGGAGTGGTGGTTCAGTACCCCTCTCAGACCTCCCAAGTTTTAAAAGCTTATAATCGAAATTACTATAAATATTTACTTAAAATTAAGATAGACCGTTCAAATTGTGTACAACTTAACTAGTACTATAAGTAAAGCGCGGGCTGTATAAGGGCGAAATCACCCATGGGTTCGGATTCTGGACCTTTTTGTCGGTGTCAGGGATAACGAACATATATTAAAAATCACGATAACTCAACAACTAATGAGTCTATCTTCATGAAATTTGTGCTGTAGGTTATTGGTGATGAAACTACGGCGGTGATTACGTACGGTGAGGATTGGACAATGGGTTCGGAACTGAGAACTTTTTGATCGAATTTAGGCCAAACTAGCGTAATTCCGAAACCAATGAAGATATAACCTCCAAATTTGGTATCAGGATGTCCCTTCCTATTGCGTAAGTGTCTTTGAAATTTGAGCCCCATTGGACTAGTGGGTCGGGGACCAGCCACTCAGATCCGAGGACCTTAAAGCATATTTTCGAAATTAATAAAAATAGTAACTTGAAACAAATGTAGAAGCTTCAAATTTGGCCCAGGGTGTTCTTTACTATTTCTTCCGTGCCCCCCTAATTTGGGATCATTTGGAGTGATGGTTCAGGACCTCTCTTAGACCCCCAAATGTGTAAAAGCTTATCATCGAAATTAATAAAACTAGTAACTTAAAATTAAGATAGAACGTTCCAATTGTATACAAGGGTTAACTAGTATTGAAAGTATTACGGGACTGCATATCGGCGAAATCGTACCATGGTTTCGGGTTCTGGAACCCTTGACAAGTTCAAGGACTAAAAAACATATATCTTAAAAACACCATAACTCAAAAAATAATGCCGGTATTTTGATGAAATTTAAACTCTAGGTTACTAGTAATGAAAGTACTATGCGAATTGGTTCTGGTCGAGTTTAATTTCAAAGCCAAAGAATATATTTCCTATGTCCTATGTGTCTCCGAAATCTAGACTAAATTGTAGTGGTTCAGCTATGTTCAAAGGTACTTGCTGCATTTAAATGAATATCTAAATGAATTATATGAAAAGTTAAAAATTTGTAATTGTATTTTAGAAGTACATTTATTGCATATTTTGCGTTTATAAGCTTTTCTATTAGGTATATAAACTAACCATTTAAAATAATTGCAATTTTTAAAAATTTGGATTATTAAATATATTATGCTGTGATTATCTTTTTATCACAAAATTTAACAATTATAATTTTTTCATTTTGTAATTGAATTGGAATAAATATATTTTCATTTATTTCAAGTTTGTTTGTTTTTTAATATTTTTAAATAGATAAATTAGTAAGATTTTGTAATATTTTTTAATAGATAGTGTAATTAGAAAATGTTTTTAGTATTATAAAGTTAATTTGGTTAGCTATGTCTTACGATCAAATTAATAACAGCTTTTATGGTGTTAAAATGACTTATGGATATGTCCTTAAATTTGAACCAAATAGGTGTAGGGTATTTCTAAGTCGGTTGCACCGACTGACTGTTTCTTTACTTGTTTTTTTTGTTTTTTCTCTCTACTTTTTACACTTAATTGATATTAAATAATATTATATAAAAGTTTTTTTTACCTTTTATTTTTAATTTGGATTATGTATTTTTTAGTTCATGATAATATATAATATAATACAATAACCCCACAATAACGTATTAGTATATTTTTAAGTATTTAGTTTATTATGAAATGGCATTGAACACAAATTTCTGTAATTTTTAAATGTCATTAACTATTCTCTCATTTAATATTATTGTACTTATTAATTAACTATATTTATATATTTTTTTGGAGAATAAAGACTTATTTAATAAATAAAAATTTAATAATAATAATAAGTTGGAAATTATATCTCCCAAAATGTTTCAACACCCCGGCCTGTTAGAACAATATACAAGCCAGTGGATTAAACATCAATATTATATATGGGATTTTGTGTCCCTGTCAAATATGATTTGATACATTTGTGAATAATTTAATTGTAATAGAATTGTTATATTTGTTGACATTATCCACTTTTGACAATATGTCAATACAATTATAATAATTATCAACTGTTAATAAATTATCATCACTGTTAATGTTAAATTAATTTAAACTCCAAACTTACTAAAAAAAACTCTCAATATTTAAATAAAAATTGAAAATAATACCTTAAAAAATTTTTTTTATTTATTAAAATATTGTTATGTAATATTGTATAATTTTCTTAAGATGGTTGATTGTATTGGAATATTAGGCATTTTTTCTAATTTAAAGCGATCTCCAGTAAAATTGATAATATTAGATGTATAAATATTTTTCAACATATTACTATCAACACGCGGAACAATTTCAACAAACTCCTTTCCGCAAAGACATCCCATGCTTTTAATAGAATTTTATTTCCAAAAATGTTTATTACTGCTAATACTGAATCGAAAATTTTGAAAAATTACTAAATATATCCAAGACTATTTACAATAGAACAAGATTAAAAATTCCAATAAAGTTTTTTAATGTTTACTTTATTATTACTCTTTTCTTTTTCAAAATTAATTTATTTAAATTATTAAATTGAAAATTAAAACTTTGATGTTTAAAGAAAACAAAGCTTTTAAATAATATTTTTCTTAAGTTTTTTTTTATACGAAATTTAAGTATTATAAATAATTATTCCAAATTTAAATACGATTGCCCAATGCTGAAACTGTTTTTAGTAACACTTTGAAATTTTAATACGGTAAATTTGTATTACATTAAAATTATTTAATTTAAAGAGACCCTAGAATTGGGTAAAAATACTTATAAGGACTTATTGTATATTCAGAAGTCATGTGGTAAGTCATGTCAAGTCATACTTTAACACTCCTTTTAAATTTCCCCGAAATTTGTCATTCGAAATCTAAATTAAAAGTAATGAAATTAAAAAAAAATATAAGAGATTTTGAGGATTCTGGGTTTTAAATAGTATCCGCGTAAAACCAAACGACTATATTTTAAAGATAGCTGGTGTTGCCAGTTTTCAAAAAATATATAGGTTTAATGGCGCATATTATCCTTTAAGGACGAAAAGGACATTTGAAAGTATCCTTGTTATTTTTGTCTATTTCATAAAAACCGTTATATCTAGCGATCTAATAGATATATCCAAATAATGCTATTAATTAAGATAACGGTCTGGAGAATATTTTTTAAAAGCTGGCAATACCAGCTATCTTTTAGATATAATCATTTGGTCCTACGCAGATACTACTAAAACCTCACAAAAGCCGAGATTTGTTTTTGTATGTAGATATTCTGCAAGAAGAAGTGTTTATATGGTAGGTACTGTAAAATTTTGACAGATCAACAAAAACGTCATAAGGTGAAGTTTCAAGATAAAATGAATCATAATAAACTTGTCATCCAAATTCATTCAAATCAATTTTTATATTTTATTATATACATAATAATTTGGATAAATTGCAATTTGAACAAAAATGCAATGTTTATGTTTTTTAATTTTTTTACACCTTTGACATTTCCGTTTTTTTTCCTTACTACTTGGCCTTAAGAGATGTCTAAATTTCATACGAGTAAATTTCATATGATGATCGTATATAATAACTTAGTTATGAAATGAAATTTTGTAAAAATTTAATTGTTTGTATTTTATTCAAGTGCTTGTAACTATCAATATCAATTTTTTTAAGAAAATCAACTAGGAATAATATATTCAAAAATTTCAACATTCTACTTATTTCTTTAGGTTTTATTCTACGAACTTTATATTTTGATTTCTGTATATAACATATTATATAAATGATATAACTATATATTATATATATTATATATATATAGGGTCATATTATATTCGTGATGAGATAGTGATTCTACATGTTATAAGGCCTAGTATAATATATAGAATCATTTAAAATTTGGTTTATATTAAAATAATTTTGTATATGAGTTTCATAGTATTCTGTGAGTTATATTTTTCAATTAAATTATTTGTTTATATTGTTATATTTATGATTTTTTTTATTAAAGGTATATATTTATTAATTATTGACTAAACCATTAATTTGAACCCAATGGCGAATGGTAACTAAGTCGAGTTGAAAACCAGATAAGACTGTTTTGCACTTTCACTGGGATTCGAACCACTCTAACAACTGTGCCACCCAGCCGGTAAATATATATTAAGTTGTGTGATATGTATAGTATATGTAAATATTCTGAGACTAGTTAGGCAAACAAACAAATAAATTATAACAGGAATTAGTTTGATTTCAATTGTTGAAAATTATTTCAAAATATATCATTGCAATGAACATGAAAGTACTAATGAAATTCAAAAAATTTTTCTTTAAGGGCTTACCTAATCAAAAGCGTACGACGTATGACGTACAATAAGCAGTATACGCGGTCACAATTTTTAATTTGTCAAAAAATCTATTTTGAATATTGATTTCATATAAAAAATACCGTTTTTAATTTTGGTATTATTTTTAATTTTTTTATTTTCTTTAAATTTTGTAAAATGGATTTCGATGATATTGAAGTTTTAGAAGATTTAAATTTAAAAACGTTTTATTTACTAAATATCAACAAAACGTCACCATAACAAAAAACAATATCAAAATTGTATACGCTTTGTCAATTTTTAAATTTTAAAAACCCGACGTATGGTACGTCGCGTATTTCGGGAGCTCCCATATAATTATATGTATTTAAAATTATTTTGACAGAAAATATACGCCGTACGTTGTCATTTAGGATAGGCCCTTATATTATAGAGTTGTTATAAATATTTTTAAAAAGTTATTTAATTTTTCAAATAAAATTTCATAATGTAACGTTTTCATTCTAAAAACTTAAAATCAAAACATTTCAACATATTTTCAAAAATAGAAAGTTTTCAAATTATGTCAAGTCATTTTATATGTTGAAGACATATTCCTTTCAAATCATTATATTTACTAACAAATACCTTTCCAAAACACTGACACAATATTTTGAAATTTTTTCAAAATTTATTAAATTTCAAGTCATCGTGTGTTCAATTGAATTTAATTTGATGGAAGTTTAATATATAAAATCGAAACACAAAACTGATTATATTTTTAAAAAATGACAAAAAATATTAAATTTGTATCTTATAAGGTAAACTTTATTATTTATCTAAATTCTATAAAAGTCTGTTCAATACTCCAAATAATATATCAATATAACATATTTTAAAATATTAAAAAAATTTTCACACATCGCTTTGTCATGATATTTTAAATTGGTTTAAATCAATAAACTTGATGATGCCTGTATCTATATTTACACCAACAAACAGACTTAACAAATGTTACATTTATGTCACATCAAATATGACAGTGTTTTACACCTTCGAAAAATTTTATAGTCGTCTCATAAGTTTTAATGACTTTTCAAAAAAAAGAAAAAAGAGAAACTGAAAACTCAACCTTCATAAACACAAAATTGATGAAATATTATCTACAGTACATTTTAAATGTCTAAGGTCAATATTTTAAAAAAATATTTTCAATTGGTTAAATGTGATTTTGGTGGAGCAAAATTTTTTTCAAAATAATGATTATTTGATTATTTGATTAGTGATAAGTTGTTGGTGTAATAGAGTACTGGGCCTTATTGCACCAACAATTAATCACTAATGGAAAAATCAAATTATCAAAATTTTGGTTGCGCCAACACCAGATGTAACAACAAATACAGGGTGGTGCAAAACGACTGATATGGTTTTAATGTTTAATAGCTTTTTAAATTTATTTATATTTTTTATTTTTATTTCACAATTTTGTGAAGAGAACTTAGGGAATTGGAAATGAAACAGTACACAACAGAACAGCTTGATTATTTTATTAGTGATAAGTGTTGGTGCAATAGGGCCCAGATTTAAACCTCTCGGTTAGTTATTCTGTAATCGTTTAATATTCCAAAAAATATAATCAAGTATAATGATTATATGGAAACTAAGTGTTCCGGCAATTTTCACTAAAAGTTTAAAAATGGACTATGGTGTCGCTGCTGGTCTATTATAGGAATCATTACCAAAAACATGTCAAACACTCAAGCAAATATATTTTTTTGGGAGAAAGTACAAACTTATAAAGTAAGTTAGGTCAAGTATAGTCAAGCAACAATCGCAACTTTTAACTCTACTGTAATAATATCCTAGATCAAGTGCTATTCTAAAGAATTTTAAAACATAGGTACTGAGACATGTAGGAATATCACAGAAAATTAACATAATAGCTAAAAAACTTCTTCACTTTATTCAAATTGATCCCGTTTGAATGTAAAATTGTTTAAGCAGTGATTGGAAATTTTTCTCGACAGATGGTTATAAAACGATCGGTTCAAAGAGTTTCAGTTTCTAAGTTATGAAACTAGTGCAATATATTTATAAGAACTCCTTTTTTTTAATTACTTCATCTAATTAAAGTTATTGTATTAGAATGGTTTTAAGATTTACCTGCTTCGCATAAAAGCTGCCTAAGCCAAAAGTTTGGTCTTAAAAGAAGGAATTAAAATATTTGCAAATACGTTGATATAAGCTATTAGTTTTGTAAGTGCTAGCTACCAAACCGTTAGGCTATTCAACCGGTTTATATTATAGGTACATGTTGGAACAGGGGGTCATATTATACTCGTCTTCGTAGAAGTGATTTAATGAATTCCACCTAAAATTTAAACATGTGATTAAACATGGCCTTATAGCATGTAGAAAATTATAGATACAATTCTTATTTGATTATGGCTAAATATACCTGATTCAAGTCGACAACCTTTCCACTTTCACTAGGATTCGAACCATGGCCTCTCCCATGAAAGAACCGCCGTGCCATGCAGTCGTATTGCTAAAACTTTTTTGCCATAAGTACACAACTTACAATCAGGTCTTCTATTTTACTGATAAAATAAAAACTTATATTAGGGTAAAATATTGGCACTTTCCTAGTCATAGTTATTTAACATTTTGTTTAAAATATTTTCTCTTTTTAAAGTTTTCAATAATTCGACTCACATAATAAAGTATGACCTTAAGTAAGTATTATACAGTATAATTTTATTCAATAAAGAAATTAACACTTTGATAATTTACATATATAATAAGTTTACTTCATACATATACAACACTTATGACAACATACATAGAATTTTAACACTATAATAATTTAAAAAAAAAACAAAAACAAATTTAATCAACATGACATTGTACATGAATTTTTGGTCCTATTACTCTATAGATCTTTTTTAGTGGTTCGGTTAACCACTAAATATAAAATTTGACTTGGCTCATATATAATCACGCACACACATTCACATATATTATACACCCAGGATATTTTATATAAAATAAAGGACAGGATATATTTTTAAACATTGTATCAAACAGATTTATAACGTACATTCCATTTCGTTAAAATTGTAAAACTTTAAACAAACCGACTATACATCCTATAATAATAAATCTAGTATCAACATCACAATAATGTGGTCACCACATAATATTTTATTTGTATATTATTAAATGGTTGAATGGATGATCGTTTTATGTTTTATTTATATTTTATTTTGGTTGTATGGTCAAAGAACGATACAATATGGTAAGAGAGAGAAAGAAATATTACTTTGGGATCACTGTACATAATATTAAAAGGTCAATGAACATTGATATGCGGTCATATGGAATTTTCAGTCTTTTTAACATTTTTAAGCTGCAAATATTAATGTTATTTTTTTCGCTTTTAATTTATTTTCGAAATTTACAACTTTTTCGAACTTATTAATTCGATTATGATTTTCTTTTTAAGATTATTTGAGAATTATTTTTCGAAATTTTTTCGTAATTATTATTTTTGTTTAAAAATTAAGATGAACTTTCAAGTGAAATATGAATATCTTCACTTTCCTTCACGATCCACGAAAACAGTTTTAGAACTAGGGTAAATTTATAACAACATATTTCATAAAGGGGTAAAAAGGCTTTTTTAATTAGACTATATTGTTTTTAAAACTGGGTTGCGGTAGGACCTGTGATCTATAACACCGACATCTTATCACTATTGAAATAATGAAATAATCATTTATGATTTCTTTTATAGAATATTTGTGTTGTACCAAAATCGTAATATTGATGCTAAGCCAATGAAATTTTTGATTAGTAACAAACACCCATTCATCAAAAAAATGATTATTTGATTAGTGAAAAGTTTCGGTGCAATAGGACTTTGCTTTCTAAGTAAACCCAAAAAATATAGAATTAAATATTCCATTATACAAATATATTATAGGTTCCATTGAAGATGAAGGTTCAAGTTCCAAAAAAGCTTAATAGATAAAATAGATGAATTAAGAAAGTTTTATATTATCTATATATGCATCTTTCATATGTACGTATCTTAGACTGTGTTGATAATTATAGAATATTTCTGAGTTTTAATAATAAGTGATCGGTATGATTTTCAAGCTAAATTTCATAGCTAGAATCTCTTCAACGCTCTACGCATCATAAATAGATTTTCCATTATTTTAGATTAACTCCAACGATTTGACACTAGATAAGCCGACATATTAATACATTAAATTCGTTGAATTCATTTTCATTTACGTTGCGTTCAATTGACTTAAGTATTTATGAGATCACAATTTATTTATTAATGTACAGTCCTATTCCAAAAACAATCTAAAGTAAGCAAGTCCTTCTTTTACAGGAGAGGAAGTATTGGAATATCCAAGTGTTTATATATATATAACACCAAATATTTAAATTATATTAAATGGATTACCAATCGGACTTATAAAGCCAAATTGATTTTTTAAATATATTTTCTTTCAATTTTTTCGATAATAATTTTCAGAAAATTGTTTAGAATTGGAACCCACACGCTTCTGGTTGATAAACCATAAGGCAATGGTAGGCCATCACTGTCAATACGTACGATTAGATTTTCAGTATAAAATAGGTGGATCTGAGTAATTTTAAATCAGATTTAAGAAGGAGCTTTTTAAATAGCACTAGTACGCAATCTATTAAAACTTCAGTATTTTGAAATGTGTCGAAATTAGAACTAATTATAATAAGCATATCCATATCTTAAACACTTTTGCCACCTATCCACCAAGACTAAGTAAATATGATGTACTTTGTAAAATTTTAAGTGGAGATACCTTAAAGAGGTTCCTCTTGGACGATATAATCATCTAAAAGTAATTTTGTTTACTACTATTCCAAACATTAAAACACCCTATAGTTGACAGTTTTTTTAATACAACTGATAAATTTAAATTTGCACTTTGTTTTGCTCATTTTTATTTTAGAAAAGGTTGACAGATACAATGCTATTATTATGTCTCAATATCTGTTTAATGCATATTCTATTTCTACATATCTCATTCTTTTGATCTTTTTTTTTTCTCCATGAATTTGGTTTTCTTTTTTCCAGTCTCTCAATTATTTAAAACGAACCCTTTTTTTGTATTCTGGTTTTTTTTTTGGTTATCAAACAGAATCACATTCAGATAAAATGTATGTGACTTTTATTGACTACAGTGGCTAGTAGAGCAGTTAGAAGATTTAAAAGATAAAGACATAGAAAATCATGATAGACTTGGTATTATACTCAATTCCTAGAGGTTATTGAATTGTAATGAACTGAAAAATGATCCCGTCTTCAACTTCAGTGTACTGGCTGGAAGGACTAATCAACGCGTAAATACGTTTCTCGCACTGTGTTGTTATTGTAAAAGTCCATCCAAGACATATATAATGTGAAAAATAAGCTATTCGTCTTATAAATGATGCTAATGTCTTCTTAACACTCCCTCAATTCAGCCATGATAGAAGTGTTGGGCCATTGACCTTGTTTTTAGATATTTAAGATTTTTCAACGGAACATTAATACCGCTTTTAGAAATTCGTTTCTCATATGCGTTCATCGCACATATGGAACCTGAATTAACGAAATATACTCCTTAGAGTTGGTAATGCAAACGTGCACGATTTGGAAAGAGCATTAAAATTTTTCTTCTAAATATTTCTTTCAATTTGCCTCAACCTCCATAATCCTAGAATACTATATTCCCAAAATCTGATTCGCAAAACTCCTTTCACATCCCTATCCTCGAACCCAGATGTAAACTTGTATCACAGATTTCATCCTAAAATTTGTTTCGAAATGGTTCTGAGTTAAAGTCGTACACTGACTATAGAAACCACGCACAGCTCCAATAAGTACCTTTCCAATAAGTAGCTTTCCATGCACTTCGTTCAAAAAAGGACAGTGCTATATCCTTTCGGACCTTAATAAAAAAAATATCCTTTAGCCAATTTAAAATTCATATAATTCATTCATACACTCATTCAAGAAAACTCACACAAGCGATCCGAAATCATAAAAAAAAACAAGTGGTAACTTTTGTAATTGTGAATCACTGTAAATATAACGGCATAAAATAGGCAGCCAAATATATATTTTTTCTTCTTTTTGAATTTAAAATTTTTTTACACTTTGAACTTTATTTTATATCCTTTTAGGCAACAGTAACACCCCGATAATTTTAACACAAAGATAAAAACAAAAATGAGAAGAAAAAAACTTCTTTATTGCGAAAAAATAATCCTCCGATAAAAAAAAACATAATATTCAAAAATAAGTGAGATTTTTTTTTTTGTTTTGCTTATTTTTATTGTTTTTTTTTTTCTAAGGCTGTTGACCCATAGAAAACAAAAACGTATTATTTTATGGATCATATAAAATACCACAAGCCTATACTCGTCCCAAGGCATAATGTGCTATATGTGCATAATGTGCGTCCCAAGGCATAGGGTGCTTTCTCTACCAGATTACTGTTATAACCCATTACATAGACTTAGATCTCATAAGATTTCTCTATGAATATAATGATCTATTCTCATGGAATCCTTGTTATGGAGACTTAGAGGCTTAACTATATATAATTTTGGAATAAAATAGTCAAATCACTCTAAACGTTCTAACAAAGTACCTAGACGATTCAGATAATATCGACCAGCGGTCTGAAAGATCAAAACCTTTTTCCAGAGTATTTAAGAATTCATGTATGCAAGACGTTTATTACTAAATCAGAATTGCCCTTTTTTTCAAAAAAAAACACTTCAAAATGTAGTTCACATGTTAAATTATTATGTTTTTCTGAAATTTAGAAAAAGGGAATAGGTACCTCTGATTTCGAATCTCCTAAATGTATGCTTATTATTTTTGTATATCATGGTTCAATCTGTATACATTCGTACTCGTCACTGATGATAAATAAAATTAATATTGATTTTAGTGTAACTAATAACTTTTCAGTTGAGAACTGTATAAGGGAGCTATGATCTACCACTCTTAGTCAAAACTACATAAGTCATAAGAAATCTAGGGAATAATAGTTCATTGAATAAGTCTTAAGTCCCTTATGTACTTACGTCCCATTAAATGAGTCATAAGTCTCCTTAAGGGTCATAGCTTCCAGGGTTTTTTTCTCTCCAGGGCTTTCAAATTCCATTTTCGTTTATCATTTGTTTTAGGCCAAGTCACCTAAATATTGTTTATCCTATATTAAAATATTGTTGACGCACGACCGTGCCCTGTTCAAAAGTTTTTTATTGACCAAAATTGACAAATTCATCGATATGCCCAAAACCTTTCTTCTTAATGGCTTTTAAACTCTGTATTTCTTGGCTTTTAAACTCTGATTTCTAGGACCAATTCAAACACAACCTCTAAAACCAATCCATTGACATAATATTATATCAGTACAACTATTGTAAGAAACACCCCGTAAAATTCTTCAAATTTACAAAAATATAAATAGGATAACGACAAGATACCAAATACGAATAATAATTTTGATCATGGAAGAATTTATCACCAGAAAAGTTCAAATAATATTTCAATATATATTCGATACAAAGTTGACATTTGGTTTGCAGCAAAATTCAAAAAAATAAAATTCGGGAAGAAAAGCGGATTTTATATTACGAAAAGTCAGTATATGTATATTTTGTAATATTTTTCTAAAATTTTATTCTTAGATACTATAGAGATACCCGAAAAAAGTTATTTTTTTTTTTTTTTAATGTCGTTTAAGGCAAATACTAGATAATGTTGAAAAAAGTTTTCCAATCGATTGAATCTTATATGGGGTATTGGGTATTGGATATAATCCGAGAGACTGGATAACATTTTAGACAACCAAAGAAAAAAAAAAACAAAATTGGAAGAAAAATAAAATATAAATACCAATGATAAAAAAAAATATCAAATTTTTTTTGCATTTCAAAGTCCAAAAATAAAAATGGCGTGGGTTGGGACATTGCAACATTGTTGTAAATGGCTTTTTTTTCCCCATTTTTTTTAAAGTAAAATTTTATTAAAATTCAGAAAAATGGAAATATGAAAAAGAAGGTTTATTTTTTTATTTGTGAAAAGTTGGAAAAAAAATGTCATTTTCATAAGAAAAATATTACAAAAAAAATTAAAAGATACTTTCAACTCCAAACAACATTCTAAAGTACTTATCAAATGTTGCAGAACATTTAAAAAAAAAACAATACTTAAACATTTTATTCACTCTTTTTACACCCAACAGTTTTGGGGACAAATAATGAAAAGACAGAATGCATAGGGTTAGAAAAACTTTTAAGATTTTTTTTATTTTTAATTTGGAAAATTTGAATGGAAAACTTTTTAATAGAAAAGTGTTACAGTATTGTGTAAAATGAATTTTTTTTTTAAAATAATTACAAAAAATTATAAAAGATAATTAAATATAAAATAAATTTTTTAATATATTCGTATTTTCATTTTTAAGGTTTAAATTTAATTTAGGAAATGAATTAAATAAAATGGTGGTGCCATATATACTTTTGAACCCTTTCTATAGTATTCCGAAAATTTAGGTTCTTTGATCATCGATATGCTGCAGAAGGGCTTTGATTTGTAAATGATAGTATTCAAAAATTATAAATTCGATTAAGAGTATTCGAAATCTGATACTTATTCAATAAAACTGTATAAGCTGAAATCGAACAATAAAAAGATTTAAAAAGATTAGAGCATAAAGGAAATATTTATGATGATATAAGAATTATATTAAAGGGATCAGCTAATATTTACCAAAAAAATATTAAAATTCGTCATATAAGTGAGAAGGTGAGCCTTCCGTTACAGGTGTTGCAAGTATATTTAATTTATATTATATAAATCATAAACTAGATATTTGTGTAAAATATGATCTGACCAGGGTTTGAAGCCGATACCCCTTCAATTGGAAAACCAACGACCTAACCACTACGCCATCAGTATAATCTATTCAAAAAACTTCTGTAGCAGACCAAGTTATTGTTTCTTTAGAATATTATTTCTAATAAATTTTAAATGAATCTTTCATTCAGAAAGTATAATATAAAAATTTTAATAACAAACAAGTTTCAAATTAAAATTCCTTAACAGATTCATTTTTAGAAAGAAATTCTTAAAGGGTTGGGCACAAATCACAAAATGTCAGATTACAATGTCCCAAAAAATTTTCAAATAATTACATAATTAAAAATTGGGAAATCGTAATCGGGCTAAGTTTGCAAAATTCCAAAAAATTATTCAAAAAATATATTCGAAAAAAAAACTTCCACTTATTTATAGGTACAAAAAGGCATAGCTCTGATTTTGAATCAAACTCTAAAAATCCTTTTAATTTAAGACCACGTACATATATACATATTTATATAAATATTTTGGAAAAAGTCCTGGTTTTAAATCCAGGCAGTCCTAATTTGGAATCCAACTTTAAAATCCACTCTAAAAATATGGCAATACTACATAAGTATTAAATTTTGACATTTATTTATAAAAAATAGTAAATTTTTTGAAAATTTTGACATTTTACGTCAAATATACCAATATGAAGAAATTCAATTTTGCAAATAAACATTCTTATTTCTGCGATTTCGTAATTTTGTGATTTTAAAATTTGACATTATGTCATTTGAGATTTTGTAAGTTTGGTATTTTGAAATTTTGGTATTTGCTTACTTTAGGATATTAAAATTTGAGAATCTCATTCCTAATATGTATGGGTATATTGACCGGAAAATGGGTGATTTTAGATGTTTTAACAGGTTTAAAAAGACTTGTAATATTTAAAATGAAAAATGTGGGGTTCATGCAATACATAATAGTTAGTAGTTTGGGAGTAAACTTTTTGTTGAGGATAAGTTGTTAAGGAAACTCGCATAATTGTTCTATCATGTACAATATAAGAATATTATGTTGTGAGAGACTTTGGTAAACTGTTGTTTCCATTGTGAACAGAATTAGTAAAATATTATTTAATAATGAAAAATTCATCCTAAAAATATGCAAATTTTGAAAATAGAAGACTGCCATTAGAGAAGTAAGGAAGTTAAAATTACAATGCTCTCTTTAGCTCTTTGGGAAGCATCGGAATTAAGAACGACCATTAAAATTCTACTGAACAGATATAAAATAAAAGTTAGTAAATAAAACCTTTTAAAAATAAAAAATATAAATCTATTTAATCTATTAAATACTCTTTAGTATTAAAAAAGATAGTAAAACTTTTATCTACTGCAATCGAACATCAATGGAAACTTTTAAACATTAACTTTGACACAATCAAAGTTTCTATACTAAAATCATCTAGATCTTATTCTAAATTCTTTTTTTTTTTTTTTAATTTTTTATAAATTTATAAAAATCTTTAGAAAGAAATAATATAAAAAGTATGACAATTTTCATTAAAGTTTCCTTTTAAGTTATCTTTTAGTAAAAATTTAGAAACTGCATATAAAACTTATTTAAAATGTAAAAAAAAAATTTTAAGAAAATTTCTTTAAAGAAAAAAAATTTAGTTAAAAATTAATTTAAAAATATATATATACACATATATACTCCTGTTCATATTAATGCATAATATTATAAATAAAAATGAAAAAAGTTAAATAATATACTTCAATAAAAAAGTTCAAATTTTTGATCATTTTAAATTCCCACGCAAAATAGGATTTCGTACAGATGTACTTCGTAATGACGCACAATGTTAATGGATCCTAATGTAGATTGGTACTTATTTTTCAATATTGATTAATTTATTTATTATTAGTACCAGAGAATAAGTTAATATTATAATAGTCCTTTTGTCTATTTGGCATTTGAACTTCTTACATTAAACTTTTTTCTTTCCCCTCTTTTAAGGAGTAAAGGGCATTCACCAAGTGTTATTTTATATTACAATATTAACTATTACGATCTAATTATACAATTTTACGATATTTTTTTATTAGATATGATCTAATTGGGGTTTGAATCCGAGACTTTCCACTTTCAACGTCGACGTCTTAACCACTTGGCTATTGGTCTGATTCTTTGATTAAATACTTTATTATAATTTATAATTACAATATTATTTATTTTGTTTATTTTATATTTTATAATTTAAAATATATTTGGTAACCAAGGAGATTTGTAAAAAAAACTTTGAACTCTATAACTAAATTTGGTAAATTAGCTAAATACTATTTAATATAGGGTGTTCAAAATTGAGGTATCATTTTAATTTTAATAAAATAAGACTTTTTTTTCGAAATATTAAATATATTTTTATTTTAATTTATTACAAATAGGTTCCGGTTAATAATGAAAAATTATGTCGACCAAGTGGCCCCCCCTACTACTTCGGCAGGCTTCCAATCTTTTACCAAAATTCTGAATCACGTTGTTCAATAATCTGTCCTCAATGGTTGAAATCTGCTTGATAATGTTGTTTTTAAGCTCTTGAATTGTTGTGGGATTATTGCTGTACACTTTCGATTTCACAAAACCCCACAAAAAAAATCCAATTTAAAAAAAATTTATCAACCATCAGCTTGATGGCACGATTTGTTGGAGAATTTTCTCTACCAAATTTTGTTCGAAATTTCCTAATTACATTTGAAAACTTTTACCATTTTAAAAAAATGTTGTAATAACAAAAACACGTTGTTCCTTCGTGTAACGTTCCATATTAACTAACCGGAATGTATATAGAATATACCTAAAGAAACCTCGTATAAAAATTACAGGTAGAAAAAAACTGGCGGCAAAATCAAAATTATACCTCAATTTTGAGCACCCCTTAGTACAATTTATTATGTAAATGTGTATAAAAACCAGATGTTACATAAAATGTCATAAAAAGGCATGAATTTTCATAAAAGCTTCACATATCTGTCTTAACATGTGGAATGCATTTTTACAATAAGGACGAACTGGAGTGGTTTAAAGATACGTTAAGACTATGTTTTTGACAAATATAATATCCTTTCTAATCTTTTCACATATCTTTCAAACTTTGTCAAATTTTATACCTCAGATACACAAAAATCGCTTGAGCGAAATTTTTGTTAAAGATTTTTTTGTGACCAAACTACTACATATAACTTATACGCTATATAAACTGCTATGTAACTGCTATATACAACTTGTTAAAAACCTATATGCTTAAAGTTTTGTATAAAAAAAGAAGCGTCCGCAGAAATAAAGCGCGTTCGTTAGCAATATGTCCAAAGCCTCAAAGTGTACGGTTTTTGTAGTAAAATTGTTTCACAACGAACGCTGTATGGCTGTCCCAGGCCAGGAAGTGTACACCTTATGTAATAAAAAATTAAACAACCTTATCTGTCTGTATGAACGTTTGTAGAGATTATGTAAATATTTTGGCAATATTTACAAATTTGTATGCATGTCAATACCGATCTTCAATCAAAACGAATTTTAAGTTAGTCATTAGGATTACTAAATACCATTATAGTTAGGCTGATGGATTCCTTCAGTTTTGACCGAATCCTAAACATTCTTAACCAAATTTGACGGCTCGATTTAAGATGTCTTCTGACTATTTTACTTAGGACTATACTTTGTAACAACTTACATCTTCAGACACTATTTAAAAATTAAAACTTTAATTAAAACTTAATTACCAATATGTCTTTATTACAATCAAAAACATAATTTTTAATTAAAATTGAATTTTAAACACAATCAAACAAACATAAAATAATCATATTATCATATACGAGTATTAAAGTTAAAAAAAAATTAGAATTAAATTATCTAAAGCAAAAAAAAAATTAAAAATTAAAACAACAAAAATCAATTAAAATATTTTCTAAACAGATTTCCGGTTTCTAATCTCAAAACCTTCTGCTCCTACCCCTGCCACCACCACCCCCATTAAGAACAAAATTTTATCAGATTTTACTGTTGTATAAAATTCTCATTTAAAAAATATGATTAAAGAATTTTTTCTTTTGTAGTTTTAATCATAATCCTATTAAAATATATATGTATATATATATATATATATATATATATATATATATATATATACTTATATATAAATTTACAAAAAAATAAACAAAAGTATATTGACATTCTTACAAAACTAATTATTAGTATATTATATATACAAACAAACAAACCCATATAAGTATATATACATATGTATATCACCTTAATAAGCTTAAATATATATATATGTATATAATAAAAAATCGATTATCCTTTTTCTTTAAGTGAATTTTCCATGATATCTAGTAGTAATAAGTAAGTAGAGGTATGTATGTATGAATTTTACTACAAAATAAAATTTACTCCAGTAGTAGATGAGGTGGATGGGAAGACGTTACTACACATTAAAAATTAATATGCAAAACGAGTAATATTAAAAAAAAAAATTTGATTCTTATAACATAAAAATTAAATTAAAATTATTTTTGTTAACTGTAAAGTAAAAATTATTAAAAAAAAAACAAGAACAAAAACAAAACATAGTTACAAACACATTAGTAAAGGCATATTAATTCTTTTAAAACAAACCTATAACCAATTTTTAAATTTAAAAACTCGTCCCACTAACAAAATAATAATATGTTTATATACATATATATATATATATATATATAAAAGTATATCTGTTTATAATGTATTTGCATTTTTTTAAAAAATTTAGAACCAACATATGTATACAATTACACATACAAATTCATTCATACAATCCGAAATTATAAACCAAATTTGGCAAAATATTTGTTTTCCTGATTCTAAATAAAATTTTACTCAAAAAATGAATGAAAATTATTACAAGATGTACTCAGAATGTACATACAACCACAATTAAATAATCCTAGTAATTGTAATGTACTTTGATTTGTAATAATTAACGTTTAATTTAAATGGCATTTTTGACATTTAAAAGACAATTAATTTTGAATGACAGTAACAGTTATATTTCAAAAATAGCTTTTAACCCATTAACCCAAGATTATTATTATGTAGTATACTGACACTTACTATGATTTATCGAATTTTAACTTGTACCGTATAATGCAATTTGGATACTACAGCTGAATTAAACATAAAAAACACACACACACACACAATATACTTCTTTTACATTGTCAAAAGTTAAAATTTTAGAAATTATAAAGTATTTAATTATTTAGGAAATACCTGCTGTTGAAAAAAATTTAAAGTAATTCCAGGGCTAAGTATTCAGCAAACAATTGCATTAAAAAGTTGTCTGACACCTATAATAAAATTTTTATGAAATCCCCTCTAGGCAATACGAATTAAAATAATAATATTACAGAATTATACTACGCTTACAAAAATAATTAGAAGGCAAATACCCTAAATTGTAGATTTTGTTATCAAAAAAAAAACTTTGGAATTCAAACGGTTAATTAAAAAAAATATTTAGACATTTTATTAGGACCAATAGCACACATCTCATAACATCACATTATCTCAAAATATAAAGTTTTAGGAATGACGCAAGATTTAAGAATAACTGTCATTTGCTGCGCAACATCTTATTCTTTGTATAATTTTATCCTAAACTGAGACACGTTGTACCCAATTTTTTGTTTTGATTTTCCTTTGATTTTTCTTTCCTTTTTTTTAAAAAAAAAAACATAAAATTTAAAAAATTGAATAAACAAAGCAAAAACAAAACTATAAAGACAAAAGTATTTTTTTTTTATTTGTATGCATTGCATATTATACGTTTATATATATATATATATATATATATATACGTTTTTATAATAATCATATATATATATATATATACAAGTTCAACAACCCTTTACTATAAAGTAAACCAAAAAAAAAATATAATATTATTAATAATAATCTGCACTACATACATATACACCCATACATATACAATGAAACATTTGATTTTTTTTTTGTTTTTTTTAATATTTTATAAAAATTTATACACACACTCACATAATATATATCTTGCATATGTAAATAAATTTTATAAGTTTTATAAGATTATAAATGAGAATGTTTCATAAAATGACACAAAACTATATACCTACATATATATATATATATATATATATATACATATAAATTGGGTGGAAAAAAAACAATGGTGTTTGATAATGGGTGTGGGTGGAGGTTTTCGTTTTTACGGTAATTTTTTTTTTTTTTGGATAAATATTTACTCAGCCCAGGGAAATCATCTTACATTTATCAGCAGTCCAATATACTAACATATTGTATATATACATTTTACATTATTATAATAAAACATAACGGTAAAAAAATTAGTTTTGTTGTTTTTTTGTTGCTGTTGTTGTTGTTGTCCTTTTTTATTATTTTTTTGTAACCAAAAGTAACTTTTAAAAGTTAAGTAGTATATAAGTACACTATAGTCAGTTGAAGTAGTTAAATACTCTTTTGGATATATAAGATAGGAAAGAATGAAAGAGATAAATATATAATTCTATATATAGTTCTAAAGAAAATATATATGTACATATATATTTATTATAAAAATAGTTTGGATTAATTAAAAATAAAAAGGTAGATTTTAAGAGTGTAATTTACTATTAATAATATAGACCAACATATTAGATTGCATACATACACATATACAATTAAACATACACATATTTATTATATTTTAAATATATATATAATACGAGTATAATGAAAAAAAAAGAGTAAACAACTTTAACTGATTAGAAAGTATGAAGCTTTAAATAAACATCATACAGACCTGTCTATTAAAAGGTAAACGAATAAATAAAAAATTTTGATCTGAATTTCAGAGATGATAATGCAGAGCACGATGATGTTGTTGTTGTTGATGTTGATATTGATGTTGATAATGAAAATGATAAAAGTTAACTTTCATTCCATTGGCATCATCATCTTTATTATTTCATATATATTCACCATTTTTAACATATTTTCAAAAGATTTTGTAAAAATGTGCTTATTTAGTTACACTCTGTCCATCTGTCTGTCCGTTGGTCCGTCCATATGTTTACAAACTTTTACACTGTTTTACTCCGTTACGGAGCTAGAGCCTCCAAAAATTGGAAAAAGGGCTATGTTTAAACAGTTATATTAAACATTGGTTCTATCAGGTATATTTGCAATAAAAAAACAGTAAAAGACAGCTGTCATTATGAGCTTTAAAAAATTTTTGAAAGGAAAATGTTTAGAGTTGCCATACGGTATTAAAAATTACTGTTATGAAAAACTCAATTTTTGCAAAATTTTTAGCACCACATATCAGCTGAGCGGCTCACTAGAGATTTGAATTTTCGGAAAAAGGTTGATCCTCAGAAATCATGACCCCAGCTTAGTTGAGCTGTCAGCTCTAATATTTCTAACTTGAATACCTGTCCAAATTGTTTTTGTGCTACACAAAATGCAAAGCTCCAACACTATATTTCAACATATGTTTAAGGTTTTTTTTAAATTTAAAGGGGGTCTTTAAAATTGAAGAAAGTGTCTCTTAGCTAATTTAGAAGAAAAATTAAAAGTTTTATAGAAAGCCACGATATAAATCAAAGAACCTGGAAAATTTTGGGCGGGAGAGGTGGAATTGGATCCTCCAGAATCATCATAAGTTTGTTTAGTAAAAAATTTGACAACCTTCTCCACTGAAGGGCTATTAGCACATAAAATTTTACTGTTTTTATAAATCAGTAACCTAGTCCCGAGTGCTTATATTCCCCAAAACTAAACGCAATACGAAACACTTTATAATTTTGAAAATGTGCTTTTTTAAAAAGCCCTCTTTTTTTCATCACTTGTTTGATGTTATTACAACAAGTTAAATCTTGTTTATATTTAGCCAAAGAATGGGTTGCTATAGTGGTTAAGTATATATAAAAGTAAAAAAAAAAAAAAATAAGTAACAGTTTTTGTATTTTGTTTCATTTCTTAAATATGTATTTATATTTGTGTATGTGTTTTTTTTTTATTATTATTATTCTTTATTTTTTTTACGGAGGCGATCCTAATTTTTTATGATTTTTGCTAAAATAGCAGATTTATCTTACTTATATACAAAAAAAAAAAATATTATATTAATGCCAGGTCCTTTTGTGCATATATACATAATAATATTATGCTGAAATGAATGTAGATATAAAAGAATTTTTTTTTTTTTTTTTTTTTTTTTTTTTAATGTTTAAAAGAACAATCATACATATTAAGAACTATTTTACATAAAATTACACTTCTTAACATTTAATGATGAGTAGATATGTATATAATATACAACACTTTGCCTTTGTTGTTGAATGGGTTTAATTAAGGTCCGAAAAACTAACAGAAGAGCAGATATAAACTAATAAAACTAATAAGAAGAGGTCTTTTATTGATTCTTACGCCTTTATGTCCTTGATTTGTTTACGTACTGCAATCGAATATCCTGTCTGGACCAAATATGAAACGAGGAGACAAAGGAAGCATGTGTCAAAAATGGGGTATAGATAAGGTATAGCAAAATACTAGGTTATAGAATTATACCAGTTCGGTGGAATTTATAAATACAAAAAACTTTTGGGAGGCTTGACAACTTTTAGTAGTCCTGCGTCATTATAAAAACTTTTCAATTTCTAACTAATTATTAAATACCATTTAGGGACGCATATATACTGAATCATCCAGCAATTAATAACAGATGTGGTAGAACATCAAACTACTTGTTTATAATATTAATTCAAAATCATGACCTTGGACTTAGAAAGCCTCAGCAATGCATAGAATGAGAAGGAAGCACTAGAATGAATTACACTAGAACCCGAAGATGAGGTCGCCCTAATTACACCTGCAGGCGAACGATATTACAGGAATTGACCTCAACTGAAAAACACATGGGAAGATGCCAAAAAAATTGCTCCGGATTGAATCAGATGGAGATACCTAGAAGATATCCGATAGCGAAACAATGAGGAAACAAAAAAATATTCATTTGAAGCAGGCCTGCTTTTATTTCATTTAAAAGTTTCAATCAATCCTGTAATTATTAGAACTTCTAATAAAAGAATGGTCCGTGATATTTTATATTATAACCGTCCGATGATTACGAAGATGCTGTGAGCACCTCCCAAGACCAAGAAAAATCTTACTTTACAGAAACCCGGGAAGGGTTTGTTGCGAGGATGATTGTATATTGAGTTATCGAGGTGGAACGATATGGAACACGTATAAGAAGAAAGTACCGTTAATTCAGAATTTAACCTCCAATTGGTAATAACGAAAATATCACGATTTTCATTCTTGGTCCCTATGTTATTTAAAATAAATTAAAATATACTTCAAAATACCTGACTTCCTTGCCTATATTTAACAATAGCCTTCCATCTGAACCTACATATAGGAAACCAAATTTCCTCAACTCCATAACCATCTTCATGATAAATTAGACCTAAACAAATCCTATATTAAATAAAGGATTCAAATTTATTTTTGAATGAAGAAAAGAACACATGATCCTATTTACTGGATAATTATATAATTCTTATATACATTTGTATTATGTAGTATATTTTTGTATATATGTATTAGCCTCAATATAACTTTTATTATAAATGAGAATTTTTTTTTTTAGTTTAAGTTTAAAAAATATAAAGTAACTTAACTGATGTTGTTATAATAACATTTACCCAGTCATGTTTTTTTTTTTTTTTTTTAAAAACTGCTGTAACATATTTTCATTCTTTGTTACACTTTTGTATTTATGTCTTGTCCCTAATATACAGCTGAAAAATATTCAAATATATATTCACACACAAACATAAAGCATACAAAAAAATTTTTTTAAATAAATTTTTACCAGACATAAGCCAGATTTATAGAATGAAGGCAACAAAAAAAAATTATAGCCACCGCCATCACCCACCATCATTCGCCACCTCCATTATCAAACCAGGATCCATTGTCATGTTACAACTTTAAATAAAGACCTTTTGTATATACAGGGTGTTTTGTCAATAATCTGCCAGATAACTAAGGGTTATTTAGAAAGTGAAAAAAAGCTATTCATTTTTGGAGGTGAAGTGTTTTTCTCCTCCCTCTGGGAGATATGAGCCATTAAACTTTTGGAATTTTTGAGTTGGATAAATTATATTATGTTTAAATCGAAAAGTAAATGGATGCAGTGATTTATGTCCCTCCGTCTGTCCGACGGTCCGCCCGATAGCTCATAAAACATAAGTGCTAGGATTCGAAATCTTCGCATAAGTAGTTTAGGAAATGACCAAAGTTTGAGCAAAATTTAGTTGGGGTAGTGCAGTGGATTCGAGTAGTTGCCATAGAACTTCATCTTTTATATGACCATTACTCTATTTCTAAAGTTGGATGTCTGAAATTTTGTCCAAAGCAATTAATTGTAATTATCAACGTCTAAATCAAGTCGGTGTAGTGGAAGAGGTTTGAAGAGCTATTTCCCAACTTATATTTTCTTTTGTACATAACTGAAAGTCTAATAAGTTGTGTACTTATTATTTTGCCAAAATTAATCAATCGAATGATAGAATGTCGATATTAAGGTCATACGGGCATACCAGTTCTGACAAAGTCTACTTTATTACACTCGTTTCCTCGTTTTTTTGAAATTTTAGTTATAAGTTTATCAAATCTTCTATGATTCCACATTTATAGAGCCAAAATTTAAAAAATCTCCAAATCGGATGAGAATTGATCCCATCTTTGAAAGAATTTGTTTTTTATTTTAAATCCCAAAATATGTTCTATAGCAGTTTATTAGTGAAACACCTTGTAACACATGTATAATTTTTTATATGTCCGCTCAAATAACCCTGTAGTTTGAGTGAGTTAAAACAAAGAATGAAAGTTGTTTGATCGTAGTCGTCGTCGTTGTTGTTGTTGTTCTGGTTGTTGTACGTTGTTATATCTTAAAATTTTCTTTTGGTTAAAATGGAAGGCGGAAAATTTGTTTTTTATTTAGAATTTCCTTTTCTGTTTAATTTATTTTAAGAAAAACAGCAAACTATAATTTAATTTTGTTTCCAAATAGTTTTTATTTTACATTTTATTTTGTAAAATTTTCCGGGGGTTTTTCTTTCTAAATATGGGAAAATTATAAGAAAACAGAAGGAAAAATATATTTCAAAATTTATATTGACATTATTGGAACCAAATAATAAATATTCGTTTGTTGGTTTTATTTTTATTTTTTTTGGAAAACATTTCATGTATGTGGTACAACAAACTTTGATTAAAGTTGTAATTCTTAGAGAAAAGTTTAGTAATAACTTAAATTTTTATATTGACTTTTTTTTGGATTGGTTTTGGAAATTTTTAAGAAATGAAGCAGATAAGGTGACCAATACTGAGTAAATTGGATCACCAATAAATTAAATAAGACACTAAACTTAATTTACTGCTTTTACACAATTCTTCTTTGGTTTTGTTAAGGGTTCAGGAAGTTGTGAGAGGTATATAGATCCTTATTAAGCTAGGAGAAATTATTTTATACTTTTTAGTCCATTTTAAAAACATCGTATTTTAATTTAAATAATTATTTTGTACATTTTAGTTCTTTAGATACATTTCAATATGTTAAAAGAAAGATAAATTATTATTTTATGAGTATTTTATTTATGTAAAAAAAAATTCATCCTAGAAATATGCAAAAATTCAAAATTGAAATCAACGTTTTGAAATGACAAAAATTTCTGGATAAAAATGGATATATGCAAGACGATAATTATGTCCCCCTATTATACATTATACGGGCTACATACAATAAGTCATAGAATATAACCCGGGCGATATAAACGGAGGACATCTGAGATACAATATGTCAATACCAGACATAGACAAATTACTAAAAAGAAATTATTAGTGGTTGGAAAACGCCTAAGATTAGTTCAAAATAAAAATAAATCTTTAGCATTAAGTATTTGATACAATTTGCTTTTAATTAGGTTAGGTTAAGTTTTAATTAAAAAATGTATAGTTATTGGTTTTTATGTTCCCTAGTTTTCCCAATATTTATAAAAATAATACTAAGTTTGTAATTCAAATTAAGTCTTAAAATAAAAATAAAATATAGATTCAAATTAACATAAAAATTAAGTTAATAATTTAAATGTTAGGTATAAAAGCAAGATAACCGTTTTTGTAAATTTTTATAGATTTAAAAAAAAAAATGACAAAAATTAACATTGATTGCAAAATTGAGAAGAAAAAACTTTCTTTTGGTTTGTCGTTTGCTTTTGGTTTCCCACGTTTATCATAATCGAATATAGAGGGAACCATTTTAAAATTTAAGATAAATTATTAAACGATTAAATTTTTAGAACCCTCACACATATCGCGAATACGCGAGATTTTCATACACGAGATATTAATACACGAGATTTTGACATGCGAGATTTTCATACACGAGATTTTACAAAACGAGACTGCACGATTTCGATACGCTTTCGAAAAAGATATTTATATGACAGACATTTTGTTTATTGAAAAAAAAAAAATTGGAAAGAGTTGAATAAGTTACAAAATCAGGAATCGAATAATTTGTTTACCGAGGTTTTGGTGAGGGTGACCTCCATTATATTAAATTCCACACTGGGGATAGAAAAAAACCATAATTGTTTTATATTTTCTGTGAAAAGCGATTATTATATAAAAGCTTTTAGAAAAAGTGATTTTAGAAACCTTGAGAACTGATTGACACTATTAATAGATTTAAAATTATTAACCCATGCCGGGCTTAAGGTTGGTAAAAAAAATTACAGAAGCAAATTTTGTTCAATTTTGAAAAGTATTGATTTGGCTAAAAAGAAAATCTCAAAAAAAATTTTGTTAAGTTCCTTTAACCAATTACGGCCCCACAGCTTTTTATAGCTTTTTCTGTTTCTTTACTCTAAGTTAGAAACGGTTTGACCGATTGACTTCAAATTTTGTGTACGCGTGAAGCTGTTTAGCAATGAATAAACTTGGAATTTATTTAATAACCTCAAAATTTGTTTGTAATAATAACAACTAAAATTAAATCTCCATTGAGAGACGCAGAAACGCGCACCGGATATTAGCTAGTACATATTAAAAAAACCTAAAAAATTAATTTAAGAAAAAGCCGTCTTAAAAAATAAAATGACATGAGTAAAAAAAAAATAAAATTCAACCCAAATAAAATAATAAACAAATAACATTATAATTTAAAAAATATTATTTTATTTATAAAATACATCCGCATAATTATTTTGTAATAAAAATTAAATAGTAGAACAATTCAATTTATCATTTTCTATAAATATAATTTTCTGAGTGACAAATTTTTATTACATTTTTTTTATTTTATTTCATTTTTCTTTAAAATATGTTATTTTTCTAATTTTTTCATTAAAATGTCTAACAATAAAAATAAAAAATTGTTATTTTAAAAAAAAACAATAAAAATAACAAATTTTGGTTAAAAAACCATGTTTAACAAATTAAAATAGCGGAAACATTTTCCCTTTTTTAATATCACACTGAAAAAAATTTTCCCTTAAAAGTGCTGGAATTTTCTTGTATCAAAATAACAGAAAAAAAAAAGTTTTATTAAATTGTTGTTGACATTTAAAATTATGAGCCTGTTTAACCCCTTTCATTCTGTTTATTTTTTTCTTTTAAAAAAAAATTGAAATTCAAAATATCCGTTATAATATAATTTCTTTAAAATCAAGAAAATATGTCTTTCTCTTTCTATCAGGTACAAAAACATAAGACAAAAAAAAAACTTTTTTAATGTTTTTACACCGTTAAGTAAACAAAAAATATTATGAGTTAACTTTGTTTTTTTTAGAGCCTAGTATATAGATAACCAGACATCCCTCAAATTTGGTATTAATTTAACAGCGACTGCAAGGTCATAAACAACCCTAATAATAATAATAATTTTAAAAAATTAAAAAAAAAATTGAATGTTAAAATATTTATTGTAATTGTAATTGCCTAAAATGTATAATAAAAATTGTTGAAGGGACTACTAAGCACTACTATATAATGTTTTTAGAACCATGGAATCAAGACTAAAGATTGTGATTAAAATTTTTGTAAGAATTCTATTACTTAAGTCGAAAGCTATAGTCCTTTACATAGAAGGCGGGAAATATAGCATGAAGTGTATAATTAGGTAAAACTAAATTGAATTCACTTCAGTATAGAACCACATTAAACTCAAAATTCATTGTCATTCAACTCAGATTCTCACAGTAAAGTAGGACTTTAAATTTAACACGTAAGTCCATCCGCATATACACTTATACTTTTTAAAATATACTTATCAAATTGCAAACAGGGCTCTTTTACACCACAAACTTATCACTATTAAAATTTTTATTTGATTAGTGATAAATTAAAAGAAGTTTGATCAATAAAAAGCACTCACTAATCAAAAAAATTATTATGTGATTAATAGTAATTATTGGGTGTAATGACTTTCAATTTTTCTTTTCTTAAAATATACGTGACAATTTTAACATTTGACATTTTAATATGAGTCTTGAACACTTTTGTGTCTAAAAATAATTATTTTTCTGAGTATTTGTAAAATATACATGTCTATGGGTATTAATTACTCTGATTTTTGTTTTTGTATTTTCATTCTGTTTACATAATTTAAAACACTTTGTGTGTTTGCAAATCATTGAAATTTTTTGAGTGATGCGTAGGAGTATACCCTTATATATGTAGAAAATAATAATTATGTATTCGTGTATTAAGTGCAGCAAATATGCGTTGGCAGAAAAATTCAAAAATATTCAATCATTGTTGAATAAATTAAAAAAATTAATTGTTAAATTTTTTTACAATTATTTTTTCATACACAGGTTTGTACTCTCAAAATTGTGTTGGGGTTAAAGAAATAAAGAAACAGTAAAAATGACATTCCAATGTTCACTTGATGATTTTTAATGAAAGATTTTTATTGTGATTAAAGTTTTTTTTTAAATTTAACAGTACTTTCTAGGAACCTCTTTTACTCTTGACATGTTAAATTATCTTAACTTTCGTTTTATTATTGTATTTCTTAGTTTGCTTCAATTTTGTACTAACCAATTTAAAAATATCAACAACTGCTTATAAACTTTTTACCGTTATACTAAACGGTTAACTGTTATTATGAAGTTAAAAAATTTTACACCTCAGAGACAAATTTAAATTATATACATATATCTAATTACATCTAATTATACAAATTTATTAGGATAAAACATTTAGAGACCTATTATAGAAAACGACGTTCCATTTTCGAACCGAAATATACATTTCATTTTTGTGAAAATGGTATTATTGAAAACATGCGTTTCGAAAGCGAATTGGGAGCGTTATTTTTTTGGTATTATAGAAAACGAAGTAGAAACGCGGTATTATGATTAGTGATAAGTAGTTGGTCCAACAGAACCCAGGTGATTAATCATTTTTAAGAAAAAATTTTGAATGATAAAAAAGGAGACAAACACGTCTACAGATGGAGGCTGAATGAAAAAAGACTGTTTTACTGATTTACTATTGTAATTTGTGAGCCTAAGGTGCTGTGCTCAGGGAGTTGGAAATACTAAATCTTCAAGAAGTTCCAAGAAACTTTTAAGGTCAATAATTAGTTGGACAAACAAATTTTTAAAAATTTTTTAAAAGAATTTTATAATAATATTCAAAAATTTATTTTCATTTATATAAATAAATTATATACATATCAATAAAATGACAGTATCATGTTAATGTTAAAAACGCAACCTGCTGTGAAAAAAAAACAACAACAAAAACAAAATAACAATTTTTTTTATGAGGAAAATTTTTTTTATTATTTTCATGTAATAAAAATAAAAAGTAATGAAGTTCAAAATGAGAAACTTCAATACAATGTTATTGATGTATAATTATATATATGTATATATAAATACTCAAAATATATACATATATAATATATAAATATCACATATTTATCTATACATAAAAATAAAAATGTTATAAAAAGTTATTAAAAGTTAACAACATATATATACTATATATATACTTATATATTATATGATTATCGACAGATAGTAAATGTTATGACAGTAATTGTTATGTTACTATCATATTATCATGGTTATAATATCCCTATACGAGAGAAGTTTAATTTTTAGCACATTTTCAAAAAATTTTGTAAAAATGTGCCTATATAGTTTCACTCTGTCCGTCCGTCCGTCCGTCTGTCCGTATGTTTACAAAAACTTTTACATCTTTTGAAATAGAGTAAAGAAATTTTAACCATGGGTAGTTTTCGCAAAAAAAATAATTTCGTAGAAGAATTTTTTTCTGTAACCCCACCTGTTACGGGGCTACAGCCCCCCAAAGTTGGAAAAAGCCCTATATTTATATTGTTATAACAAGAGTTCTGTTAGATATATTTTCAATCTGAAAACGGCAAACAATAGCTGGTTTCATAAAATTTATAAATATTTAAAAGGCAAATATTTAGGGTTGCTATACGGTACTAAAATTTAACATTACACAAAACTCTATTTTTGCAAAATTTTTGGCCACACATATCTTTTGAACGGTTCAAGCTAGGGTCTTGAAATTTTGGGAGAAGTTAGATACTAAGAAACTAGTAGGAGTCGGTTAACAAAATTTTTTTGTCAAGCCCCCTATTTAGAAGCTATAAGGGCTCGAAAATTGAAATTTTTCTATTTTTAAACACCTGTAACTTGAATACCTGTCAACATTTTTTTTTAGTGATATACAAAATTCAAAGCTGTATAATTATGTTTCAACATGTGTCAAAGGTTTTTCTTAATTTTGAAGGGTGACAAAGCTACAGCCCCTGCAAATTCCAAAAAAGCCCTATATTTAAATTGATATAACAAGAGTTCTGTTAGGTTTCTTTTCAATAAAAAAACGGTAGAAGAGAGCTGCTTTCATAGGCTTTACAGAAATATATCACTCAAATGTATAGAGTTGCCATACGGTAGTAAAATTTACCATTATATAAAACTCAATTTTTGCAAAATTTTTGGTCCCATATATCTTCTAAACGGTTTAAGATAGGATCCTGAAATTTTGGTTGAAGTTAGATACTAAGAAATTAGTAGGAGTCGGTTAACAAAATTTTTTTGTAAGGCCCCCTGTTTAGGAGCTATAAGGGCTCGAAAATTTAAATTTTGCTATTTTTAAGCACCTGTAACTTGAATACCTGTCCAATTGTTTTTTTATTAATATACAAAATTTGAAGACCCAACATTATATTTTAACATATGTTAAAGGTTTTTCTTAAATTTAAAAGCGGTTCCTTAAATTGAAGAAAGCGTCCCTCAGTTTTACCCATTTTTTCTTAGATTGTATAATTCTAAGTAAAATTCCAAATTTTTGTGGAATTCACAATTTAATTCCTAGAACCTAAAAAAATGGAGGGGGGCGGAGGGGGGAGTTAGATGAAGTTAGATCCTTGAGAAACTGGGCAACCTTCCCCATTGAAGGGCTATAACAACTTTAAATTATAAACTTTACTGTTAGCAGTAAATTTTATAAGTAAGCAGTAACTATTTCCAAGTAAATATTTCCAAAGTTAAACTCAGTATGTAATACAATATAAATTTGAAAATGTGCTTTTTTAAAAACCCTTGGTTTTTTTTCATCACTTGTTATCATTAAAAGTCAAAAAAGCCTATGTAGGTACTTTAAATAAAAAAATTTTAATATCAGGCATAAAATATGGCTTCCTCTTAAGTATCAGGTTTAATTACGCGACTACCAAATTTGATTTAATTTTTTTTTTTTTTTTCATTTTTTTATATTCATTGTGTATTTAAAAAATTTTTATTACAATTTTAACATCAATACTACCAACATAAATTCTTAAGTGATTGTCAAAAAGAGATACTATACGGTAGATACACAAAAAATATAAATAAGTATTTAAATATGGTTTTAAAATTTTTTTTAATTTTATGTTTTAATTTAAAAAAAGAAAAAAAAACATTAAATATATTAGGGTAATAAATTATACGAGAGAATATTTTGAATCAAATTCTTAATAATATACAAAAATTTTGGCACCCTTTAAAAACTTCCGTCATTTATAAATTTATGATACTCGTATAAGTCAATAAACATACTTTAATATCAACCAATATAATACAGTATCGAACCTACTTGAAAGAAACTCTTTTATTAATCAGCGTTACCTTTATTTTATGAAACATTTTATGACATTGCAGGGGGAAATATTTAAGAAAAGAGTGAATTAAGTTTTACACTTAATTTAATGTTGTAGTATTGCGTCGCGAAATTTTAATAGAAACAAATACAACACACAAACAAGGGTTGTAAAAAGCATTTATTTCGATATTTCGAGCCAAATCACCGCTCAACAGAAATTTTCATCGCACTTGCGCTGACTAATTGAGTGGGTTCAAGTGTGAGAGAATTTAGATGTGAGCGTAGTACATATGTTAAAAAAATGTCATCTTTCTTGCGTTACAACAATTAAGCATTTTATGTACTTGAACTGATAAAAATGATTAAGCAACGATTAAGCGCCGACTAATTGAGTTGGTTCAAGTATGAGAAAACTCAAGTATGAGCGGCTCATATATGAGTTGACTAATAAGCCGCTCCTAACTAATGGGCGTCACAAAACAACTTCTTTCCGACTTCTGAAGATCTAACTTATGTCAAAATTTCATGTTTCAAGCTTAGGTTCAAAAGTTATGAGGGACCAAAATTTTACAGAAATTGAGTTTTTCATAACTGTAAATTATAGTGTCGTTTGGCAACTCTATACGTTTGTGCATTTTTTAAAAAAGTTTATAAAAGCAGCTGTCTTTTACCGTTTTTATATTGAAAATATATTTTATAGAACTCTTGTAATAACTGTTAAAATATAGGCTTTATCCGCCTCCAGAGGATAAAGCTCCGTAACGGGTGGTAACAAATTTGATAAAATTATATTTTTGCACAATAGTTGAAATTTCTTCCCTCTATTTTAAATAATGTAAAACTTTTGTAGACATACGGATGGACAGACGGACAGAGTGAAACTATATAACAAACTTATTCAAAATTAGCTAAAAATACAATTTTAAAAATAAATGTCCGTTGCAGTAGATTTAAATTACCTCAAAGCAATATTGCACCTTCTCTGTGTAAATGGCTGTGTTATAAAAATTTTGTAAATAAAAAAAATAGAGAGAGGGACAGATAAAAGTAATACATCTTAGGTTACGTAGAGTGCGTATGTATATTCCAGAATTATTAAACCGTTATTTTGGAATGAAAAAATTGTATAGACACCTTATTTCAACACGCTTCACACTTCTCTCGCAGATTTTATTTAAAGTATAACACACCTTTAACTTGAAATCATGA
Organism: Dolichopus griseipennis; assembly: GCA_963082915.1. Taxonomy (NCBI): domain Eukaryota; kingdom Metazoa; phylum Arthropoda; class Insecta; order Diptera; family Dolichopodidae; genus Dolichopus; species Dolichopus griseipennis. The sequence continues at coordinate 325,449,820 of OY720441.1, forward strand.
TTAATTTCGAAGTGGTAAACAAAGAATATGGTTTCATATACTCATATAAAATCATCTTTTTATCTAGAATTTGATATGAAAATGTAAATCATTAAAATTTATATGACTCAAAATTTCTTTTTATATTTAATATAATATAACATTAAATTAAAATTTAAGAATCTCAAAAAAAATACCACTTTCCCTATGGGTTAAAGTTTATAACCTTATTTAAGATTTATAAGGAAAATTTTGTGACTTATATTTCTAAAATAAGTGCAAAGGTTAATAAAATCTATGTAGCAGTATTCCTTTTTAAATTTCAAATTTGTCTATACTTAAAATTTTGTTAATTTAATTAAATTAATTAAAAAATCTGTTTTACATTGTATTTTTCTCTATTAAGTTTTGGGAGTCATGTCGATTTTTACAATGCCAATTGACAAGGTATCGATTCAAAAATATCGGCGTCAAATATCTCGACTTGCGATTCTTGAATTGTTGATTCTAAAATGTCTTTTTAAAAATAAAATAAAATAAAAATAAATATTTTTTTCAATATATACTTTTATTAAAGTAATACTAGCCCCCTAAAATGTAGAAAATAAAAAATCGAAGGTAGATCTTGGGAGTTTGTTACTGTTTTAATATAAAAGTAAATTGCTGCTATAAGAGACAGTTCTTTTAATGTTTGAAAATTTTCAAGTTTAAAATATTGAAAATTTAAAATATTGAAAATTTTTAATAACCTAAAATCGATGGTAGATCTTTTGCATTTAAAATTTTTCACCCACGAACTTGTAACCTTTTCTTCTATAGTATATATACTTGCAACAAAGCTAAGATATATATTTTATATATTTTTCACAATTAAATATGCGTATGACCACGTCCTCTTTAAAGACAATAAGTTACCCACATTTAGTCCAATTATTTCTACCAAATAAAAAAAAAACAAATAATTAAGTAAGTATTCAATATTATATAAATAATTAAGAATAAACTGTCAAAAAATCAATGTTCATTAAAATAAAGTAGACCTTATACAAAATATAACGAATTGACAATTAAACCATTCAAATAAAATTGACAATTAAAATATAGGTTGACAGTATTAAAAAAAAAAATAAAAACTTTTAATTTTTATTTTTCAATTCAATTTCATTCAATTTACTTTAAATTTTTATTTATTTTATTTTTTTTGCTGTACTCAATACCGAGTTGACCTTATTTTAAATACATTACATATTTATATAGGACTTTTTTTTAACATTAACTGAAGTTAATGTTTAATGTCCACGTGGTACATAATTGTACTAACAATTCAATCATTTGACATTGTATAGTAATTTTTTTTATTTTTTTTTATTTTTTTTTTTTTTTGTCTCAATACAGAAAATGTAAATCTTTACACAGATAATAAAATAAATTGTCAAGTAAAATTAAATATTTATTTTGGTAAAATGTAAAAGTAAATGGAAAAAAAAAAAGAAAACCTTGTAAAAAAAATTTTGTTTTCCGTTAACCCCTTTCCTGTCAAACCCCGGCCTGTGTCTCTTTCAATCACCTTGTCATTTAAAATTTTTTTTTTTATTTTATAAATGTTTTTCTTTTTTTTTAAATTTTTAATATATTAAAAAATTTCCGTAGGTACTTTGTATATTTTCAATGAAACGTCAACCTTGACCCTTTTTTTGTCCCAAGAGTGATTAGGCATCTGGAAAGGAAATCTTTCACTTTTTTTTCTATATTTTTCAGATCTTCTTCAACATGTTTCCAAAAGAGAAAAAAGGATAAATCCATGTTATGTGTATGTGTGTTGAAACAACATAGAATATGTTGCCTCAAAAGTAAATTCTTAAAATAAAACAAAGTATGTTTGAGTCAAAGTTTATTCTTCTAGTTTTTTTTTGCTTTTGTTTGATGTTTGATGTGATATGCAGATACGAACCTAAATGTACAAATGTCTTTTGTTATTTTTTTTTTTTTTGAAATTTTAATATTCATTGTTAATCATAAAGTTTAAAGTTCGTCTTTATGGATTATGTATAAAAAAATAAGTATAAATATTTAATTAAAATCTTATTAAACATTTTACATTTAAACTACAGTTATAAAATGGTTATTAATTATTAAATCAACATTTAAAAAAAATGTTATATAGGTAGTAAGAAAACTTTTCAGACATTTCAACTGCTGCTTAATATGTATATGGAATTTTCTTCCGATTTTCTCATCTTCTTCATTCAAATATTTGTTTTTTTGAAGTATCTCAATGTAGACCTTGGAAATTTAAACAATCTTAGGTAAACGGGGATGAAATGAACAGGGGATTCAATTCTTCAAGGTCTTACTTTTCTTTAAATATTTTTTATTATTCTTTTTCAATGTAAACCTTGAGAGTAAAAACGTAGAAATAAATTCAAGATGGATTGAATAAGCTTTTCTTCTTGCATAAAGTACTTTGTATTGTAAAGTTTCTAAAATCTGTTAATTATTCTTGTAAAGTTTAGAATCCGTCGGAATGAGTTCAAAGATTTCTGGAGAAATTTTCTGTTTTTATATGAGATTCTCCTAATCCCGTGGTGCCCTTTGACCCATATACGAACTTAATTTTACTATTGAAGGAAAAGCATTCATACCAAATTTTTTAAAAATCGGTTGAAATTTACACGAGTATTGTATTCACAGACACACACACACACAAATACACAAAAAAAATTCGCACTTATGCGTTTCCGACAAAGTGGAATAACTTCTGTTAGGAAGGACCAAATCCTCTTATCTTTGAAACTTTATCAATAGGATCATAGAATCATATTTAAAACAAGTTTTTGAAAAGGTTCAAATCATTTTCATATCATCAGTTTAAATAATACAAAAAAACGCCTAAGCTATTTCCTTTTCTAAGAACCTACTTCTTTACACCCTATTTAATTAGTAGCATGGGACGGCCATTTGTCCTAGAAGTTGGGTTCAATTCCTTACAAAATTTTTCTGTATTCATTTGGATCCATCGCAATGTTTACCTAATCACCAATATTTGATACACCTGTCTAATTCCAGATATTATGAAAGCAAGACATTTGTTTTCGACCAATGCCTTTTTCATCTTCAATTATGTTTCACGAAAAGCTATAGGAGCTTGACTTTTGACCTCGAATCCCATGATATTTTTATTTGTTAAAATCCCTTTATTTATTGTCTGGAGAACTTTAATATTTGCGATTCGATCTATCCACAAAATTCTCAAGAATTCAAACTCTTCTTCTGAACAGCCATATTGGCCATATTTATATGAGTTGTTGTCAAGGTCCAGGTCTCTACTCCATAAAGCAATTATATGCATTAAATTAATAATTAAAATTTATTTTGAAATTATAAAAAAATTTAAGATATTCTTCCTCAGGACTAAGTGCTTCTTTTTTCCACGATTCCTTTCTCCAACTTCTACAAATGTGGTGACCTTCCAATAGTACTCACAGTACTTACCCATACTTTCATGGATTCTTTTATCTTTTTAATACTTCCTTCACTCATCAAACTCACAAATTAATGAATCTTTATAATAATCCCTGCTTAATGACTTCTTTAAAGAATTGGTGACATTTTGTTAATAATGATGTCCAATGGATGTGGATATCATTTGTCGATAGTCACAACAATTACTTCAAACTTGTCTCTTCTTTTGTTAATTCTTCACTTGTTCAAAAATTCAATGTCACTTCAAACATAAATATTTAAAAAACAAATTTTGGAATTCCTTAATAGAATTTGATAATTTATTTCTAATTAAAACACACCTACATTTATAAATGTGAATATAATTTCATTACCAATAACATAATTTGTTATTTTTTAATTCAATAAAACCAGCCTTTATTTACTTATTACTTTTTTATTACATTAACATGGAGAAAACATAATATGAAAATGGATACTAACACAATAAAATTATATGTTATTTATTTGTTAATTAATAACAAACATTTTTAATACTTTAACTTGACTAATTTACTTATGAAAGCTCTTAAACAATTTATTAAATACCTAGTAATTAGTCTTAAAAGTTGATTCTTCTCATATATATAATTTTATTTTAAAAATTCAAATTCAATACGAGTACTTCTTTTAGAAATTAATACTTTAGTTTGATATTTAATATATATGGTTCAGTTACAGAAATGAAATCTAATCATAACAATTACATAGTTCAATTCTAATGTAATCATAACTCTGAAATGAAATCTAATCATAACAATTACATAGTTCAATTCTAATGTAATCATAATTCTTGAATAATATAAAGTAATCAGTATTTCATAGTCACCAATAAACAATTGGTGATTTTTAAACTTATTTTACAACTCATATATTTTACTTAAGTATAATTTTGTAGAAACTTTATTAAACAGTTGAACCAGATGTATCTTAATACCTCAAAAAGTACTTGGTAAAAATAAATTTAATTCGTAAGTCAAAGAAGTACTCTGTATTCAGAATCTAAAACAACCGCTGGAGCTAAGTAATCAAAAGCTCAATAGAAATGAAATTCAATCCAAACGACTTATTAGTGAATGTTCTATATGCTTGTGGCGGGAGTGGAAAGTAGAAAAAACCAGGTACTTACCAATTTTTATATTAAGACATAATGCATATCGAACATAAATCTCGTTTTGTGTTAAGGTGCATTTAAATTGGAGCTGCGATAAGTGATAAGAGCATCAATAAGAGCATAATGTAGAAAATTAATTACATAAAATGTACATGATTTTAATAGATGCGTTTATATTGGAGCATCGCTTTGATCAACGATAAACTATATATAATTTTCTACACTATGCTTATTGATATTCTTATCACTTATCGCAGCTCCGATACAAAAGCTACCTAAGATACGGTTAGCTGTCATTGAAGTATGCGGAAACACGTTTCTAAAGAGAAGTCAAACAAGTTTTCAATAGTTTTTAGTCATTCTCTACAGTTAAACCACCTTGTCGCTTTTGCTGTCAAAACTAGGCATTGGAGGCGTTATAAATTCCCGAATACCCCATGCGGTTTATTCAAAACTACATGCAAGATCAAATTCACGTGTATGTACCAAGGATGCCAGGTACGATGACAGTAAAAGAAGAGCAGCTCAAGGGTTAATCCAAGAATCTAACTACTAGAATGCGGCATACGATGAGCTCCTGCATTCAGAAATGATAGAGAGAGTGAGTTTGAATGGTTATGCAAACGATGTTACGATGCTGAAGGTCACCTACACGATCCTTCTACTCTTATATCACTATAAGGTGCAAGTATTTATGTGAAACAGTTATTAAGGTAATAGTTTTTAAAGTAATAAAAAAATTTAATTTCAAATAATAATTATTCAAATTCCAATTAATTTAAAAATATAACATAAGATTTAAATATTAAATCCTTTTATAATTTTGAAAAAAAACTCTTAAAAATATGCATAAAAACTATAAAAATGCATTAAAAAAATTTTTTTATCTAGACATTGCCAGATTTTTTTTTTTCTATACATACAAAAATATTACATACCTATACATATATAATTTTGTGCCAAAAATTTTTATTAAAAATTATGTAATTTATTATTTTGAATCTTAAGATAAATAATAAATAAAATAAATAAATAAAATAAATAAATAAATAAAAAAAGAAATACATATATCTGAAAACCATAAACTTGTGGTAAACCCAGATAATTTTTTACAAAAAAAAAACTTTAGAGAATTAATTTAGATAAATAAAAAAAAATTTTACAACATAAATTGTGTAAAAGTCCTCCCCCTATGGATCACGAACTTAATACCCAACTACGTTATACAAGCATATGCACCAGAAAAAGTTCCGAATAAAATTTTTAAAGAACTACATACAATATAAAAATTAAATGTTAAAAAGAATTAAAGGCAATGTCATTTTTTATTTGGTGGACCATCAAGTCCTTTTTTTACCATTTCTGAAGTTCCTCAACCAGCAAATTATTTTGCAGATCTTGAATCACATATATTTAAATTCCTTTAATTTGTACATTGAAGCACTACATTTCACTTAAGACTTCTTTAATATATTTCTACTTACGTCTATATATTTAAAGTCTTATCCTTAGATCTGAAGTAACAAGTTATTCCAATATGCTAACGTTATTTAAAGATATAACGGTAAATCCTGTACTTAAGAATTTTGTACTTTTAAAAAAACACTTTAGATTACCCTAATTTATTCTTATAACCTTAATCTTAACACCACACTGTAGCATTCATAAGAATCTTTCTTCACAATATCCCCCAAAATTAACTCTGTAATTTACAGAAAGCTTAATTCACAACTTTTCCAACAAATTCCAAAAAACAATTACTAATATTTTGATTCTAATGTTTGACTAATCAGAATTTAGAACTTCACCCATACCTCCTAAAAACCGAATTCTCAAATTGAAATACAACCCGAAGATGAACCCAGACAAGATGAACCCTTCAACTTCTACAATTCAATCCGTGTATGCTAGGTGCTGCAAATCTACCGGAACACAGAACGTAAAATCCTAAATTTCAAACTGTTAATTGGGTTCAGAATTTTCGAACAATTTTCATTCTATTTTTGGATCCTGAAATGTCACATTCAGAACTACTTCCAATTTTATTTAATCTAAAATTTAAATATGTTTATATGAGTTTATCATGGAATTGTAAGTTTATATGCAATTCGATAACCAATATTTTACAACTTTTTAAAACTATTTGTTTTTTTTTTTCCTTTCTCCAGTAAATAATGACTTTTCTTTCGTAAAATTTTAAACGAGTACAAAGAACGATAAAAAAATTACATTTTTAAAACTAAATAAAAACGCATTTAAACTTTTTAAATTATTTTATAAAACAAAATTTGTTGAATTCAGAAAAAAAACCAGTGATGAAAAATAGCAAAAGTCTTTAAAAAGGATTCTTTCTAAATTATATAGCGTTTCATATTCAGTTTAATTGTGGGAATATAAGCGCTGGTAATTAAGTTACTGATTTATAAAATTTTTAAGTTCCAATACCCCTTCAATGGAGAAGGTTTCCAAATTTTTACTGATAATTCTTGAGGATCTAACCCCATCTCCCCTCTTCCGAAATTTTGAAGTTTTAAAAATTAAACTGTGACTTCCTCTAATATTTGGAATTTTTCTTAGTTGAACACGATGTATTTCAGCTTAATTTCAATTTTCGAGCCCTTACAACTAAATAGAGGGCATGACAAAACGTTTTGTTAATAGACTCTTACTAATTTCTGATGATCTAACTCTTTTTCAGATTTTTAAGTCTGTAGCTTGTGCCATTAAGAAGATACGTGAGGCTTAAATATTTTGTAAAAATTCAGTTTAGCATAATAGTAAATTTCAGTACCATATGGCAACTCTATACATTTGCCTTTCAAAAATTTATAAAACTTATAAAAGCAGCCATCTTCAATCAATAGAACTCTTTTTATAACCATTTAAATATAGGGTCCTATCCGATTTTGGGGGGCTGTAGTTCCGTAACGGTTGGATCCAGTTAGATAGAGGGTGGACCTACAGAAAAAATTTCTTTCATGAATTTTTTTGTTAAAATTCCTTTCTCTATTTGATACAGTGTAAAAGCTTTTGTAACATCCAGACATCCGGACGGATAAAGTGAAAGTACTAACAAATTTTTCAAAATTTTTTTGAAAATGTGCTAAAAAAACATAGAAAAATCAAAAAAATTCAATTAAAAATTTAAATTTATGAGTGAAACATGATTCTATGATTTAAAATTCGAAAAAAAAAAACAACAAATTAATTGAGAGAAAATTTATAATGAAAAACTTATTAAAATATTTTGAAGAGTACTTTTGAAAATTGTTTCCAATTTTATTGAGTACTTAATTGTACTTATAGAAATTTAAAAAACAAAAATATTAAAAATACAATGTAAGTATTTAATAAAAAAAAAAACTTTAAGTGTTCCAAAAAACTCGATTCCAACTAAAATAATAACGACGGTCCTTAAGCAGAAAGTAATTAGAGAATCTGGATTTTAATTATATTTATTATTTGATAATTGCGCAATCCAAGCTCAGTTCCTTTGTCTCATATGAATTCTAGCCTTAAAAGCCGTGTAGGACTTCACATGTGAAAACTATTTGAAAGTTTGAACTATTGGCTTCTGCACATGCGTCATAAGACGCAATTTATAAGAAATTATTTTTTGATTGATACATATTTAGAGTACTTAGTTTTGATGGTGCGTACAAAGACGTTCTGGAAACAGATTTTATCCCATTAAACTCGATTTTTAACTAAATTATTAATGCTCTCTTATTAGAAAATGATTACTATGTAAAAAAACAACTAGATTGCAATTGTAACTATTATTTGATAGTAACGGCAGAAGCTGTGCAGAACTTGTTTACTTAAAACTATTGGGATATTTGAAAGATTTTATTCTGCACCAACGTCATAAGAAGTCCATTAATAAAAGACTTATTTTAGATGACGCGTCAAGAGACGTCCTGTTAAAAAACTTTTCGAAAATTCTGTTTTAAAAATGTAAGGTTACATGAAAACATACAAAAGATGGAACTTTATTCATTTATGAAATAAAATTAATTTTGATTCGTAACACAGAATAAAATTTCGTTTATTCGTTAACAATTCGTTAGTATACTTTAGTTATTTTTTAAAAACTTTTATTTTCAAGGACAAATATTTCATGGAAATAAAGTTTTAATGAAAAGAAAAAACTTAAATTAAAATTTTTACAAAATTTAATTACATCGAATTTTTTTCATGAAATATTTATTATATTTAGCTTGATTACTCCAGAAATCATCTACAATTAAAACAATCTTATTGTTAATCGTAAGTACATCCCTGCTTTGATTAATTTATTTGGATAAAAATTTCAAAGTATATATATATTATATAAATGTATAGAAATATATATAAAATTAAAATGATAAGAAAAGGTATAAAAAATGTGACAGCTGTAGACCACATTTAAGTGATGTGTTAGAAAGATTTAAGGATGTCAGTTTAATTATAACATTGGGAATAAATACAGGGTGGTCCAGACCATGCGTATTATTTTTTTTTTGACATAGAATTCGAGTTTCCATCTTTTTTCAAAATCTTGATTTCGGGATTATTTCCGGTCTTTTTTAGAAGTTTAAAATATCGCTAATCGATAGAGCACCCTCAATTCAGTTAATAAATTTTTTTTATATTTTACAATAACTACTCCTTCCTTGCTTAAAAAACTGATACGCACCGTCTGGACCACTCTGTATATATCCTTTGTTCCGAATAATATTTTAAGTTACTATCACAAAACTTTATTTCATTTAACAGTATGTCACCAAGTGAAATGTAATTTGACGCATTTTCAATTGGCTGTATTTAATTTCACTGTCATTTGATTGGAGTTCAATTGTAAGATTTTTCTTTTACAAATCCCTCCCAATTTTAGAATTCAAATACAGTCTTTAATAGTGACTGGGCTACTTGAAATAAATTCATTTAAATTACACTATAGGCTATGGTAGTACAGACGCGTGTGACACACTCTCTAAAATTTTTCTACGAAAAATTTTGACAAATCTAATTTATTGGAAATTGTTACTATATCAACGGCTGGCTGGATCAGTGGTCAGAGTGCCGACCTTTAATGCGGAAGACCCGCGTTCGAATACCAGTGGAAGTGAAAAAAACTTTGTTGGTTTTCGACTCGACTCAACTACCATTCGCTATTGGGTTCAAATTAATGGCTAACTTAATAAAATATATTAATATAACAATACAAATGCAAAATATAAACAAATTTAATTGATTAATATAACTCACAGATATAAAATACCATATAACAAAATATTACAATATAAACAAAACTAGAATTGTATATATTAAAATCTAAGACGTTTCTAGTTGTGATAAGGCCTAGTAATGTTTAAATCGTATGTAGAATTCATTAAGATCAATTCAAATAACACGAATACAATATGACCGCCTGCTCTAACATGTACTACGTTTTAGCCTAACAGTTGCTTAAAAAAAAAAAACCCAAACTCTTGTGTTCCTTATATGAATTCTCGAAAATCCCTTCTTTCAATCCCATAATATAACTATATTATTATTAAAATTTAAAATAAGTTTTTCCATTAATTGATTAACTACAAATAACCGATTACCAATTATTAAGCCATCTATTCACCTGCTCCTGGCAGTCAATAAAAAAACCATGGCAGGCAATGGGTTAAGAATAAATTAAAATATGATAAAGATAATTCTTTGATATAGATCCTCTATAAAATCCATAAAAGTATGGTTAAAAATATTTGTCTTATGTTATCAGTCAGTTTTTGTTTTTCTAAAGAATCCCAAAAAACTTTTAATTTAAAAAGAGTCTTAGCTGTTAATGAACTTGAAAATATAAAACTTTTATATTTTATCCAAAAAAAAAATTGAAAATAAAAAAAAAAGTTATTAATAAATTTCAAAATAAATAAAAACCAAATAGTTTAAAAACAATCTTTTATATAGAATTTCTAAATTCTATGAAAGATTTACAGATTTACAAAATATATATATATAAATTTAGAAAATAAAAATAGCTCTAATGAAATTTTCTGAAAACAAAGACTTTAAATAAATTTTTTTTGTGAAAGGGTTTTTCAATGGACTTGAAAAACTTTCATTCAATTTTGAAATAAACTTTTTATTCTTTATTTTATTCAATCAGATACTGCCTATATACAAGATACAATACAAAAATTTACTTGTATGTATAAATACATATATGTTCACAGGTATATATAGAATTACATATCTTTACATATTTATAGAAAAAGTTTTAAATTTAACAAATTTATTTCTATTTCAAAAAAACAAAAAAAACAAAGTTTCAGATTTACAATAATAAAGTTTTTTAAAAAAACAAAAATAAGCATATTTATATATATCTGATTTTATTTGAGACTTTTGATTTTGTTTTTAGCATATTTCTAAAAAAATTTAGAAAAAAACCGAATTTATATAGCTTCACTCTGTTCGTTTGTACGTCCATCCGTCAGCTTGAGTGTTGAAAAACCCTCCTATTGTGTTTAATATAAAGAGTTGAAATGTAACCACATATAAGTAAGGGATTGCAAAAGAATGAATTTCAAGGAATAACTTTTTTCTGAAGCCCCACCCCTTACAGAGATGTAGTCTTCAAAGATTTCTGAAGCTATAGACTTAAAATTTTAGGAATTAGATCCTGAATATGATTAATTTGAGAAAATTTTGGGGAGAACACAAGCCTTAATAAAGTACTGTTATATCACATTTTATTTGGAGTTGTCTATAGGTAGTCCAACATTAGTATATGTATAACCCACTGAGAAAGTCTAAAACGCTAGTGTTGACTAATATATATTAATCGGCTTATTGGGTCGTAAAATTATTTGAGGCTCATCATATATATTAATCGCTCTTTGTTCGTAAAATTATCTGAGGCGGCTTATCAAAAAAATTAATCGACTTATTCGGTTGTAAAATTATCTGAAGCCGCTCAATTATTTTACGTTAGCCTATGTTTTCCCAATGTAGTTAAGTTAAAAAAAGGCTTATTCAGTAGTAAAATAATCGCCGGCGGCTTATTTTTTCTTAAACTTATCGATGGCTGCTCAATTATTTTAAGCCAGCTTGTGTTTTCCCTATATACTTAAGTTGAACTAAAAACTTGTTCAGACGTAAACATATCGCTAGCGGCTCAATTATTTGTTTATAATTATAAATAATTATTTGAGTGTGAAAATCGCCCGAATTCGGAGCGTTTCACGACGCAAACAGGGAAGAAAAAAATTTTTGAATATTTTATAACATATGAAATGACATATTTAACTTATAAATTATTGTAATATTTCGAAAATGTACTTTTTTAAAAGCCCTTGGGTTTTTCCATTATTTGCTTTGTTTTATTTTTCTTTTATACAAGAGTGTTTTAGTATTGTCATTTTCATTCTTGCCTATAGCAATTTTTATCTTGAAAAAGATTTTAATTTAAAATTCAATTCAATATATGATAAGATATTTCTTTTAATTTATTTAAGCTCAAAAGAGGTTTATACTATAGTGGTTTACATAATCTATCAAGAACATGATTTACACACCTATTAGCAACGCCAATCTTATATCAACTGAGGTTTAAAGTCGGCATAAAATATTGTGGCAAATTAAAAATTAAATTTACAAAAAATTACCTTATTTGATAACAACTCAAAAAATGTGTTTTAAAGACACGAAACCAAGTCAGTAGTTTGACTTAATATTTTTTTTGTGAACTGGTTAATATTCAAAATTTTTGGCAAAACTTTTAAGTTTAAAATTTCTTCATAAATACCTCATCCTTTCTGTTTCCTTTTTCCAAGTCAATAACGAAGGTTTACGCCAGTTTTGTAATAATCCACTATCCGGAAATCGAATGTAAGCGAAATAGACGAATAAAGTAAGTCAGCCCAATTTATAATCGGAAAATATTATTCTTTGGTTTTTAAAAAATTACCAAAAATAGTTCACAATGGTATGTAATAGTAGGAGAGTGAACGAATTTCCTTCCTTTCTTTAACCAACTATGCTCCAAACTCCTTTGACGTGCCCTTCTTTCTACTCCACTCCTTACAAAAATTCAAGTTCAAGTTTATCACTTACCTATTAAAAAAAATAATATTATTCTTTTTAATGATAAGTTCCATTCAACACCAATTATTTTCGAATTTCGCTAAAGTCCCATAAAATTAACTACACGGGTTTATATCATTGGTTGAATCGGCGTGATTAGATAGATTTTTCAGAACTCCTTCAGATGTTTTCCAAACAACATTAAGACATGTCAAATTATTGAATTAAACATAACTTCACTTTTCTCTGGCAGCTGAAAAAGTGTCCGCAGAATTTTAACTAGATAAGAAAGAATACCTCCAACAAATGCAACGTGCTTCACCTGTTATATTTAATACACTTAGTCCCACTTTCTGTGCTTCAATACAATGCAATTATATTCCATTTTGATCTTTATACATTGCTCATAAAAATATACTAGCCATGTTCTCTAAGCTCCAAAAGGAAAGTCTCCAAAAGCAAAGCTTCTAAAGCAAAGCTCTTAAAGCAAAGCTCCTAAAGCAAAGCTCCTAAAGCAAAGCCACACCAATATGCATAAAATTTATCAATAAGCCTCCCTTTGCTTCGAGCTACCATTTTACTCCTTATTTCCCTCAATAACTATTAATTAATCAATGCTCAACTCCTTCAATTTTTTAGAATTTGATGCATGACAATAGAGATTTCTAAAGCATATAAAAACTAATTGCATTATTAAAACTTTCTAAAATATGGAAATTATATAGTCTATATATATTTTTTTTATAACCGGTAATTGATAAGTTCTAACTTTACAATAGATTCATATAAATAATTTATGCTAAAGTAGAAAATTTATTTTCAAAGGCATTTTTTATTATACAAAAAAAAAACAAAAACCTGCAAAACACAAAAAGCAATTTTATGCTAAACGAGGAAGATTGTAGTAGAGTAGACTGTGTCAACTCTGGGATACCCGTATGACCGTAACATATACATTATATCATCCGGTTAATTACTTTTGGCAAAATTTCAAACATACTTTATTAAGTTTAGTGGAATACTCATATAAAAGAAGAAGTTGTATGGCAGCTACTCGAACCCTCTGCAGTAGACCAACCAAATTTTCCTGTAACTTTGGCCATTACACTAAACTATTTTTGGCAAAATTTCAGACACCCAGCTTAATTAGGTGGAGAGTAATGCTCATATAAAATAAGAAGTTGTATGGCAGCTACTCGAACCCACTCCACTACACCAACCAAATTTTGCAGGCTCTTTGGCCATGAAACTAAACTACTTTTGGCAAAATTTCAGACACGCAGCTGTAATAGGTACAGAGTAATACTCATATAAAAAAAGGAGTTGTATGGCAGCTACCCGAACCCATGGACCAAAATGGCTGGATTTAAATAGCGATGACGGCTATTGCAAAAAAACGAATTTGCGAAAATTTCAAGATCCTAGTTCTTTTAGTTTTTGAGTTATCGTGCGGACGGACGGACGGACGGACAGACGGACGGACGGACAGACGGACGGACGGACAGACGGACGGACGGACGGACATACATAGCTAAATCGATTTATTTTTCGATTCTGATCCGATCCATACACTTGAGTCTATATCTACCCCCCCTCCTTCTCTGCGTCACAAACGTAATGGCAAATTTATTATACCCTTTGACTATATAGTCATACGGGTATAAAAATATGCTAAAATTTTCTAAATCAAATATTAGAAAAAAAAAAAAATTGTTTCCTTCATTTTTTGTCTCTTTTTTTTCAGAAAAAAAATATGAAAATTTTATATTAAAAAAAAAAAAAAAAACAAAATTCAGGAAATTGAAAAAAAAAACGAAAAATAAGAATATTTATACAAATAAAATTCCTACATAATTCAAAATCCATATGAGGCAAAATTAATTTAAATTACTGCTTTTTTAAAAAAGTTTTTAGAGCGCATACATATTTTATTAAAATTTTAAATAAAAAAAAATTAGGAAGTTTTTATTTTATATACATATACCTTCCAACAAAAAAGTATTACTTGTATAAACTGTCTATGGTACACCATTCATATACATTTTACATTACAGTATTATAAAAGTCATTTTACTTTTTTAATACTTATATCATTAATAAAACTAAAACAATCTACAAAATAGCAGATGACACATATACATAAGCAGTTAGTACTGCCCAATTGACTTTAAATAAAACTTCAATTAATAACAATCACTTAGAGTGCGTTTATGTTGAAGCTACGATAAGTGAAAATAGCGTCGATAAGAGCGTAGCGTAGAAAATTATATACATGATTTAAATGGAGCTGTTTATATTGGATCATCGCTTTGATCAATGATAATTAATATATTATTTTGTATGCTATTCTCTTATCACTTATCGTAGCTCCAATATAAATGAACACTTAGAATATAAAAACTAGAGCTCTAGTTTTCAAACGATGCTATTGTCTTCAATAATTTGGTTTCCATAGTGATAAAGCACTGAGAAAGTCGGGAGTGTATGAGGAACCATCTAAAACGATCATCCTACTCATTTGTTGTGAGTGAGTGAGTGATATTTGCATTGAATAAATGCATCTTGTTGAGGCATCTTAACTAAACAATTCATGCATATTCTGAATTAGTTCACAGCATCAAATTACGAAAGACCTAACTTGTCAATATTTGATCTAAATGAATCATTTAACTATTTTTTAGATTCGTTAAGGTTGAAAATTATTAATTAAGTTAAAAATGTAATAAGTTTATCGAAGACAGTAGAAAATTTTCAAAAATCAATGCCAGGAAGACGAGCTCATTTGAAGTAAGATCATTTGAAATAAACCCATATTAATAAAATATATATATTTGAAAAATTTTAAAATTTATTAACACCGATTACTGTTTAAATCATTGTATTCTTTCTAGTCATTTTAGTTAGGATTGTATTCTTCCATATACAACACACTCTCATGCTGTTGCTGTCCTGCTCTCATGTCTGAGACACATTTTCCAAATACATTGCCTTTAATTTCAGTTCTAACAGTACATTTTATGATTAAATAACATTATATGTATGATTCACCTCATATTATTATTTTACATATATTTTATCTTACAATCCTATAATAGACAAGAGATAACATTCAATCTTTTTGACTTTCATTGTAAAAAAAACAAGTGAAAAACTTTTCATGTATTTTCAATATTAAAAGAAAATATATATTTTTCAACAAATATTCATTTTAAATATATTAGATTTTTTATCATATAAAAAAAGTAGATACATATATCTATAATATACTAGCTAATACCCGGTGCGCGTTGCTGCGCCTCTCAATGGAGGTTTAATTGAATTTAATGTTACTGCAAAAAGTTAACACAAAACTTACACACGGTTTACACATGTAAATTTTAAAATGTGTGAAAGCAATCTTTTAAAAACGATTTTTCTAGGATTATTCTAGTAATTTTTGAAACTTTCTGTAATTCAAAGCAGTACGAACTACTTTCCAAATTTTGACGTAATTTATTTCCAAAAAAATTTTTTGAAAAATCGCAGGACCGACTGTTAACAGACTCAACTCCATTTTCAAGTTGCTTCACACATATAAAATTTGGAGTAAACAGGTCAAATCGTTTCTAATTTAGAGTTAAGTAACGCAAAAATCTATTAAAAGCCACTGTGCCCCACTTGGTTAACGGAACTACACTTTCTCTTTGGGCAAAGCAGTATTGCGCAAAATTGGACGTAATTTGCTTCCAAATCACTCAACAAAATTTTTTTGAGGCTTTCTTTTTAGCCAAAGCAGTACTTCGCAAATTTTGACAATATTAGCTTCCAAAATTATTTTGACCGACATGGGTTAACAAATTCCAAATCTGTTAATAGTGTCAACTCAATTCTCAAAGGGGAGCACGTATATAAAATTTAAAGAAAATCGGTCAAACCGTTTTTAATTTAGAGTTAAGTATTGAAAAAACCTATAAAAAGCTGTTGGCCCCAATGGGTTAATGCAAGTCAAGAAAATTTTTTTGTGGGTTTTCTTTTTAGCCAAAGCAGAATTTCATAAAATCGGACAAAATTCGGACCCAAAATTTTTTTTGACACCCCGTCGGCCCAACATGGGTTAATAAATTCCAAAATTGTTAATAGTGTCAACTCAATTCTCAAGGAGCATCACGTATAC
This sequence comes from Dolichopus griseipennis, assembly GCA_963082915.1. Lineage (NCBI taxonomy): Eukaryota > Metazoa > Arthropoda > Insecta > Diptera > Dolichopodidae > Dolichopus > Dolichopus griseipennis. Next base: position 325,466,631 of record OY720441.1, read on the forward strand.
AAAATTTGAAGTCAATTGGTCAAACTGTTTCGAATTTAGAGTAAAGTATTGAAAAAACCTATAAAAAGCTTTTGGGCCGCAATGGGTTAATTGAACTCAACAAAATTTTTTTAAAGCTAAAGCAGAATTTCGTAAAATCGGACAAAATTTGGACCCAAAATTTTTTTTGACCACCCGTCGGCCCGACATGGGTTAACAAATTCCAAAACTGTTAATAGTGTCAACTCAATTCTCAAGGAGAATCACGTATACAAAATTTGAAGTCAATCGGTCAAACCGTTTCGTATTTAGAGTAAAATATTGAAAAAAACCTATAATAAGCTGTTGGCCGCAATGGGTTAATGGAACTCAACAAAATTTTTTTTGGGGCTTTTTTTTAAGCCTAAGCAGAATATCGTAAAATCGGACAAAATTTGGACCCAAAATTTTTTTTGACCACCCGTCGGCCCAACATGGGTTAACAAATTCCAAAACTGTTAATAGTGTCAACTCAATTCTCAAGGAGAATCACGTATACAAAATTTGAAGTCAATCGGTCAAACCGTTTCGTATTTAGAGTAAAATATTGAAAAAAACCTATAATAAGCTGTTGGCCGCAATGGGTTAATGGAACTCAACAAAAATTTTTTTGGGGCTTTCTTTTAAACCAAAGCAGAATTTCGTAAAATCGGACAAAATTTGGACCCAAAATTTTTTTTGACCACCCGTCGGCTCGACATGGGTTAACAAATTCCAAAACTGTTAATAGTGTCTACTCAATTCTCAAAGAGCATCACGTATACAAAATTTGAAGTCAATCGGTTAAACCGTTTTCATTTTAGAACAAAAAAGTTTAAATACTTGCACCACAGCCCCAACTTGTCGGTCCGTTAGAGCAAAATTTTTGGGCCACGATTTCTTTCCGTACCCAAAAACCCCTATATACAAATTTTCATGAAAATCGGTTGGGCAGTTTAGGAGTCTATTCGCTACATACAAACAAACAAACAAACAAACAAACAAACAAACAAACAAACAAACACACAAACATTCCCTTTTATATATATAGATACATATTCATTATATATATATATATATAATTTGTCCATTATATTATTATTTAATAACATATCCAGAAAAACACGGTATGATATCCTTTCTGAGTCACAAATTATATAGACAACATACATAAAGTCCTGTTTGTAAAAAAAAACAACAACAAAAAAACAATCTGCATATATCAAAAAAAAAAATTCCGAAACAAATTTTCCAATGGAGAAAACATATATTGGACATCTGCCAAAATAATTTTCATTTTCAAATCAAAATTTTCTTTCTCCCTTTTTCAATTTTTCAAAATTTTTATTTTTTAGTTATTTTTTTTTTTGCTCATAAAACAAAAATTTTTCCATTCAGAGCAAAAAAAAAAAAACAAGAATCCAAAGAATTTATTTTTTTGGAGTGAAAAAATTTTTAAGTCCGAAAAAGTTTTACAAGAAAAAAAAAAAATTTTAAATTCTATTTAAAAAAAAAAAAAGTATACAAAAAATTCTGTAAAAAAAAAAAATAAATTAATTAAATTGGTGTTTAATTAAACGAGTTAACAATTATACAAATTTTAATTCCATTTTATTGTGAACAGATCAAGTGGATTTTTAATTGAAATTTTTGAATCAGTTTACTAAAAAAATATTGTCCTTATTGGATAACCTTGTCCTAAATGTTTTGTCATGTGTAGCACTGGTTTAATTTTATTTTAAAATTTCTCAGTATAATGAGGATTTTATGACATAAGAAAAGTGTGTGTTTTTTTTTTTTATTTTTAGTTTACTGTTTCCTTTGGTGTCACAGTAAGTAATTTTGTAATTTAATGTGTCATTAGTATGTCATGTCATAGTGTAGAAAGTAATTTCACAGGAACTAGTAGTAAAAATAAAATGGCACATTTTTTTTAAAAATTACAATAATTTTTAAATTCGAAATGTTGTATTGCAGTGATATGTAACAGTTTCATTTTCGGAATTTCAGAGTCTGACACAAAATTAGACGTTTCTAGAAGCCATATATAATGACGTGGAGGTTGACGCTGATTAGAAAGTTTCAGTCATTTTCAACTAAAAGTCCATATATTTTGTTAGTGCAAAAAAAATTAGATAAGTTAAAATGGTTTTACTTTTTTATAGTTTTTTCGGTTTCATTCGTTTCGAATTTCTTTGCCATTGTTTTAAACACCAAATGTCAAAACAAAATTCAATATTTTTTATCTGTTAAAACGGGTAAAACTCTTATTTTATTTAAAGGCGCTGATCAGACGTTGAGTGAATCAGTTATTTTTAAATGTTAGTTTATGTATTAAATGTTTTGTTTATTTGGATTGCTTGATTTTTATTTGAAAAATTTAATGTTTAATTTCCACTTGTAACTAACGAATGACATTTCTCAGTTTCTGTCATATTTAAAAAGTGCCAGTTGAAACTGATAGCATAATCATTTCACATTTTTTTAGTACTGAGACACTGACCGAAGAACTAACGTCTAATCAGCGTCGTTGAAAGGCTATGTAATAAAACAGATGTATATGATATTTAACAATGATAGTTTTCTACAACTACTTAATTAAATTTAAAATTTTTTGAAAATAAGTAATTTATTTTACAATGTATACACACTATATTCACATAAAATTTTAAAATAATCTCCTGGCGGATTTTAGGATAAGTGTTACAAACGCGTACAGCCAAATGACTATATCTGAAGAATAATTAGTATTGCCAGCTTTCTTTATTTATAATGTTTAAAAATATATATCTTAATATTATTCTTGTTATACGAATGTCCTTTTTATCCTTGAATATATAAATACACAATTAAGGATATATTTATTTTGGAAAGCTGGCAATACCAAATATACTTCAGATATAGGCATTGGGTCCTGCGTAGGTTTGATATTTACTGTAGGATCCGCGGATTAAAATATTAAATAAACAGTTAAAGATAAATATTATGCAAAGCTGGCAACACCAAGTATCTTTCAGATACAGTAGTTTGATCCTAAACGGGTGTTACATTTACCGAAGAATCCACACTTGTACAACACTTATCTTACAATAGCCATTAGAGGCCTATAGAGGCCAGCCAATTCACAAAAAAAAAATGGGGAATCAAAAAACCATGAGTAACAATTGAGGCAAAGGAATTAAAACAATTAGTACAAACCTAATTTAAAATCTTTGACTTCTCTTAGGTTAAAAAGTGAAGGTATAATTGCTATATCACCCCAATTATAATCAAACATATATTCAAATAATAAAATATTAAATTAAATATTAAAATTTTTTTCCATTTTTCTACTATCACTATCTATTTTGAAAATTTTAATAATGAATTTAATTTAAAATTCATTCAAATTTTCAATAAAAGTTAAATTCTTTTTGATTAATTTTGTTCCCGACCAATTGCATTATGGTTTTCTTTTATAAATATTAAATCTATTAATATTTTGCTTTCATATATTCATTTTGCTACTGAAAGCAATTTTACATATTATGTAGGACATAGGTTGATTATGATTGATTCAAAATTTCCAGTCTTTGATGATTCAATAATGATCAAAAATATTGATTTATTTTTGCCCCGGTCTGGGACTCCTCTAAAAAACATTTCAACCATATATTTGTAGGATTTTAGATAACCAATTTAATTTATACATATATATATATATATATATACATATAGATATTGATTGTAGTCATAAAACAAACTTAAAAATGTATTGAACTTTTCATTTTATTCGTATATAGTAAAGGGTTATCAAATCCATGTTCTAAAAGAAAATTGAAAACAAAAAAAAAACAAAAATAAAAAGAAAATATATTAAAATTGTGTTTTCCTTTTCTAGTTTTCCTACATAGTAATATATCAAAGCACTTTTTTAATGTATTTATCTATGTACCGTCATAACTGGTTACAACTATTGAAATTATTGAAATTAAAGTAACCAGATCTTGTGTTTATGAAAGGGGGACGAATTTTCCTCCTTTCGTTTAAAACGACTCTTTTTAAAAAAGAATCGTTTTTTATCGATTTTAAATAGTTTTTCTTATTTGACTTTCTCTGAATTTTAGTGTAGAAAAATAATTGAAGAGTTTAAGTGTATACATCAGAATACATTCAAACTCTGAAAGGTGAGCGGAAGAAGTCAAATATCGAACAGCTAAAAGGAAAGTAGCAATTAAAAAAACCAGTAACAGGACAAGATAGAAAACTATGTACCAACTGTTAGAAAAATCAGATTGAGAATCAAGTAAAAATACCAAAAGAATAATACAATTTTTTCCTCTCATATGATCTACTAGTGTCTTTATGCTACATTTAAAATAGATCTTGTACCGCATCTCAAATTTATGTTTACATAAGTTCACTTTTTAACAAATAATTAATTGAGGATGTTGCCGATTAACATATCAAAATATTTTTTGTACCAATTCCTGAATATAAAAAGTAGGTACAATAAATTAGCATCGCTCTTGAAAATGAAAATTAACATCGCTCTTGAACGGAACTTAGATCTTTTTTCAAAGTCTTTAAATTCTTCATCTCGTGAATTATTACTAGGTATTATATTTCACTGCTCGCTAGAGCTAGAAGACTTTAACGATTCCAGCATTCTAAAAGTTAAGTAACCTGCCGAAATGATAGGGTTTCCGAGCTGGGTCTAAAACTAATCTCAAATAGCTTAATACAAACTTTGTTGTCAGCTAAGAATAGTAAGCCGGTACTAAAGCACTTAGTTGATGTATTTATATGTCATAAATAAACTTGCAGTTCCGAATTAAACAACTCTAACATATGGTCACTTTTGAAAACTACAAAATGAAAACTTAACTTAGATGAAAACTTTGCACAAAAAAATCATATTGATTGGTTAAAAAAAAGGGAGATTCGTTAAATCGTCAATATTATTTTTCTTTTTTTACTATTGTTTTTAATAAATTATCCAATATCGGAAAAGCGATTCTTACAACACTCTAAGAGCACCAAAAACAGAAAAAAAGAAAAAAAAAACTAAAATGCATTTCTTTGCAATTAATTTAATTTTGCTGTGTCTCAAATAAAACAATGAATAAATATTGAAAGGTTTGCTCAAAAAGAAGAAGCAATTTACAAACGAAACAAATGAAAGAAGGATTTAATTTAATTTAAATTGAATAAACGAAATTGAAATTTTCCAAATAAAACAAGATTGAATGTATATTCAAAGGATTTTTAATATGAACATTTCCAATAAAATATAAATTTATTGAACTGTGGCATATTTAATATATTTATAGTTGAGGATGGGAAACTAATAGGTTGGGACTAATAGAGTTTTAAAGTTAAATCCTTTTACTTAACATTGGATTAAAATGTTAAATGTAGAATTATACTAATTCCAGGATCGTTAAAATTGTACATTTTTAATTTATGACCTCTCCACGTTCTTTTATAAAATAAAGTTTGATATTCAAACTTATTTTTATACACCTAATATTCATTACGAATTTCTAGGTAGACCCTAGAAGATAAAAGATTTTTAACGAAGATAACTGGTACCAGAGAATGTGAGTTCGATTCCTGTACAGAATCGCAAGCTTTAATTAGAAATAGTATTGATAGAAGAATACCCAATCCCTTTGATTATCGATGATTGCTTAGAAGTATTCGCATTTTAGATGCACAAGGACTAGGTGTAAGCATATTCCGTTATATCTTATCAAAAATTACAAAAAAAAACAAGTCATCGGTCAACCGGATATATTGACACCTAAATGGACAGAGATACCAAATTAAACTTAAAAGCTGATTTTTTAAAAAATTAGAAATAAATTGCGCCAATAAATTGAAAAGGCAAATATAGATACAAAAGGTAAATTAAATTTGTTCAATAAAAAAAAAAAATAAAAAAAAAAAATCCACGGAAATAATTGAAATTTAAAATTAAAAAGTTTTGATTAAATTTGAAAACCTTGAAATCTTTACAATTACAAAAAAAAATAAAAAAAAATCCAAATAATTAAATTAATTATTAAGTAGAATATTAATTGATTTTAGAATGATTTGAGAATGAATTTATAATTGAATATAAAAGAATGCAAGTATTTTTTCAAAATTTTTTATATATAGTTTTTATATCACAGACTATATTGTAATCTATAGAGTTTGATCGAATAGATGAATCCATTTATATTTGCATCCAATTCATAAATTTCATAAATGATGATAGTATATATATATATATTTGATAGAAGTATACATATATATTGGTATATACAGCATAATAATTTTAATAACTATTCATTTAAAAAAAATTTTCCAGGAAAACTATGTAAGAAACGGCTTTTACAGGAAACACGAAATGTGAAACTTCGCTCAAAGATTTTTTACTCAGAAAAACGTTGAAAAAATCCAACTTGAGAAGTGTTTCTTATGGTTTCTTATGGTATGGTAAAAATTCATGAAGTTACAAGTATTATAGCAAACAAAAGAGAATTCTAACTTAACTTTTATACTTTTGGCCAAGGCAATCTCATCCGTTACCGTGGCTACTATTTAAAATATTGAACTATGATGAAAGTGTTAAGCTTCATCAAAAAATATTGATTACAAAATAATATAGATTAAATGATCTTAAAAGAAATCAGAATAAGAGCTTGGCGGCACATTCGTTAGAATTACCACGTTTCGTTCCAAGACCTCTGGTTAACAATTTATATAATGACATAAACAAATTTAATTAAATAATATAACTCACAGTCATAAAAGTACCTTATAATAATATATGTAAACAATTAATTTAATTAAATAATATAACTCACAGTTGCAGAAGTACTTTATAATTCAAATATAATTTTATTTCGGTATATAACAAGTAGGATTGTCTATTGGAATCAAAGACTTTTTTCGTGATATAAGACTTAGAATTATCTCATGTATTAAATGTATGTATGTGCAAAAGTATAGTTAATGTAAATGTAAATGTACATATGTAAATGAAAATTTGTTGAGTTAAATTCTATAGTTATAAGAATATAATGTCTTATATATATTATGTACATTCTTTTCTGTTCTAATGTGTACTTGTGGTATTTAGAAGTTAGCCTAGCAGTTAGCACGCTAACTAAATAAATATTTAAATTAAAGAATTTAGAAAAGAAAAATATTAAGAAAAACGTACGGACTGTTTAGGAACATTACAACTTTTATTAAAAAAGTTTTACAAAAATTTTTTTCACAAAAGATAATTCTTGAATAACTTCTATAATTAACTCAATTTATACATCATTTACAGAATTTTATTGTATCAAATATTTAATTTAATTAATATAAAAATTATAATTTTCCCCCACTTCACTTCAATTCATTAAAAATTATAATTTTTCCCCATCATACAACAATTTTTTACTGCATTTTTCTTAATTTTTAGCACATTTTTAAAAAATTTTGAAAAAATTTGCTTATTAATTCCACTCTGTCCATCCGTCCGTATGTTTACAAAAATTTTTGCACCGATTGAAATCTTCCGTTTCATTGAAAAACTTTTTTCTGTAGGCCTACCCGTTACAGAGCTACAACCCCCAAGGGCTGAAAAGCTCTAAATTTAAATAATTTTATCAGGAGTTCTTTTGAGTTTATTTTCAATATAAAACTTTACCGTTTTTAAAATTTTTGAAACGCAAATTCATAGGGTTTCATACGGTACTAAAATGCACAGTTATGCTAAATTCAACTTTTGGAAAATTTTTGGCCTCTCGTATGTTGTAAACGGCTTAAGTAAGAACTGCTAATTTTGGTAGATGTAAGATCATCAGAAATTAGTAGGAGTTAGTTTGTCACTCCTTCTGTTTAGAAGCTGTAAGGGGGTTGAAAATTTAAATTTTGCTATTTGTAAATACCTGTAACTTAAAAACTCATCCAAACTTACTTATGTTTAGTAATGTACAAAATTTAAAGCTCCAATATTATATTTTAACATTCGTTGAAGGTTTTCCTTAAATTTAAAATGGGTCTTTAAAATTGAAGAAAGCATCTTTTAGTTTTATTAATTTTGGTTTAGATAATAAAATTCGAAGAAAAATTAAAAATTTTTGAGGAAGCCTCAATTTTATTTCTGAAACTTTAAAATTTTGTGAGTCGGGATGTGAAGTTATTTCCTTGAGAATCATTATAAGTTTGCTTAGTAAAACTTCGAAAACCTTCCCCATTGATGGGCTTTTAGGATTTTAAAATTTCCCATTTTTATAATTTAGTAGGATAATAATTAAACTCATTATGAAACACTATATAATTTTGAAAATGTGATTTTTTAAAAATCCTTGGTTTTTCAAATTACTTGTTGAAAATATAACTTCTACTTATCAATTAAATTCCACCAAAAAATCTTTTCTGCAAAATTTAAATAAAAATAATATTGATATTATTACATATATAATTTTTATTTACATAATATTTTTGCAATTTTAATTTCAATCAGTTGCTTTTACATTTTGTTAAAAAATTTCTGAATTAAAATTCTTAATTAATTTTGTCAGTATATTATTAAGCCAACATTTCATTATTTTATCCCAAAAAAATTGTTTTTTTTTCCTCAAATTGTTTCTTTTCAAAAATTTTAATTTAATTTAAAGCCTTTTTTCCACTTTTCTTTTATAAATTCTTCCGGAATTTTTTTTTTTTTTTGTATTTTTTATTTGTTTTCATTCACATTTCATGAGAAAAATATACATATATAATTATTTATATTTACATAAATATAAAAACAGTGATGAATAATGAAAATTAACCAATTCAGTCATCAATTCTTTTTTTAACTTCATACTTGAATTGCCAAATGCCAAATGTCAAAAAATCAAAATAAAAAACAAATAAAAAAAAAATAAAAAAAATTAAAAACAAATTATTGATTGAATACAAAAACAGAAGGAAATATTTTGCTGAAATGTATTCTCAAAAATTTTAAAAATAAAACACACTCACGCACACACACACAAATCCAAAAAAAAAAAATCAAATTTAATGTTAAAAAAAAAAACAAACAAAAAATAACAAAAAATGAATTGAAAAATCGAATTAAATCAAAAAATAAATAAAGAAAAACAAAATTCAAATTTTGCATCATCATTTCTTCAATTTCAACACTACAATCACCGCCATTACTATCATCACCACCACCACCACCACACAACTCAACTCACAATTACTTAAATACACCCCTCTCAAAATATATTAAAGTTTCGAAATGTTAATTTTCGAAAGAAAATCTGTTTTTTATTACCGAAAACAAAAATTCGGATCTTTTTATTTTTTTTCTTTTGCTCTCGATATTAATTTTGTGCATGAGTTCGAGTCAAGTATATATGTACTACATGTATATATGTATATTCGAATTCATGAATATAACTTATATGTGAATTTGAATCCTTTTTATAAATTATATGCGTGTACGAATGTGTGTGTATATACATTTTGTGTATAAAAATGTAAAATTCAATTTATGCATGAAACAAAAAAAAAACGAAAGATTAAATCAATGCTGACGTTAATAATGTACACCATTCTGAAATTCAATTTATTTCAAGTGATCTTAACTTCTGTAACCCTATTTGATTTTACTTCTGTGTTCTGTGCTCTCTTTCTTCATTCTTATACTGTGTATAATGGTAAAAATATACATGAAAATGTTGGTGATTTGTATTTCATCTGCGGTATATTGGTATATCTGTTCTTTACCATTTTTTTCAGAAGAATTTTTATAATTACACTGATGAGAAATAATATTTTTGAAGAGGTGAAAATATGGAGTTGAAGAATTCGAGTTGTAGTAGCAGAAGATTAAAATTATGCTTTAGTCAGACATATTTAAAAGTTTAATGCATATTATTAAATTTTAGAAACTTAAATGTATCTAGTAGAATATTTACCTTAAATTTCATTTATAAGTGTGAGAAGGTCGATGTGGACAACACCGAAATCAAAAGTTTTTTTTTCAAAATTGTCAACTTTAAATTGAACTTCAATAAACCTTCCAAGCCAAATTGCACTTGATGAATTATTGCATTTTAATTACATTGAAATAAAATTTGCATTTTTATGTTTCAAGATATTTTTTAAAAGTTTGATTTTTAAATTCGATTTAATTAAAACTACCTTATTCCCTATACTTTGAAGCCTTACTTTCAATGATTTGATTCTAGCGAATTAATAATTTATATAGGTTTGGTTAAGAGCTAATTGATAATAACTCTAATACATACCAAAATTTATCAATCTTCCAATAGAAAGCTTGGAATCGATTCATTTTTATATCTCTTTTGTGCTAGTTGTTGAACAGATTGATATGCCTTAGGTACATATGTTCGAACTGAATGGAAGATCAAATAAATTACCAATGACACATTATTTCCTCACTTTTAGGATATTAATCTTAATGAATTCCAAATACAATTAATACATAAGATAACACTAGACTGTTAACCAGTAGATGTTATTTTGATACCATTTTTTATACATTGTACAAACTTTATATCGGAATTATAAGGTATTTATGTATCTGTGAGATCTATTATTCAATTAAATTATTTGTTTATATTTTGTATTTTTTTTAATAATTATTATATAGTGGTTCTGCCATTAATAAGAACCAAATGGTGAATAGGAGCTGAATGAAAGTTGGGTCAAATTGAAAATAAGATAAAAATTAATTTTTACTTTTACTAGAATCCCAGCCCAGGTCTTTCGAATGAAACTTCCTCACACTAACCATTGTGCCACCTAGTCGTTTAATGAAACTGTTTGTGGTTGTTTTAGAGTTTCATTTCGCATAAAACTTAAAATGGCGATTCAAAAGTCATAAAAGTTTATTTTACTTAAAATATCTTTGTTTTTCAATTAAATGCATCTAAATGTGTCGACGTGTTACAGCTAGCCTTAAAAATTCAATCTTAAATTTGCATTTAAATTAAATATATTTATAAATGAGAATGACAGTAAATACTTTTATTACTTTGGCAAACTCATGAAAAAACGAGGAAGAGTGTAGTAGAGTAGACTGTGTAAACTCTGGGATACCCGTAAGACTGTAAACTTGTACATTATGTCATCCGATTAATTATTTTTGGCAAAATTTCAAACATACAGATTTTATTAGGAGTAGTGTAACGCTCACATAAAACAAGGAGTTGTATGGCAGCTACTCGTACCCTCTGCTGTAGACCAACCAAATTACACTAAACTAATCTTGGAAAAATTTCAGACATCCAGCTTCATTAGGTGGAGAGTAATGCTTACATAAAATAAGAAGTTGTATGGCAGCTACCCAAAACGGCTGGATTTAAATAGCGATGACGGCTATTACAAATAAACCAATTTGCGAAAATTTCAAGATCCTAGCTCCTTTAGTTTTTGAGTTATCGTGCGGATGGACGGACAGATGGATCGACAAACATACATAGCTAAATTGATTTATTTTTCGATTCTGATTCGATCCATAAACTTGAGTCTATATCTACCCCCCTCCTTCTCTGCGTCAAAAACGTAATGGCAAATTTATTATACCCTTTGACTATATAGTCATGCTGGTATAATAAATACAAGTGTTTTCATTTTAATGTATCTATTATTTTGCATACCGCTGTAAATATTCATTTAATCGGATGTTATATTTCAATGTGTTTTATTGAAAATAAAATGTTTGAACTTGAGTCAAACGGTTTAACGGGTCAAAATTGATAATGTCTATTACTAAAACAACATCTTTTTTCTCTGGAATTCAGTTTTTATCAGGTGATTGAGTGAGAAATCATCATGAATTCTGGGAAAATGGAAAGGTAAAAAATATATAAAGAAAAAAAAGGAAGACGAGTTGAAATATATTGAAATTGAAAAGTTAAATCTGAACCAATTTAACTTACTCTTTCATTTTAATATAAAGTTTTTTTGTTCTTTTCTCAATATTATGTAAAAGTTTAATTAAATTTAACTGAAAGTTTTGTAAAATGAGATCCATTAAAGTTTTTGAAACTAAAAGAACTGGTACATAATTTACAAGTGGTAGTTATTAAGGTAATTTTAAAAGTAAGTTTTCTGTTAGCAATATCCATTTTGTTTGAGAGCAAATCGAAGTTTTATGAAGTTACTCTATCGAACATGGGCCAATAGAAAATCCAGTATTTTACAAATTAAACAAACCAGTCCAAATACCATTACTGGAAAAATATTAACTAAAATTTAAGTACTGGTTACTTCAAAAAAAAATACAAGAACAGGTAAGTACGAAAGGTTTATACTAATAGTATTGGTAATTACTGGTAACACTGGTTAGTACTGGTAGTACTGATAAGTACTGATAGTATTAGTAAGTACTTGTTGGGAATGGTAAGTACTGGTAGTAGCGGTAAGTACTATGGTATTATACCAGTTGGTACTGGTAAGTACTAGTAAAATAACGGCTGCTCCCAGTACCATTATTGTTGATGGCAATAATTATTTATTCAAATATATTCAAATACTAGTAACAGTTGTTCAATTTTTCTTAATATTTTTCCAGTATCAGTACTGGTACGTGTCTTGCACTGGGACTTGAAAAACGCCAGCTCTGAACATGCAGTTGTTATCGTTTGTAGATGTGTCCTTTATAAAAAAGTTTTCCGTTGCTCGGAGTAGACAATTAAATTTTGATGAAAAGCACTACTACTAGTTAACTAAAGAACTTTATGAAAGATTTACTTTTATTTGACTTACTTATATAGTGTAAACATAAAAACTCTGGCAGCTTTAGTTTGAGACCCACTTTTATGTTAAAATTACAAGTTATTTGAGATTCGTAAAACAGTATTTATCGTTTTGCTTTGAACAAATGGTCTTAAATTTATAGACTCTTATACCTTTTATTAACAATAATTATAACTTTACTAATTTTACGGAATAGTTTCAAATATTGATTATTACAATTATACTTACAATTAAAGTCTCATATAAAGAAGTACGAAACAATTCAATTACCTGAAATTAAAAAAAAAGTAAAAATACATTAGAAAAAATTAATTTCATATTAAGAATTCAAATAACTAAAATATTAAAATACAAAAAATTTAACTTAAAAGTTTAATCAACGTCCGCAGGAAATTTATCCTTCCCACAAAATACAAGAGGCTTGCAAAGACCAAGAATGCTACCGAAAGAAATTATGCAAAAGTGTTGATTAATATTAGTGTGGAATTTTAAGTTAAATAAGATGGAAGAGGAGGGTTAAAAAGTTAGGGTAGGAAACTCGACTAAAAAAAAGGCTTTTTTTCCACACAGTGAGAGCGACTATTTCTATCACAGGGAAAAATATTCATTAGAATCCATTATTGATTCAATTAAACATAACTTTAACATCATTGACTTCAATTGAATATAAAGTATCTGTTAAAAAGAGATAATGCTTCAATATTCCGATGAGTGCTTAGAGAAGTAAAGGCTGCCTGTCATGTATGAACCTAGAATACCATCCAAAGAAATTATTCGTCTTGCAAAACTGTTGATGAAAATATAAGAGATACTTTTTGAAGTTAAATAAGATGTAAGAGGAGGGTTAAAAAGTTAGAGTCGGAAGCTCGACTTTAAACAGCTTCTTTTGCACATAATGTGAGCGAGCATTTCTGTCACACGGACGAGGAATGCTTAAGATTTTAACAATTCTCATAATAAATAAGTTTCAAAAACCAGTCTTAGACCACCTGAGAATTTTCACAATAAATGAGCAATGAGCGCTGGATGCATTCCGGTGTTGCTTTAAAATTGTTCAAAATGAGTCATAATGGATTTCAATTAAGTATACAAGCTACGATTGGTAATGAGATAAGATATTTTTTAAAAGAAGCAGTTCTCTAATATGCAAATGAAAGCTAAGAGAAGCAAAAGTGTACTGGTAAAAAAAAAATTGTCTTCAATCATCTCCCATTATTAGGTCGTCCAACTTTTCAAAGAAATTTAATTAAAATTATATAAATGTAATGTAGTATAATAATCACATTCATAGAAAATATCATAAATATTAATTTATTTGATAAAATAACATTAAATAACTTGCATAAGCAACAAGTTCATCAACTTAATCGTCTCAGAATTGCTTCTTCACAAATAAATTGATCTTGGGTATTTTCATCTTAAGGGGTTTTTAAAAACCAGAATCTTATTGATAATATTTATATACATTAAAACTTATTAACTATTTTTGAAAAAAATTATTATTCAACTCATTCTTTATAAAATTTAAAAACTTTTTGTTTTGTGTCAATAACTGCACTTTTGAAAAAATGTATTTAAAGATTTCTTCTAAGAATTTTCTTAAAAGTTGAAACATTGAAATAAAATAAATTACCACTAACAATTTTGCATAAAAAATTGCTAACTTAGTAACCAAGATGTCTTGTTATAACTTATGCTGAAATTTTATTTAAGAATAAATAATATTTTGATGAAACTTTAGTACCCTTTAGTACCTTTTCAATTTTAAGATATTTACCAATAAATTATATTGATAAAAAGCTTCAAAAATCACTTAAATGGCATAAGAATTGGTGATATACAAAATAATTGACTCATGGAAATAACTCCGCAATACATTAGTTCCAAAAAAAAAGTAAAATAACCCTGCAAAAATTTTTGCTGTATTTCATTGTATGCGGCCATAATTGAAATTCGTATTGGGTCCCTTACAGTCAAAGAACTTTTAAAATGTAATAACCCGCCATATTTTTAAAAATATTCTATGAGATGCCTTTTAATAAAACTGTAAAATCATTCTAATGCAGAATCTTGTATATAAACATCTGTAGGGAAAAGTGATAACCCTGATTTTGAAGCCAACTCTAAAATCCATTCTAATTTTTGGAATTTTGTATTAAAATTTTGTTAAGTTCTGCTAAGTGCTCATTTAAGAGTTGGAGCACTTGGAACCCTAACCCCCCTTGGCAATCTGAAATTCCTATTCACAAAAGAAAAGCCACTCATAGGCGAAATATCGGAATAAGTACCCAATCTATTTTCGAAGTATAATACCTGTACAGTAGTGATAAGATTAAAATGTGCATCAAGGGTCAAATGGGAAATCCAGAAGTAATAACTGTTTCTTGAATTTTTCTAAATCTCAAGCATTGGGAAACACATATAGTGGTTGTTACACAATTTGGAGGTACAATTTATAAAAGAGTTTCTATATTTCAAAGTTTTAGTTGAAAATGTTCTACAGCATATCCGACCCTAACCACTATTAATTATTAGGATTGTTTAATAGTGTTTAAGGCTTGTAAATGAAACTGAGCACCTAAGCGAGTATTATGTTGGAAGGGCTGGATTTTAAATAGGATATTTATATTTTTTTCTGAAGCAGCTTTTCTTAGCTGATCCCTTTGTGGAATTATTTCATCTTAATTTTTGGGAGTTATATAACCATATTCCGGGGATTATTAATTTCGAATTCGAGATGTTCTATCATTTTTGTTTTTTGGAGGATTATTATTTGCGGAACTATTTTCCGACAGCCAAAATAAATCCTTTGTAGCATTGAAGCTTTTGTATTTTTTTTCGATGACAGATAATTTCAATAGTTTTGTTGTTTTCCAAAATTTAAACTTTTTCATAAATTGATAAATTTTTTCTTTTTCTTTACAATAATGGAAAACTTCTTCAAAGATATCTTAAGATTTATTTTTGGAAAAAAACATTCAATAAGAAAAACACTTTTAAATCAAAATATATCTGGTAAATTATAGATAAGATTGTTTGCTTTTTCAAATATTATTTGTTATGAATCAATAAAAAAATTATTATAAATTGAAAAAAAGATTTTAATTAATAAATCATTAAATTGAAAGAAATGAGTTAAATGAAATAATATTTATTTAAAAGAATCATTGTTTCAAGTTTTAAGGTAAGGGTATTGCCTTTAAATATCTTTGAATAATTAAAGTATAAAATGGTGGGTTCTAGTATGAACTTAAAATGCTTAATTTTTAATTTATAATTAAATTATTTGTATTATATCATGTTTGTATTCTGAAGAAGAAGCTTGTCATCTAAACTAATGAAGAATTTATTACTAATTCTCTAAGATCCAAGTGATGATATAAAAACTGAAATACCCGAACAAGTCAATCTTAAAGAAAAATAAATAACTAGGTTATACATTCAGATACCAAGGCCTTACATACAATTGTGATAGGTAAGAGAAGTTCTTTATTAAAAAGTTAAGGGAATCAGCTTTGAAACTGATTGGAGACAGAAAACTTTTTACATACCGGTTATGTAGTAGCTCCTTAAATGATTATTGAATTAATATTCTAGATCCCTAATATCCTAAACCCAAATCCCGAAATCCTTCCATATCGTTATCCTCATAACAAGACTGTACATTTGTGTCACAGGTTCAACTCTAAAGTTTGGTTCAATAAAAATCGGGATTTTGGTGTGTTAAAAGCGAGGAATATCGCACATTTCAAAGAAATATCGCACAGTTCCAATAGGGGGCTTTCGATCTTTCTGTAAGAAAAATAGAACGGTGAAAATGTTTATTTAAAAATAACCATATTTCAGCTTTTCATCAATAAACCGATTGCAATTTCTAAATTAGGAGGGATTATTTTTTGTATGAAATATGTTTATTGAGTCGCCATACCATTATTTTGATTTTGGTGTTGAATGCTAAATTTAGTTTCAAAAATTTGGTTAGCAAAAGAGCAGCCCCCGATATTAAAATTAATTATTATACTCGTATAACTAGAAGTCCAAAGAGTATACTAAATTTTCCATTACGTTTGTGATGCAGAGAAGAAGGGGAGATAGATATAGACTCATAGGTATCGATCGGATTAGAAACGAGAAGTAAATCGATTTTGCTATGTATGTCCGTTCGTCTGTCCGCCCGTCCGTCCCCACGATAACTTAAAAAATAAAGAAGCTAGGATTTTGAAATTTTCACAAATTTATTTTTATGCAATAGTCGTCATCGCTATTGAAATCCAGCCATTTTGGTCCACGGGTTCGTGTACCTGCCATACAGCTTCTTTTTTTATATGAGCATTTCTGGAGTACCGAAGTTGATATAAATGTTGCACGCAAGGACAATATCATATGAAGACATTGTATTTTTCCTATTAGATTAAAAAATTGTACTTAATTTGAAATTCTTATTTCCATTAAAGCTAGAATCCATTAAAACACTTAAATAATCCAATATTCCGTTTGACATCAACTTGGAATTCATTTGTAATTTTAATTTTAACTTTTTAAGACAAAAAATAAGACACTTTAATGCAATTATTTTGTTTTATCCTAGTGCCAAAATTAGTTTAAAATTTTTTGTTTTTTTTTTTGGCAATCTTAAAATAAAGTTGTTACGTTATTAACTTTTCAAAAATTTCGACTTTCTAAGTTTCTATATACATAACAAAGTTCTTTATAAAAAAAAACATTCAATTGAAAAACAAAGTTAATTTTAACTTTTGAACTTTAATCAAAACAATTTTAAAAAAAATAATATGCACACATTTTATTCAATAATACAAAGTTAAAGTGTAAAATTTGAAAGAAAAAACAGAACTTACTATAACTATTCCTCATAAGACAATTACAAAATTTATTTTCAACTTTTCACCCTTTAAAATAAAAGGTCAAAACTTTCATGGAGCTTATTTTCAACTTTTAAATTTTTTTTTCTATATAAATAGATTCATTTTGACACCTTCAACTAAAAATTTCAAACTCAAAAATGATAAAAATACTAATAATAGGGTAAAATGGGGCAGATTTGACAACTAAACTTAAAACTTAATTTGCAAAGCTATTTATTGGTAGTTTTCAAAAATTTATTTATTAGAATAAGTATGTATACTTATATATATATTTTTACATACTTATTATTACATATTTTTATATATGTACTTATTATTACTTATATGTATATATTAATGTGTATGCATCTCTATGCTCTTGGGAGCATAGTACTTCCATTTGACACCTCCATCTGATATTTTAATGTCATCCCAGGAGATGTTACATTCAGCCATTTCTTGGTAAATTGTCCTGCCCCATGTGATGTTGAGACGCCCGCGTCTTCTAGTCCCTTGAGGGTTCCACTCTAATGCCATACTTGTAATGCTTTCACTTAGCTTTCTAAGCTTGTGGCCTATCCACCTCCGGAATATTCCCGGAATATATTGTGTATGTATACTTATAACTTATTATTAGTTATATACACATATATACATCTATATAAATCTTCAGCTGAAACTTCAAAATGCGCTACTTTCTCTTGTCAACATCATATACAAGTATTCGACCAAATTTTAAGATTTTTTCAAAAAATTTAAGTAGTCTTTTTCTTAAGATGTCAAAGGTGCCTCATTTGTTAAATTTGCCCCATACTACTATACTATTAGATACAAACAACAGGTTCAATTTTCAATTTCATTTTATGATGATAAAAATAAAAATGGCGAAATTAAATTTAAAGGGTAAAAACAAAAAGAAAAAAATAAATATGAAAAACCAAAAAATCCAATCTTAAACAAAAGACAACAGGAAAATTTTTTAAATTGAAAAAGTTTTTTCTTTTACTTATTTAATTTTTTTGTTTTTTTGTTTTTTTTTTTTCTATCAAATTAAAAATTATTAAAATTGAATTGCAATTTTCAATATAATATAAAACAAGAGAAAATATATATAAATAAATAAATAAATATTATAAATAAAATAAATAAGTTTTTGATGACAAAAACAAAAAAGAATCAGAATGCACAGAACCAGACAATACCTGTCAGTAAACACAGCTTTTTCTAAAAAAAAAACAGTGATACAAAATGTGAACAACTTATGTTTCTTTAGATTTCTATAAAATACATAGTTTTAAAATATAAAATGAGAGGAGATCTTGGAATATCCGTAGTTGTGATTGTCGTTTTGATTTATATATGTACAAAATATTTGATTATACGTATATTTGTTAGATTTGGTAAATTTAAAAAGAACTTTAGCATCGTGCTTTCAAATATTACGTCCCCCATAATCCAACATTCCCAAATATCCTAAATCTTAAGGTACTCCCACCCTTGTTCCCAAACTGTGGATTTGTATGACGGGTCCCACAATTTTGGTTTAAAAAGAGTTTTGGTTTTGGTGTGTAAAAGTCGCACACTACTCAAAGGAACATCGCACAGTTACAACGGGTGGTTTCCGAACTTTTCACCTTCACTCGTAAATTAAAAATAAAAATTAAAATGAAACTAAATGAAACTACCTACAAAAATGGTTCATCTAGCAAATAGTTCAAGAACTATCCAATGGAGCACAAATATTCCAGGTTTACAAGTTCCCTTTCGCCTAATTTCAAGTTTACCTGCCTTTAAAATATTTCTAACGGTATTCTTATAGAAAGGAAACGAAATTTATTTCGATTGCTTTCAAAGTAGTTTTCAAAAAGATGTCAACTCATTTGTACCCTTCAAATAAAGAATAATATTATTAGGCAACACTAAATCCAAAAAGAAGAAGAAAGGAATCTTATCCTAAAAAGGTCTTCAATAAAGTAGATAGAATAATGACAAAGGCTAAAAAATTTTGAAGCTTAACGAATAAAGCTATTAAATATATCTGTATGCAGTCAACATTGAATAGGATCTGACAAATTTTGGAAACTTGTTCAATTCTTTAAGTAGGTCACAACCGAGATATATTTTAGTTTCTTCTTTGTAAGCAAATACCGTTACAAATATTTTATAGCTAGGTATTGTATTGTAGTTAAATGAAACTTAAAGAAAGTATATGCGCTTCATTCAATTATTCTGAGAGAATATCTGACAAATTGAGAAACTTTATGGATAAAGCCTAACTAGTATGAGTTAATTCTGTAGTTAGTTCTATAGTAATTACAGAATTACTATAGAATGTCATTGCATGAATATATCGTGCAATATCGAAATCTTTCTATTATCTTTGTACTTAGGTACTGATCTTTAACTTTCATTAAACATCAAATACTTTCACCCTACCTTTAGTATTAGTTGTAAAACACTAATGATTGGTATGGAAGAAAAGGATCTATTATTGGTAAACCATTGATATGATAGAATTATTGGAGTTTACGAAAAAATGTGTGTATTGCCGAGCTATTTTAGAATTACTTAAGATCCCTCAAAGCTCAATTTTTTTAAAACTCTACTGACACAATATATTTCAACATGGAGTTTTATGTCATAAGATAATTTGCGAGATCACGTCCCTTTATATGAAATGATTTGGGGATGTTAAAACAGACTATGTTCATTTTCGTGGCAATTCAAAACAAAATTTTTATATTTTAAAAAATATCAAAATTTTTTGTGAAAAATCAGCATTTTGTGAATCATTCTTCATTCTTAAGCGAAACATAGATAATCGTTCCAATTCCATCTAACTAAAACCAACTGACAAAGAGCTAACGGAAAATATGCAATATTCTTTCAACAAGATTAATTTAACAGAGAACAAACACAAGAAAAAAAAAAAATTGACTTAGATCATAGATTATGATTTTTTCTTCCCAATTCTTCTTTTTTTTTCATATCGAAACATTTAGAAGACATTTCCTATAACCGGAATTCTTTCAACATAAAATAAATCAACATTACTAGATAGGGTTTGCTATAGAATAATTGTTGATATTATTTTATTTTGCAATATTGCAAAAAAAAAAGGTCCACCAGACATTAGTTTTATATTTAATATTAGAAATATTGTTGAAAGAATGAACAAACACACGTATCTTGTCTGCGATATTCTTAGAAAATGTACACAATCTGCAAAGAAAGAAAGAGAAAATAAAAACCTTAAACAATATTTTTATCTCACTTATAAAATTTTTTTTTTTTTTTAACTTTTTTTATTTTGTCATTTTGTTTGTTTCATGGGTTTCGTTGTTTCTTTCTCATGTTCTCGTTACATCCGAATTCTCAGAATTGCACCATTAAAGGAAAAATGAAAATGGGAATCAGAAAAAAACAAACAAAACAAAAATATAGTGTAATTCAAAATAAAATGAAGGCAAGAAAAATATAATTCCACAAATAAAAAACACCAAAATAAATAAGTGGTACATCGGTACGAAAGTTATCACTTATATAGTAATGACAGTGACGAACATTTTTTTGGAAAACCCAAAACAAGCTTTTAAAATTCATAGAATCATAATTTACAGATATTTTGAAAAATGCCAATGTTACATCGATGCGCACTCCATTTATTTATCGCCATACATGCCATAGCAGTTCGTTAAATAACCTTGTTTTGCGAATATCTAGTAGGGATTAACACCTGTTCTAAAGAAATAAAACAATTAACCCCTTCACTCAAGGTTTTGCAAAGAGGAACAAGGAGAGCAGCGGTAGAGGAGAGAATCCCTACCCAATTGAACTATCAAGATGGAATAAAAGCATAACACAGATTATGGAAATTTGTGTAATATAAGAAACCGTATATACTATTAAATGTATTCCCAAAAGTTGATAATGTATAATTGTACGATGTAGATAAATATAAGAAGAACATTAATATCTTATTCCTTTTAACATCCATCGAATTTCTCCATCACTCATCATCACTCGAATTGACAATCCTAACTATCGTAAACGTAAATCCTTCTAAATTTATATCCTCGTAACTAAACTGCACCAATTTATATCGCAGATTCCTTCCTGAAATTTGTCAGTTAAAAAATGTCAGTCTAATATTATGTCTAGAACTATGAACAAATATATTTATGCATATAACAATCCAAAATTTTTTCGGATTAATGCCGTCGTGTTAGACGCTGTATCAATGCTTTAAGAGCAAAATTGGTTAACTGCTGCCAAAATTGAGTGAAATGGAAGAGAATGATCAAGGAGGCCAAGGTTCGACAACGAACTGTATCGTCATAGAAGAAGATAACAATCCACAAATATTTCAGAGACTTGTATACTCATACAGGTTCTAACATTAATATTGCAATATGAGAGAATGAATTTTGAAAATCAAGTGGCTAAGAACATAACTTATAAGCCATGGAAGTTTCAGTTCAAACCCAGCACTGTTAACAAACCAATTTAATAACTCCAGCTTTAAACGCACTTATGGCTGATAACTGCTGATTAGTTTGTTTGAGTTTTTAGAGAAATCTTTAGGTTACGAAACCCTTTTTCCAGAAAATATATACTTTACTAAAATAAGTGTTCTAGGTAAACAGCAAACCCCAACTCAATTTCATCCCCAACTCCAAATTTAGGAAATATTTTAGAATTGGATACCAAATCAGGTTTCCAGTAATTTCCCATAGGTTTTCAACCGTTGGAAGTTACCCAAAAGTCCCAACGGTAACTCTGACCATGGGACTTCCGATACGTCACCTGACAGAACTTTGATTTTACACTTTTATTCATAATCATAAATATAACCAACAACATACACCTGACAAAATTTAAATATACCTTTAATCACCTTTCATAAAACTTCATCAATAAATATTAACCACAACAACAACAACAACAAAAATTAAACATTAATCTTCGATTAGTGTCAATAACTTACTACATATATTTGAATATAATTCATTCAAAAAAAAAAAACACTCAACGTCACTGATACCAACACTGAAATAATTTATAACTATTATTCGTAAAAAAACAAAATTACAAGAGTTTTGGCATCATTTCCTATACATAGTAACAGCAACAACAACAACAGCACAAATAAACAACAAAAAAAAAACTAGCAACATCCTGATTGTATATTGCCACCAGCTTTAAGTTGTAATTCTTGGCACTTCTATGTTGAAGCAGCAAAAAAAAAAGTGGATGAAAACATTTGTCGTAAATCTCAACATCACAAATAACAAAAAAAAAAAATAAAAAACATATAAACTAAAAATAAAGTTCATTGGACCAACTTTACACCTGATAGCTTGACTATAACTACAATATATTGTATAATTTTTACAGTTAGAAAAAAAACTATTTTTTTTTTTGTTTTTCTGTTTTTTTTTTTAACATCCGGTTATATGGTAAACACTTATTTAGATTTGTGTTTAACATCTCCTAATACTTTTTTATATACCTACATATATATATATATATAAATACACAAATATATTATATACAAGATAAAAATTGTTACATAATTTTATAAATAATTTAGTATTTATATTTCAGATTTTATTTCAGTAAAATTATTTTGTTGTTCACTTTTCATTTACAGAAGTGTTAAAAATAAACAACAACAACAATAACAACAACAAGAAAACTAACTTTCATAACAGTGAAATTTTTTAATGTTATATAAAAGAGAGATCACCCTTGACAGTAGTTTATTTAAACCGTTTTATATTATTCATAATATGTTATAAAAATAAAATTTTTTTTTAAACATTGTGATATAACGGAAACTAACTGAATCACTTCCATATTGATTATTTTTTTTATTTTTTTTTTTTTTTACCGTTTTTTTTGTTCCGTTAAATGCAAAAAAAAAAATAAAAATATGGATGATATATCCTGCTGCCTTTCATTGACTTTAGGATAATCTAAAAAAAAAAGAAGAACAAAAATGTCAAAAAATCAAAACAAGACCAAAACTAAAAAGGAAAAAAAAAAAAAAATTAATGTATCATTTGACCCATATTTTTTGTTGTATAATATGCAGTATGTAGTGTCTAAATGCCAAAAAGTTTATTTAAACTATGTCATATATGGAATCTTTTCTTAATAGGAACTGATTTTGGAATCTTATTTTTTTTTTTTTTTTTTTTTTGAATAATTTGGTACATTAATAACTAGTGATGGAAAAAAAACCAAGTGTTTTTAAAAAAATGTACATTTCCAAAGCTACACAATGTGTCATACTGAATTTCGGATAAAAAATATTTACAAAAATAAGTTGATAATATTATAATTTAGTTATTTAATAAATTCATTATTAATTATGAATAATAGTGAAATCAAAACTTAGAATATAATCCCAACTCACTTAAGAAAACCTGTTAACATGTGTCGAAATATAATGTTGGAGCTTCAAGGTTAATATTCTACTTTGGAAATATATACACAGGTGCCTAAGTTTATGATTTTTAAGAACGTAGAAATAAATCCAAGATGGATTGTATAAGCTTTTCTTCTTGCATAATGTGGTTTGTATTGTAAAGTTTCATTATTTTATATGGAAGCCCCTTTTCTCCTGGTACAATTTGGCCCATCGACGAAGACTCGGTTAAGATTTTGATGAATTATTAGAATTTGACATTCCCGAAACTGCTGCAAGCTCTAGACCCTATGATACTAGAATCAATATATAAAGGCATACTAAATTTCTTCATGGGTATCCACCAATAGACTATGTACGAAATTTAAACTTATTCTGATAGTTAGAACACGAGATTTCTCGAAAAGTCTGGTGTTTTGTATGAAAGTTTCCCGATCCCGTGGTCCGATTTAGTTCATCTACGAATTTAACCTTAATTTCGTCAAAATTAAAACAAACTTATAAAAATTCTCAAGAATCTAACCTCCTCTTAACCCGACTAAGCCTTTCAGGTTTAAGAAAAATTGTAACTTGTGCAAAATTTGGATACTTTCTTAGAATTTTATTATAAAAGTGGTTAAAAATTTAGAGAAATTTCTTCAATAAGGAAGCCCTGTAAGATGAAGAAAAATTGGGAAAAATTTGAACAGGTGTTTAAGATTCAGGTATTTAAAAACAGTAAAATTCTTGACTCCTTACAGCTTCTAAACAGGGACAAAATTTGATTGGCTCATCTTCACTGGCTGATACTAATTTTTATTAAATTTTAATAAAAATTAAGTTTGCATAAATGTAAATTAAAGTACCGTATGGCAACCCTATATATAGCAAATATTATATTTTATACATTTATAAAACTAATCAATACAGTGGTCTAGCTATTTACTTTGGAAAGTTGTGGATCCGTAACGGTTGGGGCTATCATGAAATTATTTTTTTGGCATTTCTAGATTAATAAAATGAGTTAAAACTTCCTTTCTTTATGTGAAACGATGTATGAATTTTGTAAACATACGGGCCGACAGATGGACGAACGGACAGAATGAAACTTTGTAGGCAAATTTTTTTTAATTTTTTGAAAACATGTTAAGAAAATTATATAAGAGAGAGATTTCTTTGAAATGTAAAATTAATCAGTTTAAATGAATGTATGGTAAAAGTGTGATAAGAGTTAAACCCTTCTTACTTGTTATCTGAATTTAAGCAATGAAATCGTAAAAATTCTTAAATACTTTAATAAATATTATTATAATTTAATCTCATTAAAGTTAGTTTATTTTTTTTTTTAATTGCCCTTAATTAAAATAATTAATTTTTTAACAATGTACTTATGAAATTATTTTTTTTTATAATATACATTTGTAATGGAAATTGTTAATTACAAAATTTTAGCCCTCACTTTGTTCTAAGTTATATCCCTCAGTATAAAATTATTATTAACAACCCCTCAACAATAACATTGTGTAATTAAGAAGTACACTTTTAAGAATTATTAAGCATTACTAATCTAAAATATTCATGGGAAGATATGAAAAGTAGGCGACATATAACAAATTAAAGTAAACTATAGTATAATAGCCCGGCGTCACAAGCCTTGTGTTGAAATCTCTGCCTCTCTTTCATTCACAGGAATTAGATTTTAAAATCAGTATTACGTACTTAAGTATTTCTATATTATATTTTCATTATTCCAATATATGTATGCTTTTGTTATCAATTAAATCTTCATATTTAAGAAACGCATTTCTTCTGGTTCAAAATAGTTCTTAGCTTTGTCCTTCCCTAGTTAAAAAGCTATCCCTTCTAGCCCTGAGCAAGTTAGTCCTTAGCGTTTGGTTGAAGAGCTAGTTCGTCAATCAAATTCTAACCAACCAAATTAATAGAGTTCTAATTGTCTAATTTCTTATATCTTAAACCAACTGATGACTTCAAAACTGTATTTAATATTATAACTAAAATTATAACCTTTCAATATAAATTAAATTGATAAAATTATATTGAAAAACCTAACTGCTACCAAAATAATATGTTTTCATGACCCTTTGTTGATTTGGAGTTTTTATGAAGCTTTAAATTCTGAAGCAAAGCATAAAAACAATTCTAATAAAAAATTTTGCCTGAAAGTATGCAATTATTTTTGAAAATTTATTTTCTCTACCTAATAAAAAATGAGAGAGGGAGCCCCGTTGGCGTTGTGGTTAAATACTTGGCATATCAACAAAGTGAACTTAGGTTCGAATGTAGGATAAGTACCAGGCAACCAAGGGAATGTAAGTTCGATCGTCGTTTACGAAGCTTTCCCGAAGGAAAATTTCTAAAATAAGTAATATTATTTAGAATCCCCCCTTATAATCACATATAAAAATATTATAATACAAATAAGTCAATTGCTTACCCACTTCACCATCGAGTTCCCAAGAATATTGTATTATCATCTATGATATATTAATATAATTAGATAAATAAATAAAAAAAGGGACTCATAGTTTAGTGGTTGTTTACATACCTTTTTACCTAAACAAGTGCCTCTTCAAATCCCCCTCAGGTCACAGGACTTAATCATTTAAAGGAAAATTACTGAAATTATAAATTATATCTTCACAAATACCCTTTAAATCTAAAATATTCAAAACCTATATCTGCCTTTCTATATTACATCATCTAATACATAAAATTCTATATTTTACATAACTCTATCTGTTTATTCCAAATTAATTACGCTCTAATTGCATGCAATTATTTCAGATTGAAATTTAATAAAATACCATATATTTGTGAAAACTTCAATTAATTTCTTCAAAAAGATGAAAATTCCATTGAAAAATATAACGGTATTTCCTAGTCTCATAAGTTACAATATACTAAAAAAATTGACAACGTCATTCTGGTTAATCAAAATACTTAAATACATTTTTACTGTTAATTTTTATACACCTGTGATACAACAAAAGGCAGACCCACGCAATCATAATTTAACTTTTGAATTAACTAAAAATGTGTATCTTGTTTTTTTTTAAAACCATTACTTTGATATTTTTTACAGCATAGTATACCTTATGTTACAAAGCCCTTTATATACTTGTATATTAACTCAATTTATTTGATGTTCTTAATGTTATTCTTGCTATTGTTGTTGTTTTTTTTTTTCATATATTATTTCTTTGTTAAACTAAAAAATTTGAAAAATCTGTGCTGTGCGACTTTATTTTAAAATTCCAGGTTAAAAAAAAAAAAAAAAAAAAAATAAACGTAATATAAAACTCAACCTACATCCCAAGTTCTTTGTCCTCAATAGCTTAAATACCATTTACAATAATATTCTGAAAATTTTTCCTCTGGGAGAATAAAGTGATCCTTTTTTATATTCCCTTTTTTTTTTTTTTGTTTTTTTTTTTTTTTGAAATTCTTTAACTGACTCGGGTTTTTTCATTCACATTAAAATATACATTTAGTTATACTACCTGTATAAATAACTCTTTTTTTTTTTTTTAAACTAAAATCTACCTTTCAGTTTTTTTAACTGGTTTTATTTTTTGATGATTTTGAAATTTTATTTTTGATATATTTTTTTTCATTTGGTCATTTCTTTTAATACCCATTAGAATGTAGTTCCAAAGGTATAGGTATTAAATTCTGGAAATACGTTTGTGATGCTACAAATGAGATGGGATTAGAATGAATCGTATTAAAATCGATATATTAGTCAGCTGAGGTATATCTATTCGTCCCTCTGCACGATTATTCCAAAAACTAGGATACAAAGATGACAAAGATGAGCCACTGAAATCACAAATTAAAGCTATATATGTCTGCTCGTTCCTCCACACATTTACTCAAAAACAGGTACTTGAACACCATCTTCACTATTAAAACATTCGCCTTTACTTAATTTTTAGCAAGCCCACTGAAAAAATCAATCAATTTTCCTATTCATAAAAATCCACACCACTCATGAAAAAAATCACCAAAACCAAATTATTCTTTCAGTGGAAGCATGAATGGCAGGAGTTCCATATAACTATTCCACCTGTGCACCCCCTCTCAGTGGGTTCGAATAAACGCGAATTTTTGTTGCTTTGTTTGTGTGTATGTAGCTTAAAGAGTCCCAAATTGCTTAGGTGATAATCATGAAAACTTGTATATTACAGTTTTTCAGTAGTTTCTGGGCTAATCATTTTACTCTAACAAACCGCCAAGTATTGTAGTATTCTAAAATTTTAGACGGTTTGCCTGATCGACTACAAATTTGGTATACGTGTTGTTCATTGAGAACAGAGTTTACAATATTAACTAATTTTGCATTTTTTAACCTATATTGATACATTGATTGGTCAAAGAAAATTTTTGAAGCGAAGTATGTCCAATTTGGCGAAGTACGGCGTTGACCGAAAAGGAAGTCTCAAAAAACCCGAGTTCCGTTAACCTATTGCGGCACCATGTGTAACTCCCATTTCCAATATAATTTCTAAATATCATCAACTTCAAATAAAAGCTAATTTAGAGGCGCAGCAACGCGCATCACGTATTATCTAGTTTCAAATAAAACTCGGTTGAAATTTATTCAAAAAAAGTTAAGTTTTATGTCCATGGGTTTAAGAAAATTTGGTCAGCCTGGCACACTAACTAACAGGTTTGTGTGTTTTATAGAAAAATGCAAAATTCATATCCTCATAATCAATCTAGACTTTTGGTTTTGTGAAAAACGAATGGGATCTACGATGCTCTGCCTTACATAGTACTGCTAAGTACCAATTCTATTAAATTCCACCAGATACTTTAAATTAAGAATAATTTTAACAATTGCGAATAACTTTAACAGAATAATAAAATCTTTAGCATATTATTGTAAATAGTATTTAAGCTATTGAGTACAAAGAGCTTGGGATGTAGGTTGTGTTTATACATTGTAAAATGTTTATATCTGTTATGCCAGTATCCTACAGTTGTCACAATCTAATCAACTCCCTCCTTTCCACTTAGTACCTAATACAAAAACTTCTGAGAATGATGACTTTCAAATTTAAAAAATATTGAAGTTTGGCAGCGATGCATTGGAAGCAATGAGAAGTCATTTTGAAATGAATTAGACATGGAAAAAGAAAAAATAGTAACGAATTGTTTTATTTTAAATTGAATTTTTTTTTTTTGGTAGGAAAATTAGAAAGAAAACATGTGATTCTGAGGAAATAGTTTTGTGATTGAAGGTTAATTGAAGTGAAAATCTTTTCAATTACTTAAACAGAAAAACAAAATCTACGTGAAATATTTGACAATTTTATTGGAATTGTAATTTTTTTTTAATTTTTAGTTTTTTATATTTAATAATATGAAAAAATTGAAATTTTGTAATTTTGAAAAATTATGATTAGTTGAATTATCAATTAAGGTTTATTTATGAGACCGATTTTAATTTTGTGTAACTCAATTTGCTGTAAGTAAAAAACTTTAGGTAAATTTTGTTAGAATTTATTTTAAAAACCTATTTTACTTATAAACCTATCATAACCTTAATCAAAAAATGTATTTTCTAAATACAGTAAAAGTATATGTAACTAGAACTTCTAACTTTAATAAAAGAAACTCTTTCAAAACTAAACTGCAATTTAATATGAGTTTTAATAATAAAAAATGTTTTACATAATGGAACCTTATTTCTACTGAAAATAATTGTATACTATTAACCCTCCCATGTTTTCAATTATGCATTACATACCTCATATTCAAATATCGTGCCAACAGACGAACAGAACGCACGGTCATAAAAAACTAGATCGATTTAGTTTTTGGATTGGATTTCGATTCTTATCCGATCCATACAATTGAGTCCATATCTACCGACTGCTCTCCTCCTTCTCAGCAAAGAAACGTAATTGTAAATTTATTATACCCTTTGACCTATATTCATACGGGTACAAATATTAACAATTGTATCAAAATACATATTTTTAGCTACATTAACTAGTCCACTTTATAGGATATTTGTTCTCTAAAAAAAATTAAATTATCAGGGTGTAATAATGATGGATAAGACACCATAATTCCCGTATCTTGAACAAAGATTGAAGGTAATAAGCCCAAATTCATTGTACAATATAATTTTTGCGGATTGGAAAGTAAAATAATTATAATAAATGTTGTAAATGAGTTGCTAAACACATATGGTGATACTAATGTTCCAAAATTTCAATATATGGCTTATAATTTCTAAACTTCAGACTTCAAATCTTGATACAAATCGTTAGCAGCTATAAGTGCATAATAGCATTGATCATAAAGTAACTTAGCAAAATTTAATACTTATTTTGAATTGACTCTGGTCTTATTGATAACAACTCTCTTATCACATATTGATTCTCCAACATCAACTTACCCATAAATTTAAATGTTTTGTTATTGATTTTTACTATTGCTTTTTTAACATATTTTTTAATGCCTTTTTGTTAGGCATTTCAAATAATTGATGAAACAAACTGTATATTGTTACAGAAATTTCACTTGCAATTAGAAAATAGTTATAGTATGCTAGCGAATTTTAATCTAAGTAAAAAATATCAAGTTTTCAAAGAAATTTCAAAAATTTTATATGTTCAATATATTTAACACAAATTTATAAAAACCAAACCCTTTATTTTTATAAATTTTTATGCCCGTACATACTAATAAGGTCCAGGGTTAGTTAGTATTACCCGATTTTAACGCATCGATCTACACGAGCAACATATTGTGTCAAAGGTATGAATAGGATCAGCATCGAAAAGAAAATCGAATCCACAGAGTGTCTCTGTCCGTTCGTCCGTGTGTCAGCATGATAACTCAAAAACCAAAAGGGCTACGACTAAAAGGCCTATAAAATTCTATGTTGATATACGACATATTGTTTTTCAATATAATAGCATCATAAGGGAATTAATGAATAGTTTACTTTTTTTTACTCATCATATTATTTATGTATTTATTCACATGGATTTCTCAAAGTTGACAAGCACAACTATAATCTTCTTCGTTTTCTTTAATTAACAAAACCGTCTGCTTTCAAAAATGCTATTAACACACAGATCTTAAGTGTTTTAGTCTCAAATAAACCGTAAAGTTTTATTTAAAAAGTTTAAATCCAAAAAAAAAGATGATCTATAAATAAATATAAAAAATTATTATTAATCTTTTTGATTATATTTGCAAAATATTTTCTTTAATACCCAAATACTTATCAAAAAAATACTCTAAGAAAATTTTATCTTTAAATAATCAAAATAAAGACCCAATTAAAAGCAAAAACTAAAAACACTTAAATTTTCTTGGAAAATATTTTTTGGTAAAAATTTTCCTCAATCCCAAATAAAGAAAAACTTCTTAAAAGTACAGATACACATCAGATACATACACACTTATATTATTATCAAAAATAAACTAAAAAAAATTTATTTTTATTCAATAAATTTAAAAAGGCATTGAAAAATTATTAATAAAGAAAATTTAGCCCCTTAAAACCCATCCAGCCCTTCTATATATATATATATATATATTAACAAAATAAACTATTATTATTATTTAATTTTTTGTATATATTTTCCAGTTTAAAAGAAAATTTGTTTATATTTTTTTTTTTTTGAAAACTAAACAAAAGTTTTTTTTTAAAGCAAATTCAATAATATCTTATATGTTTCCTATTCAATTTTCTTATCAATTTTTTTTTTTTTTTTTATTTTTTATATGTAAGTATTTTCATAAAACCAATTACATTTTTTCCATTCATCCACTTGTATACTTGTTCATCACATTTTAAAATGAATATAACTTTAAATGAATCGAAAAATAAATTTTTGGAAAATTTTTTTCAAAATCAATGAAAATGTAAAAAAAAAAAAAAATTTGTTTTTCATCTCTTTCTTACCTTATAATATGCTAATGATATTGTCATATACTTTAAAAGGGTAATGTATTACAAATTTCCTTTAAATTGATATTACTTCCATCCAAAATACATATATATATATATATAAATTATATAATATATAGTATGTCGCAATTTTCAATTTATTCTAAATATTATATTCTATTTTTTTTGTTGTTTTTTCTTTTATTTTCCGTCTCCCTCTCTCGTAACACTCTATATTGTACCTACTTCCTCTCTTATAACACTCTATATTGTACCTACTCCCTCTATTTTATATTTTGATAATTTTATATTCTTAAATGTAAATATTTCAATAGAATTTATATATCAATATTAATATACATATATTTGTTCTTGTTGTTGTTGTTGTTGTTGTTTTTTTTTCTAATGTATATTGTGTATATTTCAACTTCAATTATATATTTACATAAATACATTCATACACAAAAATTTACATATTTATTTACTAAATATAATTAGGTATATAAATATATATATATGCAAAATAATCAGTCGTCTTTATATATATACATATATATATATATATATATGTAAAAGGATATGTAAATTTTAAATCTCATTTGACTCCTTTATTCTCAGGAAAAAAGAAAAATTATTAAACCCTTCCATTCAATCAACATATTAATGCACACATTATACACACTAACACACATACACATATACACATAGAGATTTAAATATTAATAAAAATAAATATATATTTACATATATATAAAGTTAATATACATGATACTTAATATAAACCAAAATGTATATATATTGTAGATGCTATAATCTACAGAGTAGATATAAAATTTATATATATATACATATATATATATGTATATAATATAGAAAGTACTTAGGTATATTATATATAATATAAAAAAACATTATGTATGCATAATTTCCAAAAAAAAAAAAACAGAAAAAAAAAATACAATATTTACCGTTATGTACCAATCAAAATATATGTATATACATATACACAAATATATTGATATGATTATAATATTAAAAAAAAAAACTATGATGATGCCGTCAATAATAAAAAATAGGTGTATATATATATATATACACATATATATATATTTCAATTCCAGACTTAAATTTTCAGAAACAGCATTTTGTATTGTATTTGAATAAAAAAAGGATAATATTACTAGATACACACAAATATTTACAGTTATATATATATACAAATTAATATACAAATATTTTGTATACATACTTTTAGTGTTTTGTTTTTAAGTGTTATAAACAGTTAAAAATTTATGTAAAGTTATTTTTTTGAATTTTTTTTTCAAATTTTTTTTGAATACTTTACTTCGATTTTGAACTGTCGCAACTCATAGCGAAGTTTTATAAAAAGTGGAGCTGGAGTAACCAATCTTTTACTGTCTTTTCAAATATTGGCCTTTACCTCCTTACTTTCTAGAAATTAAATTATCATATTACATAGGAGCTTTATAGACTTTAGATAATAATATATATTTGAACTGTAAAGGTGTTGACGCAATAATCGCTTCGCTTCTAGCGTTGATTCAAACGTCGCGTTCTAAATCAAATAAAAACCAAATGTGAGCGTCGCTTTGTTATTGTTTTTCTTTCAAACTGAATTTTTAGTATAAAGTTGCTTTATGTCACTTTTCTATTTAGTCAAGCTTCATTAAAATCAATTTATTTTACTTAAGTGTCAAGGCGACGCTAAGAGCGATGGTTCATCGCCTTAAGACTGTAAACTTGAAAATTGGTGTTTGAAGTTTAAAATGTATTGCTTAATGCAAAAATAAATTTGGCATTACTCTAAAAGAATCGGAAGTCTTTTCTATGAAGTTTTAATTAAGAAATTTAGAAAAATTGAACAGTACGTAATATATTCAATCGAAAAATATAAAGTTTGGAAACTACTGTTTGACGAAGTCACATTGGTTTTGGTATTAAAGTTCCCATATAGGTTATAAAAGAAGGATTAGCCTAGTGAAAGAAGTTCGGTTTAATTTGGAATACCTGAAATAAAAGTGATTAAAAGTTTACTTTTCGTTTGACTCCAAGAAGTCCCTTAAGGACATGTTTTTAAGGATTTTCATTGAAGAATTCTCAATTTTATATCTAATTGTCAATGAAATGTAATTTTTTAACACTATCTGTCATGACAACGTCGAAACTTTATTTGGTTATTAATTAATCCCATGATTATTCATACTTTCGTTGTCAATTATATCCGACCTAATATGCATTTTTTAGAAGTTCATCTCTATTCCAACCATATGATGAGTATTTTGCACATTTTAAATCAAAAACAAGATTTAAGATTGCAAAATGTGATCGTTATTAATATAACGGTAAAGAAAAAGTATATTTATCAAATAAATATGTTTAGTTTGCGTTTTGTAAATTTAGGTTATGTGCTTAATATGTTTAGTATATTTAAAATAACTGTTAAATATGATTGCTAGCTTTACATTATAATTACTAAAACTGGAAATAGAATAAATAATTTGTATAATATTTACTTATGTATATTACATACTAAACATAAATATAATCCCATATAGATACATTTTCATTCAATTACAAATTATTTCTTTCCTTTTCTTTTCATTCTTAATATTTTGTAGACGTTTTACAGCTTTAACAGCAATACATAGAGTAAATAATATTTTATTTATATTGAAAATCTTTAAAATATTTCGTTTTAATAGCTATCGCTAATACATTTTGTATCTAATCGATTTATTATAGAAGCAATGGTGTAAGTTGATTAGATTTACCGTTTATAAGGACAGAAAAGAAGGATTTTTAATTCAATTTATTGAAAAATTACTCAATATGTGAGTTATAAAGCATTGATTAAAATTAGCTTATATAAATATAAGTGTATATTTTTATATTTAAATGATTCATTGCAATTGATTCTTTCAATTTTCCAGATTGATTCATTGATTTTTGAAAAGTTCATCTGATATCTGAATATATTATATATTCAACAGTTGAAGCAATATTCCTTTTATTCATCGGAAATAAACTTACGGCTTTCTGTTTTGATTGATTTCCACTATTCTAAAATCCAAGTTCTAAAATCTTATTGTATTCCAATGTTATATAGTGCAATCCATCTATAATGAATTACGATATTACCGTTATAATTAATTGTTAAACTAGGGTCGAATTAATTAAGATGGTTTACCCTTTACAGTTACCCGAACCCAAAATTAAAAGTAGCTTCGGAATTATATTGAAAATCAGATCTTTAATATTTTGTTTATCGGGAGTTAGTACAACAGATCCCATTATTTCGGATACTCCGTGGTTGACTAATGGTATGGTATAGAAAAATGATATTCAGCAAATGGAAATACAGACCCATAATAATAAGTTTTGCACTAGAAAGTTCGATCAAATTTCTTTCCGACATAAACTTAAAGCCCACGATGGTTGAAATAAAAACAATTGACTTCATTTATTATTTACCTCACGTTTATTAGAGTCGCGAGCTCTCTTTCAAAATTACATAATTTCAATAACTCGACCAGTGGCGAAGTGATTCAGTCATCAAAGGGTGTCGGGTTTAAACCCAGGGCAGATCATATAGAAAAGGAAACACTTAATCACTCACTTATCACATTGTATGTGATTGGGGATTTTACGTATGTAAATAAATAATTTCAATTCACTGATTTTTTAAATCTTTCACTTATTCTTTGACATAAATTACAAACAATCCATAATTAAATTAAATGAATTCATAACAAAATATAATATTATATCCAACTTAAAAAATACAAATGTCATTTAGCTGAATTATAATAATATTTAAAATATAAAATATTTAAATCTCTATGACATTTATTGTTTTTGAAAAATATTCAACTTTCAAATTCAATTAAATTACATAATACATAATAAAATTGACACATTCCAATCTCTATAGTTTACCATATTAACCAAAAAACTGAAAACTATTCTATTTTTATGAAACACTTCAAGTAAAGTGTAATGTAATATTGAAAATGTGTTTAATATATTATGATGTACAGTAGGTTGCCAAATTATTAGGCCCAAGGGAAAAAATTTTAATATTTTAATTTTAACCGTAATTATAAAATAATAAATGCAGTTAATTAAAAAATTATTTAAATTAAGTATTTATTACACATTTTAAAACAAAAATATAAGTGATTCGCATATAAGAATTCAATTAATATAGTAAAAAATTTAGAAATAGAAAAATTAGTATTTTGTATGCCCTCCTTTGGCGGTCAATACTGCTTCAATACGACGGGGCATACTCTTAATACAGTCTTCCATTATAGTTTTAATGGAAGGACTATGATGCCATATCTTTATTAAGGCTTCTATTAATTTGGTTTTTGTTGTAGGACCAACTTTTCCGATCTCTCTCTTCATAAACTCCCAAATATTCTCAATGGGGTTCATATCAGGTGAATTCCCCGGCCAATCAAGAACTGTAACATTGTTTTCAGCTAGAAAGTCACTTATACGCTTGGCTCTGTGACATGGAGCTCCGTCGTGCATAAAAATCGGATATTCACCTTCTTTAAACCACTCCC
Source organism: Dolichopus griseipennis (assembly GCA_963082915.1). Classification (NCBI taxonomy): domain Eukaryota; kingdom Metazoa; phylum Arthropoda; class Insecta; order Diptera; family Dolichopodidae; genus Dolichopus; species Dolichopus griseipennis. The sequence continues at coordinate 325,503,177 of OY720441.1, forward strand.
GCATTTGTGGTAGCAAACGATCTGTTAGAACCCTCTGGTATTGGTCAGCTCTCATTGTTCCTTCGACTATGTATAGGCGACCTGGACCTTTACTACTAATTACTGACCACACCATTATGGAAGTAGGATGTTTAACCGTAGGTACAATACAACTGGGATGAAATTTTTCACCTTTTCTTCTCCTTACAAAATATGATTTTTCCGTCATCACTTGGAATACAGATTCATCAGAGAAGCACACCTATGAAAAATTTAAAATATCAATACTGTTTTTAAATATTTGTTTAACATATATTTAAGAATCTATACGAAATTACAAAGTACCATTTTCCAGTCATTTTCATTGAAGTTACGGTACTTTTTAGCCCATTCAAAACGCTTCTTTATCATAGCCGGGGTTAGTTTTGGCTTTCGAGCAGGTTTTCTAGCTACAAGTCCTTCTTCTTTTAAACGTCGCTGTACAGTTCTTTGCGACACGTTAAATCCAGCTTTCTGTATCTCTTGAGCTAGTATTTTAACTGGTAATTTTCTATTTTCAATGCAGATATCTCTTATTTTCCTATCTGTTCTAGGCGTAGTGACCCGATGCCGACCACACGCACCCTTCCTTTTTGGATATAAATCTATACCGGAATCAATTTTTTTTTTTATATTTCTTACGGAGCTTCGTGATACTCCTACCATAGCAGCAATCTCATACTGCGACATATTTTCAGCCATTAATAATCCACAAATTTTCCCAACCTTTGTTGGAGATAAGTCCATTCGTTTACCCATGTTAAAAACTCGAAATCGTTTTAAATTTTTCTAATATTAAATAATATTTCACAAAAAAGACTTGATTTTAAATAATAAACATATACCTTTTCACAATATTCCTCAAAATAACCTGTTTACTATTAATTTATAACAATAACAACATTTTTAAAACTAATAAGAAACATACTTTAAAAAGCGCGCGCTTTTCTGACAACTCATTTTTCAAATTTTACTCGGTTGCTAGATACAAAAATTTTTCGATAATATTTCTATTATCATAAAGAACAACAAATGGAATTAAAAAAAGTTTGATATTTAAGTCACATATCGAATAATAATTGAAATACTTAAAAAAATACATTATTTAATAATGGGCCTAATAATTTGGCAACCTACTGTATATTTTACATATTAGCTTATATGTATGTATGTATGTTTGTTTAAAATTATTTCAATAATATGAAAATTATAAGAAAGTAGAAAACCAGAAAAGGCTTAAAATCTAGGCAAATTAACAAGGTGTCCTAAAAGAAAATCAAACAAAAGACTGACATTATAGATTGGTTAAAAAAATTGTCACCTGAGATATCATTAGATTTTTTTTTCTTTTTTGGTAGACAAAATAGGAATCACTTAAAATATTTCATCAAAATTTAATATTTCTTTTTTTTAAGTCACAAGATATTCCAAAGGAATTACTTAATTATTATAAAATTATCCAAATAATAAGGCAATTTTATTTCAACTGGAATGATCAAATTTTGAATGTTCAGTTTTGATGCAAGGAAGTCATACTTCTCCAATATAGTTTCTGTGATCAGTATCACCTAATAACTAACTGAATGCACCTTCGACTAAACTGAGTATTGCTGTTTACAACCCTTTTAATAATAAGACGCAGTTTTTACAATGATCAATGAAACCAATTATCTAACAAAACTGCAGTAATACAGTATCACCAGCTCTTCTGTATCAAAAGCTGTTCTATGTCTTCAACTATCCCGTCAAATATTTACAAGCGTCGGTGTCAAGCAAAACTACTTCTTTTTAATCTGAGCATTTTTTCCTCTTGTACAAAAATTTACTAATGTGCTATCCGGTGTAATCCTGTATATATACACTTTATTTAAATGAACTTTTTCTAACTGATTATACATAAATATTGATTATTTTTAATATACAAGTAATATCCGCTTTTAACCATTTTTATCCCTACTTTTTTTCGTATTTTTTTTTCTTTTGTAATTTTCTCACTTCTGTATTTTATCTCATTTGATGCTAGTAAAGGTAATTGTTACTGTTGCTGCTTTTGTTGCCATTATGACTGTTTTTTGTTGCTGCCGATGCTTTTGTTTTGTTTTTGTTAAGTTCTTTTTTCCCTCCTTATTTAGTTAAACACTTTTTTTTCCCAATCAGTTCAGCTTTTCAGTCTTTGTTCTTTTATTATTATTTTTTTTTAAAGATTATTAAAATCATATTGTATCGCAATCTTTTTCAGGATCATTAGTTTTTTAGAGTTTTTTATTTTAACAGGGTCTATGAGCAAAAAAACAGGATAAAGGCATGAACAAATATAGTGAAATACTTGGCAACAAAATAAATGTGATACAAAGTATATGTATGTTTATCTATAAACAAATTGTTGAAATTTAGAGGTTAAGTTTTAAAATCTGATAAACTACTTAGAAAACTATTAAATATTTTAAAATAACGGCAATTCCTCTCGTCAAAATACATCATGAATCCAAATACAAATGGTACATTTAATTATGGAAATAGATCAGATGGCATTTTTACTAAAAAAGGAAGGACAAAGGAAAAAAGTGGGAATCAAAGGCTTAAAAATATACTATTAAACGTAACATATATTCAACCTAAGTGGAAACAACGACGAGCTGGAAACCTTGAAGATAGCATTAATTACGAATGTTGCATTGAAGCAAAAGAAGGCTAATTAATTTAACTATTAATACATAATGAAATACTTAAAAAGTTTTAAATATTTAAATTTCCAAGAAGAAGCAGTGAAGATATCCCTATTCCTTGATATTTTTCGACATTAAACTGTGACCAACTACAACTGTTCAAACAATAATAATCCATGGGGTTATTACAATTTGCTCTTCCTTTAAGTTTTTAAAGCTCTTAATCAAATGGAATATGAATAAATTAACATATGTACACTAATACAATTTTCTAAAATTCCACTTACACATTCCGAAATCCATAATCTCAAAAAAAAACATCATCTGATGTCACTTTAAAATTTTACAAATATTATCTCTTCATTCTCATGCAAAAGTATATTCATAAATTGAATAAACATTGAAACAACGTTAAAACTTTTCTAAAAATTCTCTACTTAACAAAATGTAATTTCAGAACAAATATTTTCCAATCTACATATTGAGTAAAACGAAAGAATATTCCTATTAAGAGAAGCAAAATAAATTAAAGAAACAACAAAATAAAACATAAGCAAAGAAAATATCAATTTTCTATTTATTAAAAAAAAAGACCGTGAGAAAAATGAGCATATGGAAAATAAAAGACTTACAATATTACTTAAGATTGGAAATTTTTTAATAGAAGTTTATGAGAGTATGTAGAGAATTGGTACAAAAAATATTTATAGAATCTAAAAAAATTAATTCGAAGTTTCATAGCATTTTAGAACAAATTGTTTCGAGGAATGGTGCAATTCTTCTTAGGTGAAAATTTGATCGAATGTTTTTTCTGAGGTGCTTATCTGATCAGAAGTGCTAGTCTGATGTGGTCATATAAATTTTAGCAATTCTCTAATTCATGTTTCTCAATGTAATAAACCTTTAATATTTGTAATAAGTAGTCCGATTTCGAATAATATATAGACAAAACGAGTTTCTTCCAATATTTCTTAAGGCACACGATGTGCTAACGTAATAGTTGATAATGTACCATTGGGTTTTATGAAATCTTTTGCGAATATAATGTACATTAATAGTTTTCAAATTTTTATGATTCTGACAACAAACGATTACTTACTTCAAATCAGGCATTATCACTTAGGCAGTTCCATATGGTAGGAATGGGTATTCCGTTAAGACGGTACGTTGGAATTGTTTAAAAATTGGAATCAGTTATTTGATTTCAACTTTCTAAGGTTGGTTTGGGTGTGCTTCCCCTAAGTTGTTGACTCATTTATGTAAGTTTTTAATATTTGTTAAAATTCATTAGATCATTGACATATTTCTTTTTCATCTCCCGCAAATTTGCCTTTTTCCTTCCCCCTCATAGATGATACATAGTACTATTTCGGAATTCCAAATTTCGTTTCCTGAGGCCTATTCTCAAAACAAATGTCTAAATGTCTACATCTCAACATTTTGTTAAGAAAATGCATGGTTTTAGAGTGTTAAAGCCAGAAATATATCAGGGTAATTTTCGAAGCTTTCCACTTTATTTCGAAAAATCTAGCAAAGTTCATTATCTGAAAAATATTTTATAAAACAGGAAGCGACTCCAATATCACATCGGAATTGCTTTGAAATATTGCAAAGACTAAATTTCTATCAATCGTCTTTCTACCAAATGTACGTCATGTGGAACTATTTATAAGTATTAAACGAATAGCAAATAAATTAAATATAATATAAAATTATAATGTTTTTTTAAATCTATATAAAAGTTAAAATAATTTTTTGTCTCAATCCCAATAATTTTCTTTCTCTCTCTAACCAATATTTTTTCATTTTATTCAAAAAAAAACTTCACTTCGATTTAATTTTTTTTCCCTTTTATATTATTAACAGTCAAATTTTCATACATATATTAAATGTATCTATAGATAGATACTTTTAAATTTTTTAATATGTATCTATAGAGGATTGGTTTAGATACTTTTAATATGTACCTACATAGAGGATCTGTATAGATACTTTTAACATGAATCTGTAGTAATATAGACACTCGAGGATATATTACATTCAAATGTAATAGGTAGTTTTATTTTTAATATCTATACACCATTTATATTTGTATACGAGTATGTAACAAAAATTGATTTAATAAAGTATGGAAGCCGGTATTTTATGGTTAAAGTTTTTTTTTTTTTTTTGTATAAACGTGATAAAGTAGAAATCAATAATAATTTTAAAGGTTTTCAAATTGATCATAATATTGAGTAGAGTAGGATGCATATATCATTTTCTTTTTCCTTACATTTTCTTCATATATATATGTAATTTATATATATATATTTTAAAAAGTTTTCTTACCATACATTATAATCATAAATTAAAGAGAAAATTTTGGTTTCTTGTGTTCGTTAATACGATGAAATGTTTGAAAAGTAAAATAAAATTGAAATATAAATATTTTATCGTAAAATGAATTGCCAAAACTGCAATATTAAGATGAATATTGATCATAAAAACTTTTATTGCAATTGCTGTACAAAAACAAATTAAGTGATAAAAGTAATATTTTATAAATAAAAAAGTGTTATCACACATGTTGCATCATACAATGTTTGAACATTATGTTAATTGGTATTATAATAACACATATTACATTACACAAAATGTTTGAACATGTTATTGGTATGAAAACTGCTCATGTTTTTCAAACAAAATGTTTGAACATAATTTTTTTTTGTATTTTAATAACTAATATTCCATCATACAAATTGATTGACAATTTTAATGAAAAGAAATATTTGTTTTATTACAATTATTATAAAACCTATTGCTTCATACAAAATGTTTGAATATAATTATTTGCTATTATAATAACATATGTTACGCCATACAAAATGTTTGAACATAATTATTTGATCAATTAGTAACACATGTTACATCATACAAAATGTTTGAACATAAATTTATTTGTTTTTATAATAACACATGTTGCATCATATAAAATGTTTGAAAATAATTAATTTTAGTATTACAATATGTAACATATGTGTCATACAAAATGTTCGAAAAATATTGATTTTGGTGTCATTAATACAATAAAATGCAATCAATAATTTCATTAAAGTTAAATTGAAACCTGATCAAAGCATTAATGTTAGAAAAATTTAACAAATAAGCAACTATTTCAAAACTGAATTTTGTAAAAGATAATGTATTGATCCTCAAAATCAGAACAATACAAAAAGTTTAAACAAAGTTAATTTGAAATAATACAATAAGTAGTAATCAAAAGGTACATTAATGATATACGTAAAAAATTATTAAAACATAGGTGTTGCAATAAGTACAATAGTCGAGCAATGTGAAATAAACTGAGGTGTGAACGGTTTTGTATTAATCAGACTTCAAATGTAGATACAAAATATAGCTTCATTAATGATAAGTTAGAAAATGATTGAAGTACATGTGTTTCAAAAAAAAGTTTAGAAGAAAAACTATCTCCAAAACAGTGTTAACAACGGTTAAGCACAAAATGTTTGAACCTTATTTCAATATTGTTAATGCAATAATCCAGCAAGTTCTATGCAGTAAAACTGTTTTAAATAAAAAATATTAGTGTAAAATAAATTATTAAAATAATATTAGTTTGATATAACATGATTTCTGAAAGAATTCTAGCAGTAATTGAGCTCAAACTAAAATAAAAATTTTGAAATTTTCAATTTTAGTTTTTTTCATCACTCTTCAAGATAAACCAATTATTTGAAAAAGAATTAAATTACTTATCTTATTCGTTCTGTAATTCTAATTCGTTATTTCCCAAAGTCTGTTGGACAGAATTTTGAACAGAAATTAAAGAATAATACTTTTGTAAAGTATTATTAAAACAATTTTTTATATAAAAGCCTTTTACATATATTAAAAAAAAAAATTTCTTGAATACAAAATTATTTATAAAATATTCTAAGATACTGCATCATATCATACCACAGTAAAATATTATTTTATATCTATAGTAATAAAAAAAACTTAGAAAATGTAGGTTCAAGTAATATGAAAAATATATATATTTTTTTTTTTAATATATAGGTACTTTAAAATAAGCTCTCAACAAGGTTAATAACTTATTAAGTATTTGGTTTTTCTATAATTTTTTTTTTTTTTGTTTCAAAAAGAAAAAACCATTTTCTTTAACATTTCATTGACTTCAATTTTAAAAGTTCATATTAAAAAATTAAAAATGAATTGAATCTATATTATTAAAAAAAACATCTGGGTTTTGGTTTTAAGGAATTTAAATCGGAATTATATTTTCAAAAATTAATTCATTTTTTTTTTAAAACAACTTAAAACTAAAATTTTCAAAATACATTATCTACTAGTTTGATTAACTATACTACAAGTTAATTGATAGATTACTTGCTTGAATTCTACAAGTTCTTTCGAAGTGTTTGTAAATATAACTGAGAGGGCACTCAAACCTACACTCATTCCAAATTTTAGTGACCCGAGGGAAACAGAAGAAAAACCCTCGTATAAAATTTGAAGATTCTATCTTAATTGGTATATATAGATATACCCGTTTGCTCTTGTTTGATTAGAAACTTGCAAAACTCGAATCCATGGACCGACCTCCCCCATTCGTGATCCCTACCATACTTTTGTCATTAGTAACCTAGGTATAGTATATATTTCATCAAAATAACATCATTATTTTTTAAGTTATCGTGATTTTGGAAAGACGTTCCTTAATCGACTCAGAAAGTGAAGCTGAGCAAATATATATATACGTTCCTATATCTGGCTTGCTTCCATTGTTAGTGGTTACAAACATCGTACATACCAAAGTTAATATATCCATAAACTTATTTAGGGTATAGGGTACAATAATGCTACTTAATTTTTTAATAAAATGCAATATTAGCATAAAATTTATATCTTGTGTAATGGAGATCCCATTTAAAGTAGCCTTTTTTACTGAATTTTTTATCAATTCTACTATAAATCACGTTAAGTCTAGTAAATGACTAGAGCTATGAGATGTTGCGGAAAAATCTTTCCCAATTAAAAATTTAATTTAATAAACCTAGTGATCCATAATAAAGTTTTCTTAACATATACCTTTGTAGTCCAAACACATAATTTAAATAACCATATCACTATATGCAGGTAAAACCGTATTTTACAGGCTTTTTATTAAGATTTCAATAAATCATTCTATGCCTTAAGAACCCTATGTAATGCATACCTATGTAAAAAATTCTATGTAATATCCTATATTATAATACATTTGATGTTTGAAAATAAAATCATATATGTACCATCTGTACTTCCATGTGAGAATATTCCAATTTAAATGCTCTTCATTTATAATTTGTGTACCATTTTAACTAGAACCATAACCGGAAAATATTTAAAATAAACGAATTAAAATGTGATGATGATTGGTTGTTTTATTGTGGTTTTTTATTTTTTATTTTTTGTTTTTTTTTTTATTATCTACCATATTTTAGTTTTCCCTAAAGTAAATAATGTAAGTGCTCTTTAATTCGTTTCATTGCCCTCCATTGAATTATTAAAATAAAAACCAAAATCAATTTTCTCTCTATACTTTTAAACATGAAACAAAAATTCATTGATAATTATTTCAAGATAAAAATATTTTGCTCGTTTTTATACCGTTATGTATGATATTATTAAAAATTAATACCGTTATTTAAATAAGTATGTATAAAATAATCTGTAAGTATGCATACACATATACAAAACAAATTATTAACATATCATTAATAATAATATATATAAAATTTGCACAGGGTGTTACACAAACAAATGTATAAATGCATATGAGTAAAGATAAATTATTGTATGTGGAATAAGTGGTCTGAGGGTCTTCTAGCCTCACAGTTTTAATAGGACTCTTCCTTTGACAAATCTAAAATTTTTATCATTTCAAAATATTCATGAATTTAACTTACATCTATTTAAAAAATTGTGGTTCTGTAAGAGGTCAATTACAGCTCGCCTTACAGCCCCCTTCGTCAATATCGACTTATTGAAACTTATAAATACTTATTGTCAAATATCTTACTCTTCTCAAAATTTTTAGTTTCTAACTTAAGCCGTTTAGAAGACATAAGCAATTAAAAATTGTGCAAAACTTCAATTTCGTATAACTTAAATATAAATATAATCTGGCAACCCTATAAAATATCATTTATATTTATTTTACATAAATATTAAAATATTATAATAAAAGCTGCCATTTAGAATTTCTCTAGCTATTCCTAAAAGATATAAAACTTACAGAGCGTGCGCTATAGCAATTTAAGTATAGCTAGGATTTCTGGAATTTTGCAATTAAATTTTTTATTTGGAACGGTACGTAAAATTTGTTAACACCTGAAGGGACACCCCGGACAAGTGCGTAAAGAGAGACTGAGCTAAAAATGAGCTAAATAATGAGCTAAAAATGGTAGGTTATATAACTTTATAATATACAATTATTTAGGAATCACCCTGTTTATATAAATAATATATATAAAAATATAGTTTTATTAAATATAAAATGTTATTATTTATGAATGAATGAAACAGTGAACCATTTTTTTCCGTTTTCTTTTCACTCTTTTCTTTTTTCAATTTGCATGCACCATTTACTAAAGTTAATGGTTATTAAAAATTGAAAATCTTATTTTTATTTTGTAATAAGTTTATATTATATAATATATGGAAATTTATATATAACTTATAAATATATACATATTTATTTATTTTTATTCAATTTAAAGGAAAACTTCAGATTTCCATAAATTAGCTTTTAAATTATAAGAGTAGTTCAATTAAAATTAAATTAATCACACTCTTGGATTCTTTGAATATTTGACAGTTTTGTTTTTAATGAATTTTAATGCAATTATGAAACATTTTTTATAAAATTGTTTCAAACTTTATGTTAAGCTTCATTAAATCAAGTTTGTGTTAATGTAAAGTTTGTGTTAATATTGCGTGTTACAATAATTATCGAATATAAATTATAAAAAAACATAATTTTTAATTTGTAACATTGCAAAATATAATTAACACAGAGGTATCGCGTAGTGATGTGAACTATCGAACGATTTGAACTATCGATAAATAGTAACTGAATGATTTCGACTATCGAACGAATTCGTTCATTCATTCATTCATTCTGTCATTTATTTCTGTTTCGAACATATATCCATGCTTGCGTAATATTAAGTGTAAGTATTAGTAATATTAAGTGTATTACCTACTTACTTAGTACTTATAAGTTATACTAAAGAAAAACAAGGCACAATGTGAAACCAAAGGTATTTAAAGTAGCACATATATATTATTTTTATATATTTTTAGAAAGCTAATAGAAACAGCCGTTATTTGGCGTTTTCAGATACCGTATAGAACTTAAGTTATAAACATTTAAATATAGGGCTTGCTTGAAGTTTGAGGGGCTGTAGCTTTATAGCGGGTGGGGCTACATAAAAAAGTTGTTGTAGCACTGGTACTTTTTTTTATAAAATCTATCTACGTTTAAAATTTCATGTCTTTATCTCAAACGTTGTAGAAGTTTTGTAAAAAGACGGACTAAAAATATAAACAAAATTCAAAATGTCTAAAATTCTAAATTCCAACAAAATAGCGTTTTTTTCCATGTTTGTATTTGTTCAATATTCATTCTATTTACATATATATTAAACTGTTCAGTTATTTGAACTGTTCAGAAAAATTATTAGTACCTACATAATTCCTAAAAAATTGTAGTTCATAAAAAATAGTAATTCATTCAACTGAATGAAAGAAATTTGAACGAATAAATGAATGAACGATTTTCAATACTGAATGAAAGAAATTTGAACGGATAAATGAACGATTTTTAATACTGAATGAAAGAAATTTGAACGAATAAATGAATGAACGATTTTTAATACTGAATGAACGAAATAATGAATGAACGATTTTGAAAGGATAAATGAACGATTTTTAATACTGAATGAAAGAAATTTGAACGAATAAATGAATGAACGATTTTTAATACTGAATGAACGAAATAATGAATGAACGATTTTGAAAGGATAAATGAACGATTTTTAATACTGAATGAAAGAAATTTGAACGAATAAATGAATGAACGTTTTCAATACTGAATGAAAGAAATTTGAACGGATAAATGAACGATTTTTAATACTGAATGAAAGAAATTTGAACGAATAAATGAATGAACGATTTTTAATACTGAATGAACGAAATAATGAATGAACGATTTTCAATACTGAAACAAAGAAATTTGAACGAATAAATGAATGAACGAATTTTAGTTAAACAATCGAATGAATGATTATTTTTCAACTATCGAATAAAACGATAGTCTTTATTCGATAGTTCACATCACTATATCGCGTACTTAGACAGCTTGTCACTTTCAAAGTGTCAAACAACAGTTTCAAGTGTAAAAACTTAATATTTTTTCTGTTAAAATTTTATATTTAATTTTAATACTTTCATAAAATAGATTTGATGATTTCATATAGTATTTTATGATATTTACATTTGAAAATGCATATTATTCCTTAAAGTAAACGAAAGAATTAAACGAACAATGCTACTACCTATTTTCTACTAAATTATTTATAAAAATAGAGATTGAACAAAAAACGAAGAAAAGTGTAATAGAGGAGACTGTATAACCTCTGCGACACCCGTATAACGGTCTACATTATATAATCCGATAAATTACCTTTGGCAAAATTTTGAATATCTTGCTTTACCAAGTATATAGTTATTGGGATGGGTTTCAGTAACGATGACGGCTATTGCATTAAATCGAATTTGTGAAAATTTCTGAATCCTCCTTTATTTTTAAGTTATCGGATACCTTTGAGCATTTATCTACTCCTCTTCTTCTCTGCCTCACAAACGTAATGACAAATTTAGTACACCCTTTTGACTTCTAGTCATACGGGTACAAAAATGATATTAGGAATCAATGAAAATCTTAAGTGAAAAAAAACTGTTAAATGAATTTAATTGAATTCACAAAAAAATAATAAAAAAAAAAATACCACCCTGGATCTGAATTGAACCATACATCCTAAAAATTAATATATTTCGTACACCAACGCCCTACCATCCGAACTCTTGGTTCCTTATATATTTTATTAGCTAAATGTTAATTTTGAATAAAATTGCAATAACTAGCCTTTTATTATAATAGATTGTTGATTAATATAGTGATATTTAGTTGAATCTGTATATAGTGAATGAGCAACAGATTAATTGAGTTTATTTATCCCATTATAAGACTTGAAAATATCTTAACCTAGAAAAAATTAAACAATACGGCTTTCCTTATTTTATACTTAAAATTTAATCTATTTAATTTCTATGATAATTTGAACCGATATTTTATATTTATTTTTAGCATTCACTTAAACTATAAACTTCATACTATTCTTTTTAATATTGGAAATAGTAGAGAGCATAAAAAACAATAACTATTCAATAATTTTATTTTAAAAACTAACTTAACTTATTTTACTTAGTATAGCCTTACTTAATTCGTTGAAATTTTTTTTTTTTTTTTTAAATAAACTTTTATTTTGTTATAATTTTACATATGAATATCTTAACCTACAAAACAAAGTTAACAAACAAGGTATAACTCTTTTATTTTTAACATTTAAAAATATTTGAATTTTTTTATGTTAAATTTAATATATAGTAAGTAAAATTATTTCTGTTTTAAAGTACAAAACTATTGTAGTATAATCTTATAACATCATTGTAAAATTTAAAAAAAGCAATGTTTAATATTTTTTTTTTTTTTTTTTTTAAACTTAACTAATTTAACCTAAACTTAAATTAGGTTAAGTTAGTTAATAAACTTAAATAAACAAATGCTTTTAGAAATTATATTAAGATGTATTTAACCACCAACAATCTTTATTTATAACTTTATCTTTTTCTGATATGGACATTTCGTATCTTAAATTATATCCGTTAATATTGGCTGGGATAAATTCGATTGTTTTGCATGTAGCCCGTCTAGTATAATGAAATAGTATAGGGACATGATCTTGGTTTTGAGTGTATCTCTATTTGTCTAAGAAGATGAAGTGCTCAGGAGCTATAAAACCCGTGAGCAAGGTCTTCTTAATGTACTCCTCATTGTGGTAAAATATATGTGATATTAAACCATTTTCTAGAGTTTTTAATGCTCTATCAAAATGACTTCTGATTATTATACCCGTATGACTATATAGTCAAAGGGTATAATAAATTTGCCATTACGTTTGTGACGCAGAGAAGGAGGGGGGGTAGATATAGACTCAAGTGTATGGATCGGATCAGAATCGAAAAAAAAATCGATTTAGCTATGTATGTCCGATAACTCAAAAACTTAAGGAGCTAGGATCTTGAAATTTTCGCAAATTCGTTTTTTTGCAATAGCCGTCATCGCTATTTAAATCCAGCCATTTTGGTCCATGGGTTCGGGTAGCTGCCATACAACTTCCTTTTTTATATGAGTATTTCTCTGTACCTATTACAGCTACGTGTCTGAAATTTTGCCAAAAGTAGTTTAGTTTTATGGCCAAAGTTTCTGCAAAATTTGGTTGGTCTACTGCAAAGGGTTCGAGTAGCTGCCATACAACTTCTTATTTTATATGAGCATTACTCTATACCTATTGAAGTTGGGTGTCTGGAATTTTGCCAAAAATAGTTTAGTGTAATGGCCAAAGTTACTGCAAAATTTGGTTGCTCTACTGCCAAGAGTTCGAGTAGCTGCCATACAACTCCTTCTTTTATAAGAGCATTACACTACACCTAATAAATCTGATATGTTTGAAATTTTGCCAAAAATAAATTAATGTTTATAATAATAATGATATAATGTTTATATAACGGTCATACGGGTATCCCAGAGTTGACACAGTCTACTCTACTACACTCTTCCTCGTTTTATCATAAAATTATATATTCTCATGATTTTGGCTTCCTTGTACAAATATTTATTAGAATAAAAATGCTTGTATTCGGACTCAGGTTTTCTATGTTTATTAATACAAACTCTTATGCACTTTCTTTCGAATTTAAGTATTTTTTCCATTAAGCTTGCACTAATGTTGTACCATATTGATACCCCATAGACATGATTTGGCCTAATTAATGTCTGGTAGCATATTATTTTAACTATATTGCTAATATTTTTGTTGTAAAAGAGTTTTTTAGCTGCCATAAAGGATTTATTGCCTTTATCTATTGAGTATTTTACATGATCTATGACGTTTAAGTTTCGATGTAACTGAACTCCAAGATATTTAACGAATTTTTTGTTTGCGAGAGTTGACATAGGCGATTTAATTTTAAATTGTTTCCAATTTTTTCTAATGTCTGAACTAGTTTTGTCAACCGTATTACGGAATAATATGGTTTCACATTTGTTAAAGTTCATTTTTAATATCCATATCTTGCAATAATCCTGCACAATATTAAACATTTTTTGTACATTATATTGTATGCTATTTACAGTATCATTCGCAGAGTATATTATAATATCATCTGCGAATGCCAGGGCGTAGTTATTTCCTTTTACTCGTTCTAGCAAGAATAAAAGATCTGCTGTATATATAGTAAAAAGGATAGGTGCATTAACAATACCTTGCTGCAGACCGTTTTCAATTAGGAATGATTTGTCAGACTCGTTATTTTTGCTATATACTAAAAATTTGTTGTTATATAACATATTTTTAATCAGTATAATTAAGCGTGGCGGGAACTTATATTTTATTAGTTTATAGATTAATCCATCCAACCAAACTGAATTAAAAGCCTTTTCAAAGTCAATCATACAGGCACCAATGCCGTATTTCTTGTTTATGAACCAGCAGATATCTGAGGTTAATTTGGTTATAGTATTAACAGTACCATATTTGTGCCTAAACCCAAACTGATTTTCTGGAATAAAATTGATTGACTTTGCATAATTTGAAATTTTATCGTTTATTAGGGTTTCAAATACTTTACTAATGTTTGGCAGTAAACTTATCGGTCGATAATTGCTGGGATTGGTTGGATCTTTGCCTTTATGATTTGGTTATGTATTCTGTTATTTGTAGGTATATTGATTTTGTGAGTGTTTTCAATGTATGTGCCAAGTACATTGTAAATTTGTGATTGATCTTCTATTATAAATTTATTTGTGATGGTTTTATTTAATTTGTTGAAGTCTATGTTATTTTGAGAGAGTAAAGTTATATCATTTTGGTCTATGTGTAATTTTAAAATCTGATTGTATTTGTTTTTGCGGAATATTTTATTTATTTCGGAGAACATATTTGAATTATTTGTTGGAGTTATTTTTTGGAGACAAAGTTGCCAGTATTTATTAATTTCTATTTTAATTTGTTGTTTAATTAATGTATTGATGTTATTTAGGAGGCTTTTAAGCAATTGGATTTGTTGATTAGAAAAGTTTAATCTTTGTTTTTTGATCTTATGTATATCGTTCATGAGGCTGTGTTTTTTGTTTAAAAGAATTTTTAGCTAAACTGAGTAGAATTTATTTAAATTATTTAGATTTTTAATTTTTGGTATAACTTCATCCATATTTTAAAGAATTATTTCGTTCAGCTACATTTTGGTTAGACAAATTGCAGTTATCGAATATTTTATTGCAATTGTTGGAGTTGTATTTGGAAAAATAGTTTGAATTTAATTTACTTTGAAATTTGCCTCAGTTTACTTTTGAAAATATGAATTTATTACTATGATTTGGTAACTCTTGCAATAAAAGCTCTTCATTGTTCAGTGACATTGGAATGTAAATGGCATTATGGTCACTATCGTATGGGAGAGTGGTGAGTTTTTTTTGATTTGTTTCAAAACAAATTTTTATTCTAATATCTGTTATCACTAAATCAATATAAGAATTTGCACGTGGTAGTGTTGGTGCATCCGTTAAGAGTAAGTTACTCTTGTATAAAATTTTGTTGTCTTGTAACCATTTGTGTAATTGATTGCCTCGAGTATTGTTAACACAGTTTAACCAAGAAGTATGTTTGGCATTAAAGTCGCCAGTTAATATATAGAAATTATTGAGATTCGAAAGATTTAAAATTTCGAATATTTTTTCTAATTCTGTTAAAAAACTATTTGAATTTCTATTTGATGCATAAATAGAAATTATAAATAATTTTGTTCTTTGTTTTAATTGTAATGATATAATGAATGGTTCGATACATAGAAAATTATCGAAAATGCGATTATTTACAATATTAAATTGGAAACATTTTTTAATGCATATGGCAACACCGCCACCATCAATATCGATATTTCTATCATTTCTAATTATGTCATAATTATCCAATGACATATGGTTATTTGGTTTTAATTTTGTCTCGCTCATGCAAATTATGTCAGGTTTATTGAACTCTACAAAGTGCATAAGAGAAAGCTTTTTATTGTTGGAGATTAGTGAATTGACGTTTATGGATATTATTTTTAATTTAGTATTGTTAAATTCATTTATAAGTTAGTTTTTAATTTTTAACGATTCCATACAAATTTTTACATTGTTAGAATTTAGATTAATTTGTTTTTTTAGTGTAATAGCTTCATTTTGCATATTAATTAAAATATTTTTTATTTCAATTAAAATATTATCATTGCTATTATTGGTGTTTAAATTTGAGTTTATATTATTAGAATTATTATTGTTATATTTAGGGTTAGAATTATTTTGTTTTGTGCTATTTTTTACAATGTTTGAAAATGAAATATTTTTATTAATAAAATTTGAATTAAAGTGCTTACTTACAATATTTTGTTTTGCATTATCTTTAATTTTTTTGATGAAGGTCCATTTTTTTAATATTAACTGGGCATTTGGTGTATGATGCCGGATGCCCATGGTTCCCACACAAGGTGCAGTATAATTTATCCCTTGGATCTTCTGCAGAAATTGAGCATTGTTCCGGCCTGTGTTATTGCCACATTTTACACATCTCAACTGCATATAACAATTAGCCGCTGAATGCGAGAAGCGTTGACATTTTGTGCATTGTAAGTTGTGGGATTTTATTAGTTTTTCCCATCTTACTATTTGGTAGTCCTGCACATTAATTTTCATAATATCATTTGTCAAGCTATCAGCTGAAGCTTGAACGATATAATGTGGAAGAGTTATTCCGTTGTTAATTGAATATTTGGTGGTTAGTCGTGTAACCTTTTCAAATTTTATGTTTGTTGTTCTTGTTCTTTTAAGAAATGAAGAACTTCCTCTGGAGAGTACATACTATTTAAACCTTTTAGGATTAAGGTTTTCTTTTTTTCCGTTTTAGGTGTAAATGTAAAATGGTCAATTTTACCTTCTTCTAGCAATGCACGAGCTTTTTTAAAGTCTTCCATACCGTATGTATACAACGATGAATGCTTTTCATTGTGCTCTTTTATAGCAAAATTTTTTATACCTAATTTATTCTTTATAAGAAATTTTAGCCTGTCAACTCTGGTATCAAACATATTTATTGGTGGCATTTTTTCACTTTTTCCGCGCAGAAAATTAATAGTTGATGGTCGTTTTTCTTTTTCGCTTTTTTTTGTTGGTGTTTTTTTGAGGTTAAGGACGTCAAATGTATCCTCCTCGTCAATATCAACAATTTTTGGCTCTGCTTGGTCGTTGTTATCTTCTTCTGTTTCGCTGTATTCATCGGTAAGATTCATTAATGAACTGTAATAGTTCGACTCGTCTCTTGGTGAATTAGATGATGTTGAAGGATCAAACTTTTTTAAGGCTTTTCGTAATTCATTATTTTCTTTTATTAAATGTTCAACTAAATTTTCTTTTCGGCTTGCACCGCTTTTAACTTTTTGTTGGTCTTTATTTTCACTTTTGTCTAGGATTTATTTAAATCTGACATTTATTGTCCCTTTTAATAAGTTTTTTTTTTTTCGATGGCATGATTGCTATTCTTGATCGGATGCAATCTGTAATTATACCACTTATTTATTTTAAAAAATTTATTTTTTTATTAAAGTTTTTTTTTCGTTAGATTTTTTAATCACATTTTTAATCTTAAATATTTTTGAATTTTTGATTTTTATAATAATTTTTATTTTTAATTTTCACAAAGAATAATATAACTTGATCGCTTGACAGCTGAAATCGAGCCTTCTGGAATAAGATTGATTGACTTATTATATCAGTATTCTCACACAAAAAATTGCATATTATTAGGCGCTGTATTTGTTTAAAACATATTTTGCCATTTTTTGTTCAAAAAATGTTTTTAAGGGCTACAAAAATGTATTAGTTAGTCGAGTTCTACTATTTTTTTTAAGTAATTGCAAAAAGCAAAAAAAGTAGTCTCTACTTTGTTATATTTATTTCTCCAATAGACAATATAAAAATTCTTATGGTATTTTTCTTCCACCTCACGTTAATTTTTTTTTCAAGTAAATTGTTTTACTGAATTTTACTGACCGTTGTCAGTAAAAGCATCCTTTTTTTAATTTAAATAAAAATTAAATAGACATAGATGCTTGTTATTTTAGCTGTCCACCTACAATTCAAAACAAATTGCTTATCTTTATTTCAATTTATTAAGTATGAGAATAGGATTATCATAAATGTCAAGAGTTATATTAAGGATTTTTTTACACAGTAAATAATCCATTTGATCTTAAATGACGTCATTTACAATGTTTTAAGAGAAATAATATGTATGTATTCAAGTATAGTGTATATTAGTTTCTTCAAATAAGAAGTTGATATTCAGAATGGGAAAGTAAAAATAAAATGTTATATTAAAAAAAATATCTTTTGAAATATTTTCTTGGATAAAAAGCTGTTAAGCACTTTGAAAGCTAAGTAATACTCTTAAGTTAATCTTAAGTTCACGTGAAGACTATTAATGGTTTGGAATATAGAATTGTATTGCACTTTATATAATTTAAAAAAATTTATTCAAAACATGTGATAATTTTCTTGAACTTAACTAACTAAAATTATTATAAAACTAGAGAACTAGTATTGCCCTTTGTTATATTGACAGAACTTGTGCCACTTTGATTGGACAATTGCACTTTTAAAATTTTCCGATAGACTGAAGTATCAAGTAAAGTTTATCTTCTTAAGATAAAACTTAAATCTACTTAAAGCCAGATTAGGCTACCTTTAAGCTAATTTAAATAATGAAATAGATTTTTAATTAAGTGGTTCTTTGGAAATTGTGTTTTGTAATTAAATTTATTAAGTTTATTTATTTTATCCATGATAGTATCTATGTTGGCTTTTTGGTGTAATTTAGACGTCGAGTAAAAAAAGTGTAAATTGTAAATTAACTTAAGAGTTTTGTTTTGGGAAATTTGTAGTTTGCTAATATGAGTTTTTGGCAGCACGTGTTCCTCACATGGGTGAACCGTAAAGCAAAATAGATTGGATGATTGTTTTGAATATTAATAGTTGGTTGATAAGAGAGAATTTCTATTTAGAAATAGGAATAATAAAGCGCTGTAATACATTCACTGGCTTTGTTCATAAGTTCATGAATTAGATTTTTATATGTTTATATTCTATCAAGGATTATACCAAGATATTTAACTGTAATAGACCAATCAATTACCCTGGCGTCAATTCAATAATTTGAAATTTTATGCTACCAAACTTTTTATTAAAAATTTTTTCCTAAATATTTGCAGAATGCATTTCAATATGTTTTCGTATTATCATTAGCTGCTGTCTGATTTACGAATTACGACTAGATAATTCGTTCCTTTAAAATTTTTAAAAAGCAAAAAAAAACAGAATCCAATAATATAAAATAAAATAAATTAAAAATACTTTGGTCCGTACTAATGACCCTTCACTAAGTCAATAATAAGGATTTAATGTTCTGCTTAAAAAAATTGTAGTACCAATGACATTTAGCATTGGTAACATTTTAAAATACTAGTGGTAGCAAAACCTTCTATTAAGTTCCTACTTTTTAAGTAGTGGCAGTTTCTGACAGATAAAGATTATTGTGAAAAATAAATTAGAAAAAGTAAAATTATTAAAAAATTAGGCTATTCTAAGGTTTAACTAGTATCCGCGTAGGGCCAAATGACTAAATATAAAAGATAGCTGGTGTTGCCAGCTTTCAAAAAATATATAGCTTTAATGGCGCATATTATCCTTTAAGGACGAAAAGGACATTTAAAAGTATCCTTGTTATTTTAGTCTATTTTACAAAAAACGGTATATCTAGCGATCTGTTCAATATATATATATTCAATTAAAGCTATTAATTAAGATGACGGTCTGCAGAATATTTAAACGTTTATTTGATGACGATAGGTGTTGCTGTTTTCGAGATATTGCAATTTCAAGTGGAAATTTAAAACAAAAAAAAAAAAAAATTTTGAACTTTCAAAAAAACCACTATAACTATGAATTTTTCAAAAGCACTCTGTATTTTTTATTATACTGTTAGAAAGGTCTTTTAACACTCTTTCAAACGGTATATAATAAGTATGGTATATGTTGACAAATAGCCCCACCAGAAAACATGAATGAAAAACTGACACAACAATTTTATTAAAAAATACATTTTCATACTTTTTTTATCATAAATTTATTTTGCCAAAAAATATTTCCATAGCTTTAGCGAGCAAGAATTTTAGAGTTTGTTACAAAATCAGGATTATACGCTTTTTCCAGAATATTTATACATATGTATACGTGAGATTCTGAATTAGGAGGGATTTTAGAGTTGGATTCAAAATCAGGGTTTCAATAATTTGTTTAGCGGGGGTTTGGGGGCGGCAGCCCCCACTATTTTTAAATTTTTATTTGTTGAAATATGCATGTAAAAAATAATAAGGATAGATTTTATAGTTTGCTACAATTACAGGATTATACGCTTTTTCCAGAATATTTATATATTTGTGTAAATGAGATTCTGAATTAGGAGGGATTTTGGAGTTGGATTTAAAATCAGGGTTTCAATAATTTGTTTAGCGGGGGTTTGGGGGCGGCAGCCCCCACTATTTTTTAATTTTTATTTGTTGAAATATGCATGTAAAAAATTACTGTTTTTAAAAAATAGTTTGTCATTAAATTTTGATTTTTGGAATTTTTTTTTTGGAATTATTTTTTTTGGAATTGTTTTTTTTTTTGGAATTTTTTTATACCTGGAAACATATTTATAACATACTAAAAATTTTTTTTTCAAAAATAAAATTATTTAATTAATTTAAAAAGTACGGCTGAAAAAATTGTTATACATATCAACAGCTGAAAAAATTGTAAAACATATCAACATTTTTTTTATACAGTAAAAATTACAAAACAAAAAATTTTTTATTTCATAAATGCTTATATCTTCTAAACGCTTTATTATAGACATACCTTATGTATGCCCAAATTATAGCAAAAAATAAGAGCATTCCAACGATGTAAAAATATTTAGGGGGTTTCTTTGCAAAATTTTTAAAAATATGAGTTTTAGAGAAAGGATGTTAAAAATTTTTTTTTTGCAAAAATTTTCAACTTTGAACTACAATATCTCCAAAACGGCAGCACCTATCGTCATCAAATAAACGGTAAAATATTCTCCAGACCGTCATCTTAATTATTAGCTTGAATTGAATACATATATATTCAACAGATCCCTAGTTATAACGGTTTTTGTAAAATAGACTAAAATAACAAGGATACTTTTAAATGTCCTTTTCGTCCTTAAAGGATAATATGCGCCATTAAAGCTATATATTTTTTTAAAGCTGGCAACACCAGCTATCTTTTATATATAGTCATTAGGTCCTACGCGGATACTAGTTAAACCTTAGAATCCCCAAAAAATATAAATAAATTCAAACAAAAGTAAATATTAAAGGCAAATGTTGGTATAACTATAAAATTTTATAACATTAAGTAATATTCAGGGTATCTCACGATAACTTTTCATAGAACGGAAGGTGTTAAAGATGTTAAAACAAACAAAAAGATTTATGTAAGGTGGAACTATCTTGAACCCCGAAGGAGTTATATAGCCCCAAAGATTTATAACTTTTAAACTATGTTATTTTGGATTTCAGTTCACAGAATTTTTTCCACTAAAAAATTTGTAGGTCCTATTTGTAGGTCTTTTATTTTTGAAGAAAGGAAGACTTCAAAACTAAAAGGCTTACTTTTAATATTTATGAATTTTTTTTGAGAAGTTAATGGGTTAAACAAAAATTTACGCTATTTACTACCACATTTAAAAATTTCAAATTATTTCTGTAAATTTCCTCTGCTTGCCTTAATTTTAATACCTATATTTTTATTTACATAAATATGTTTTACTTTTAAACCAATAAATAAATTTGAATTTTTAAATTTCTAAATTGAAACAAAAAACTATGAAAATATTAAAACATATTAAATATATTCCGGGTTCAATCCCTGGCTGGTTAAACTCAATAAATAGGATATAACAATATAAAATTATATAAAAATAACTTATAATTAAATATCTATCAGCTGGCCCACATAACTATTTGGCAAAGGGTCCCAAAATTGGGTGTAAATATTTATAATTGTACTATATTTATAAATAAATAAATAAATTAAATATATTTAAAAAAATAAATTTAAATTTTCATATTTAAGCGACATCTACACTTCATATAAAATATTACAGAATTTATTTTAATCATAGCTATCAAATTTTAAAGTTGTCTTTAAAAGCTTCTACTTACAACTTAACTACTACTTAATTAAAGTTAGAATTAAGAAATTGTCATTGGTACGCGCCATAATGAACAAATATGACAATCAATAACTGTATAATAGAAATTAAATTAAAAATCGCAAATATTTATAAAGTCCGTAAGATAGTTTCAAAAATAAAACAAAAATGCTATTAAATAAAAATATTTTTTTGGAATATAAATTAATTATTTTAGATCAATTAGCATATGAAGCCCACTTATCCATAATTCTAAAAAAACTTGTGTTATCTAAGAGATATTTTTAGAAGAAAATGTATTTCTTCTCCGAATTTTTATTACTTAAATTTTAAGTCTTATTTAAATTTGCTTGTGTCAAATGCACATATGATATTAAAAATCTTAGAAAGAAGAAATTAATATTAATCAAAAAATTTCAATATAATTATTTTTAATTCAAAAAAAAATGATGTCAAGTTATTTCATTTTTCAATTATTAACAGGAAATGAGCAACGCCCACGTGGAACTAAATAATAATATCAATGATAAAATAAAATTAAAATCCCACACTATAGTTTGATATTTTAGTAATTGCAGAATATATTGCATAAAACCTCAAAATTTAATTTAATTGGATATTGATTTTATTGCATGGGTGTCAAAAATACTTGTAGCTAAGGACATTGATATCTAAATTAAAGATTTTGGAATTCAAAATACTGCATATCATTTAAAATTCTATTTTTAATTTATTCGTTTAATATGTTTGATTTAATTTACTTTAATAATCTAATTTTATCAAAATTTAACTCAATTAATAGCTCGGTCTACTTGTTATTAAATATCTACTTGTTATTACAGGTCTAGTTGTTATTATAGGTCTAGTTGTTTTTACCGGTTAAGTTGTCATTACAGATTTAGTTTTTATTAAAGTTTTACTTATTATAACAGGTTTAATTGCTATAAAAGGTTTAGTTGTTATTACAGCTCTAGTTTTTATTACAGGTCTATTTTTTATTACAGGCCTGGTTGTTATTACAAATCTAATTGTTATTAAAGGTCTAGTTGTCATTGCAAGTCAAGTTCTTGTTACAGATCTAATTATTGTAACAGGCCTACTTTGTTATTACAGGTGTAGTTGTTATTACATGTCTACTTGCTTTTACAGGTTTGGTTGCTATTACAGGTCAATAGCTATCTTTACAGATTTAGTTGTTATTGAAGCTCTACTTTCAATTGCAGGTCTAGCTACTACTACAGGTATACTTGTTGGTACAGATTTAGTTGTCATTACAAGTCTAGGTTTTATTACAGGTGTACTTCTTATAACAGACCCAATAAGTTATTACGGGTGTACTTTCAATTACAGCTTTAGTTGTTATTGCAGCTCTAGTTGTTATAAAAGATTTTGTTGATATTACATTTCTAGTTGATAGTACATCAAACTGCTCATAAAAATTATCTGGACCTTTGCGGAAATGTCATCGGACGATGTGTAAATATTCATTTGAACCTGAAAAATGCAAAGTGCACTCTGAGTTTGGACACATTTATACAATTCATTTAACCGTTTTGATGCAACAATTTTTAAATTTAAGGTTCCTTAACCAAATTATTCAAGCAATTGGCTTCACATCATCTATATTTATGGCTCTGTATTATTAACCAATTATTTAAATTTTATAAATTTTATTTTAAACATCTTTTCGAATTTTCTAAAAACTGTTTGAATTGTGTTTAAGTTTTGCATGTGCGTTTCTTCTTGACAAGTTACATATGGGTGCGCCGTTGGACACAAACAATATACATAATATTTCAAACAAGACTGATATGACCCAAATGAAAGTTTTAAATAACTTGTTCTCCCAAATAACAATGACTGGACCAAATCATTTGCAAATGTATTTTTAAAATAACCCAGTAATAAAACATTTTTATATATTTTATGATTATTTTTGGGATATTACAATTTCGATTTCCTAGAAATCACTATTTTTGCACCATATGATCCACTGGTTTTATAACTCCTATTAAATAAAATTATCTCAATTTAAAAATAATATCCAGACCGCAACTTTTAGCTATTAAAATCAACAAAATGGATATTTATACAAAAAAATCATGATTGAAACAGATCTTGTACCCATATGTAATATAAAGTCCTGTAAATATTCATAATTTAGTAATCAAATCTTGCAAAACATAATACACATACATAAACTTTTTTAAAATTTCATTTCTTAGCTTTCAATATTCTATACACCCCCATCTCGGTCTAAATAATTTCTAAACATTTTTTATTAACTTTTCACATCAGTAGCATTATGCTGTCCATTATTTGATACATTATTTGTTATTTGTTTATGGGAGTCATGTAGATTTCCTCCAAAAGTTTGTTCGGTAGTTGTTGTTTTTTTTTTATATTGTTATAAAAAATAATAAATTATAAATTCATGACATTTATATGACAGACACGTGTTTAATAAACTTTTTCTTTGTGTTTTTTTTTTTTTAAATATAGAATGGAATGAAGTAGAGCAAGGTTTTCTTTATTTGAATTTTATTTTATCGTACCCGTATAATATTGTTCATCTCTCCATCTTTATAAAATTTTTTCAAGGCATGTATAAAGTCCCAAGTCTTCAAGCTCGGTGGTCTCCTTTACTTGCAATGCTTTTATACTGGCATATTTTGTTCATGATGGGGCAAAACTACTGATATGGTTTGTATGTTTAATAACTTTTTAAAATTCATTGATATTTTTTATTTTTATTTCAGAATTTTGTGAAGAAAACTTGGGGAATTGGAAATGAAACAGTACTCAACAGAACAGCGATCAAAATTTACGAAAATTTATAAAAAATATAAAAAATTTAAGACGTTTCTACATGTTAGTCAGGGCCACCCTGATCTGGTCGTTTAGCCCTGTATAAAAAAAATTAGAAGGTGTCCAACTCTAAGGATATTCAATCAGAATATCAATAATTAGTTTAGTGTGGATTAAGAGCTGGAAGCTCACCTGCTTTAAAATCTTCGCTTTCGAAACATTTGTATAAAAAAATTAAGAGGCCTTGGCCAAGTAGCAAAAAAATTTCTGGCTGCTTTCCGCATAACGTGGCCCAAGACCTGATTCAAAAGTTGGATGCAAATGTAAATTAAAATTAATAAAGTCAAAATAAAAGAAAGATGTTCCCACTTTTGGAAATTGATTTCATTTACAACAAGTCCCCTAATTCATCTTTTATTAATATCCCCAAAGTAAAAGACAAATTTGAGGACTTTTTACATATTCAAAAACTGCGCAAAAACTTAAACACATTTTAAGAACCTCTTTCGTTTTAAGGAACTTTTTTTGTTAGGGACGTTTTCCGTACAGCCAAATGTTCTCTAAATAAAGAAAATATAAAGAAAAGTTTTTCAATTTTCAGTTGATTCGGTTTGTCTTCAATCAACTTTTTCTTCAAAAATAAAAACAGAAAAAAAATCAAAAAATTTTTAAATTTTGTTTTAAGATAATTTAAAAATAAACATAATTTTTAATAAAGTACTCAGCAGTAAATTTCGTTTATTTTTATTTCGCAAAAGTATATATGAGAATATATAAACTAAGAAAATGATTTGGTAAGGTTTTTCTGCTGTTAAAAATTAGTTTATGTACAATTACATTAAAATTTAAATGAAAATATCTTCCAGGAGTAGTCCTCTAGTAGTTCTCCTTCTAAGTAGTAACTTTCTGGTGGCATCATTATTTTATGTAAAGCTCTTTTAAACCCAATAGTTCTAGCACTGGTAGTTCTTCTATTCCTCATTCAATTCACATTTTACTTGTATTTGTATAAATTTAACAAATTTATTTTGATATGGTCTCATTTTGATATCTTTAAATACAGCAGTAGGAAACAATATTAACTATATCATCAATAACTTTTTAAATAGATTTTCTAAATTAACTAAAACTTATTCAACGCATCTACCAAATTAGAACCACACAAAAAGAAGTCTAATAGTCAACTGCTTCAAGCTTTAAAATTAAGAAATATGCTTAAAAAATGCAACGTCTTCCTTATATAATTAAAGCAAAAAAATCAGATGGAATGATTGTTGACATTTTGTTTCTAAGCGTTCTGTTACTGTAAAATCAGGTTTTACGTTGATGCTAAGTTTAAAAATCCAAAAAAACTGTTCAATAAAGTTACTAGAATTTTCACAAAATAGTTATTGTTGTACAACTATATTCGTCTTCAACTTTTTATATTTGCCGCAATGGGCGTCATTCATATAGCGAGTATAAATAGTTTTAGAAAGCATCGAACACTAAATCTGCCGAATTTTCAATTATTTTAATACAGTTTTAATAATTGAGTGAAATATTATATTCTAGACAAATGACAACTTCACATCAAAAACATTAAAGTGTCCTGGGACAATTTAAGCAATTAAAAATTAGTGCGGTAATTATGAGTTTTTTCATTATTCATGTTTAAAGCGGGATAACGTTGGCGATTAATCTAATCCTTGACCCAGCTGAATCAGCCCGCTCATAAGAAATTACTAAATTTAAGACACTTTAAAATGTCAAATTATTCCAGCATTTCTGATATTCTTTTTTTTACTTAAAACATATTCAATCTAAGTAAACATTCTGAAACTGGGAGAATAAATAAGTATACGTACATTATGTAGACATCTAAATTAGTTTACGTGAAAATATTTGGAAAAAAATATTAATATTTACTCTGACTTTCAAAAAATTTTTAGCCTTGAATTTTTTTTTTTGTCTTTTTACAGTTAAATTATGATAAACGTGACAGAAATAATAGCATCATATCTTGCAAGAAAATACATTGAATAATCCCAATACATGCATCTGTGCTGTACTATAACAAAAATTAAATTAAAATTGAATTGGAAAAATTCTGGAAAAATATGTTTCTTATGTTTAAGTTCAATAAAGAACGTTTAAAAAAAAAAACACAAAAAAAAACAAAGAAAAACATTTTTTTTCAATCACAATTTGCGTCAGAACCGTTTACGAGGAAAATCCTACCCATAAATACAATTCTTTAGAAACTAACAATTTTTTTCTTTATTCTAAAACTTCGTTATACTTTTCTTTACCGTCAAATGGACCTTAAATTGTCAGTACCATTAAAGGAAAAGATTTGTTAAAAGAAAAACGAAACTAATATTTACAAAATATAAAACTTTATGATGACTTATATTTAATGGTATGACTATTTCCAATGCGTTTTATAATTTAACGGTATTTCCTCATCTTTAATTTTAACCTCTTCTTGGTGTCGTACAAAATTTTTATACCCATGCAAATTGATCACGAGTATAATAAAATTCTTCCTCCATTTGTAACGCATCGATCTAGACATTTTAGAATTACCTTTGACGCTATATGTTTCCAAATAGCTTCGAAAAGTAAGTCAATCTACAATGTGTGTCCGTCCGTGTGTCAGCACGATCACTCAAAAACTAAAAGGGCGAGAGTTTTGAAATTCACACAATGTCAATTTTAGACAATTTCTAGGTTCCCTATTGTTTGTTGTTTATATCGGACCAAAGCTTCGGGCAGTTGCCAAACAAATTTTTTTGAGTCAATATAAATTTCTTCAAAACTAATAACACATAATAGAGCGAAGACTTTTATGAAATTTTCAAAATGGCTTCATTTTTGGGGAGCTGCCATAAAAATTTTAGAACCTTGCTTACATATCTTCACAACCATTTACACTACAAAGTATTTTATTTTTAATATCATAGTAGGTATTAGTTTAAGTAGTATCATAGTAGTAGTGTTTAAAAGTTGACAAGGAAAACTTTAATCTTCCTCGCTTTAATTCAAATCGATTTAGTTCGTTCTAAAGAACTTATTTTTATTATTTATGTATCCGAAATCTTCGATTTTTTTTTTATATTTCTACAAATGACTTCCCGTTTTATTTAGTGCACTTTCTTAAAACATTTTTAATAATTTAATTTTTATATTGGTTTTTTTTGGTAAACTTTTTAATTAAATCTTTTTCAATTTTTTTTAAGTCACCCAATATGAAAAATAGCTATTATTCATAAATTTTTTTTTCTCTCTCTTTCTAACTTTTTGACATTAAAACTTTGTGAAAGTTTTTCGCGAAAAAAGTATAAAATAAATATTATTTATAAAACTATTTTATTTTTTTTTTCATGTATAAATTAAAAGGAAATTTAATTCTTTTTAATTTAGAAAAATTATGACAGTTCTTAATCAAAAAAAGTTTTGGAATTTTAAAAAAGTTTGAAACAGAGAAATAATTTTCAATTGTATAATTTGTTAGAAAACTTTTGTTTGTCCGTTCAATTTCAATTTTGTTTAATGTCAAACCAATTAGTGTACAAATGTAAAATTTAAATGCAATGCAAATATGACGAGATTAAGTAGAGCTGTTAGTTGGCAAAAATCAACAAAATCCATCGCATCAATCAAAAATATATTTCAAATTTGAAGTTAAATTTAATTTGTACAAGACTTCGATGACGTCGATGATTTCCGTTGACTGCGTAATAAAATGCAAATCTTGTTATGAAGTTTAATCTTAATTTTAAAAATTTAATATTAAGAAATTTAATGCTGTCAACGAATATTTGATAAATTTTGTAAACTTTATATCATTATTCATCCGACGTTCTTTCATAAATTTTAAGTTTAATACATATTTTAAGTGCACAGTTAAATACGAAAATGACGCAAGTTTTACTGAAAATTTAAAAAAATTAATTAATAATTTTGAAAGTTTCTGCTTTGTTAAAAATAAAATTTTTAAAATTAAAATTTTTTGTAAGTTAATTTATTATTGTATCAAGTAACATATGAGAAGTCTCTGGGCTAAAAGTCCCTCAAGTTTTAAGTCATAAGCCTCTCAGGGAATGAAACATCCTAAATGATTTTTGATCCTGAGAGTTGTGACTCAAAGTAAAGGGTATAATGAGGCGAATTAGAAAAGATTTAAATGTTGACTTTAAAATCAAAGTTATACACTTTTTGAAGAAGATTTATACATATTCTGATAAAGCGTTAATCCTGATTTTGAAACTAACTATAAATTGCTCTTTGATTAAGAAGGGAATTGAAGAGAAAGAAGTGGAACTTATATGACTCATTCTATATTTTACCAAATGCAGCTTTTTACTTCTTTTCACAACTGCACAAAATTAGGTTAGTCCAATGCGAATTAATTCACTTTATGTCAGTTGTAGCTTCCCTAAAGAAATCACATCTTTCCAGGTAAAGAGTGACTCTTTTTTAAAAGGTTTAATATCTCGTTTTATATTATTACTATGATTCAAAACTCCGTTAGGAACTTGAGAATTAATTTGTGGGTCTTTGATTCCTAAAGGATTTCTAAAACGTCACCATCGCAACTGTTAGAACAAATAAAAAAACAACTGACCTAAATATTTCAAAAAAAAATTAAATTTGATTGATTTTAATTAGGTAATTAAGTTAACTTGAGCAGTCACAATTAAATCCGGTTTTAAAAAATCAAATAACAGACATCTAAATAAAGGATTAGTAAAATAAGTTTTCTTTTATTTTCTTGTTACTACACTTGGGAGCATAGGGCTTTAACTTCAAGTCTCCATTCATTTCTTTTTCTACTATTTTTCTACTATTTCATTCCAGGATATTTCGTGTCTCCTTAGTTCATCTAGTAATTTTTTCCATATTGTTCTGGATTTAGCTCTTAACTTGGATCTGTCAAAAGTATTCGAGGTAAACACCATTTTGTTTTGCATTCTTCATTTTTCCTAAGTTTATTACCAATCCAACTCCATTTCCTTCTGGTAATTTGCTTCATTATTGGATCATAGTTTGTTAGTGCCCAAAAGTTTGCATTTCTAATTCTGTTCTGTCAAAATATTCGACATATTATTCTGAGATGTTCATTTATGGAATTAGTGAACAACCATGATGCGCAGCCATATGTCAAATATGTTAATGGAAAAAAACAATGAAGAAAACCGACACGTTTTATGATCTCCTTATTCCAAATTATGAATTATTCTGGAAATAGGTAAAACATTTTTTTTAATTAATTTTCAGTTGGCCTTGGGACTTCCCCTGCGAATAATTTATAAAACAATAAACTTATAAAATTATATACAAAACGGTATGTAACACAAAATTACACACCTCAAAAAAAATAAAAGAATTATTTCATCATAATTAAATGCTATCAAATTTGACAGCTTATAGTGTAAGAAAATTTTCCATTTAAAATATTAATTACAATATTAAATTGTACTTGAAAATCTTTTTATAAAATTATGAATGAAAAAAATGTTTTTATATGTTATTTAATAGTATACTTAACATATTTAATATACTAAACATTTATTTATAATATGTATGTAAGCATATAATACTCATGAAATTTAATACATATTTTTTTTTAATTCTAAAAATCTTAAGAACTTTCACTTTTATATTTCAAAATTAACCATCATTATCTTGAATCATTAAAAGTAATTCTTCTATTTTTTTTCTATTAATTCTTTTTTTTTTTTGCAATCTTTTATTCTTTCATTTTATCACCCATGCTATCTCCCTCCTCTCTTTCTACATATCTTTCTCTTTCTATGTTCACTTCCGCATTTTAAAAGAAAACAAAACTTATATATATATATATATATATATATATATATATATACACATATATTTGTTTTTTAATTTACAATTTTTAAAAGTTTAAGGACTTCATTTCGTTGTTGCGCTTATCCTTGCACTTAACACTTACACTTATTTACAAATTCAACTTTTTAAGTACTGTTATTTTAATTTTACCGTTTCTTTTTTGTTTTTTTTTTTTTTTGCTTTTATTATACATACAGAACAAATCCTTAAACTTATTTCACCTGAACTTTTTTTTTTTAAAAGTACTTTTTAAGTATACGAGAAGATTGTAAATGATGATAATTTGATGAAAATGTTGTTTTTGTTTTTTTGTTAGAAAAACGGTTTTAGTTCGGGGTTAAGTGTAAAAGTATAATATCTCTAAGACATATATATGTATATACAGTTGTATGTTAAATTAAAATATATAATTAAAATAGCTGCATTTAACCTTACTAAACTCAGATATATTGTCACGTTTAATAGTAAATTTTTATTTAAATTTTAACTCATTATTCAGGCACAAATAACTGTAAAATATTTTATATTCCGCCTCTAGTTGTTTTTTTTTTTTTTTTTTTTGTGATGATATTCTTTTGTGTTGTTGTTGCAAAAAAATTTTTTTTAAAATCTATATTCAAGAATAATTAGAGTTAGTTCGAAAAACTATAAGATACATATAGTATCAAGTCAAGTCATATATTGTTTATGACTTGACTTGATACTAAGTTAATGGTAGAAATTGAAATTGATTATATTATTTTTGCATTAACAAGTTTTCCCCTTTAAACTTTTTTCTCCCCATATCAATGACTTATGGGTTCGTGGACAATTATGAAAAATGATAGCTAGGAGGCAATGAGGTAGTTGATATATTGTAGTTTTCATATGCCATCATTTTACTGAATTGGAATCAATTAGAACTCGGCTCAAATAGTTCCAAATACCGGATCAACTTCAACAAGCGATCATTTGAATAAGCCCAGACAATTATTTCGAAAAAAAATTCGAATTTAAATTTTAACTAATATAGAAATTTCGAACATCTGAAATAGATGCAAATTTAAAACATGAAACAAAAATCTAAATATACAAAAGAAAAGCGTTGACGGGTTGTCATAGTTGAAACCTTCTGAAACAGAGCTTAATTTTAAAAATTTCAACCTTCCTTTTTTGAGTATCTAATATTGATTTTAATTCTAGTTTAAATTAATATACTTCAATCCAAAGTTGTACGATCTGCATAGAATATAATGTAATGTTAAATAACCTAGTCCCCAAATCTTAAAATAAAAAAAAATTAAGATGAGCCCAAAAAAAAGTTCAGCTAATTTTTTGGAGACTCTTTGTTAGGACAGTTTGACTCTTAAACTTTTTTAATTGTTCTTGCTGCATTTGGGTTCTCCCATAAAATTGATCAGTACCTTTTTCCAAATATATTGATCTGAATACTGGATTCAAAGAAACGGAGCTGATTAAAAAGCACCAATTAATTTTTAATGTTTAGGACAGTTTGTATTTAAATGACTGGATGAACAAGATAAATATCGTAAAATTGTAGAATTATATCGTAATAATTAATATCGTATTATAAGATAAGATTTAAAGATTTTGTATATAATATATGTTACAATAAATGAATAACTCTTGTGTAGGATAATAGATGGCGCACAAAATTTGCATTTGTGTGTTCAAAATCGTATACAATAACTACAGCCGAGTAATCAACTGCTTATTGAATATAACGGTTAAAGAAACTGAAGCCTAGAATGCCCTAAACTCCTTAAAGGAGTAAAATAGGAAAAAAAAGACTAGATGGAACATAATGTTATATTGAATTAATTTTAGTAGTCGGCCTTCAATAACTAACATTTCCAAAAATTTTTAGTATAACATTTAAGCTTATAAATACTAAAAAAAAATAATCTCTTAAATGATATTCAATTGGGGTTCATCAAATAACGCACTGAGCTGCTCTGAAAAATAAAAATTTAGGATAAACCATCACTATAACAAAAAAATATTGTCGTCGCCTTCGCCAGGACTCATGTTCCACCATGTAAAATTTATAATACCCTTTCAACTTTATTTAAGAACAACTATGCACTTGCAAAATTTACAAAATTTCATTCAGGTAGAAATATAAAAGAAAATAATTTTATTCCATCATTTAACATTTAAATGCAATACAAATGAATTTCTATAAGTCATCGTTCAAAAAGTTCATTGTCCTTTGTCTGATACTCATCAATTTAAATATATATATATACAAAAAATACATATATATATATACATAAAACATAAATCAAAACAGTTAAAACAAAAAAAAAATTAAATTCAAAATTTATATGAAACATTGACTTTTTCACTATATACAAAAATTTACAATTTCTTTCATTCGTCCTTTTTTTTGCTTTTTATTTGTATTTGCATTTAAAGCTTTGGATTATGCAAAGTGTAGCAACAACAAAAATTGCAACAACAACAAGGTTGAAAAATTGCACTTTAAATTGCATTTTATCATAATTTATGTCGAAATAAATCGTTTGGCTGAAAAAATGCATTTTTAAATAATAGAAAAATGTAGAAATGAAGCAGATTTAATTGACATATGATTTTTATTCAATTTTGAAAATTCTGATGGAAAATTTTTAAAGGAAAATTCTCGATTATTTTAAATCGTCATTTAAAAACAGGAAACTGGATAATGAAGTGAAAAAATGAGCAAAATATAAAATATATAAAAATTATAATTTGATTAATATTCAATAATATATGCATTGCATTGATTGCATGGGAATCGAATCATGCTGACACCATCTTATGAATGTCTGCCTAATACTCGATTAATTAAGGGGTTAGTAGAAAACTTTGAAAGTTATCCAGAGTAAATGTACAAAGTTTTTTAATAGCTTTGACTTACTAGAACTAACTTTCGAAAGCCAAAGTTAATGCATTTTCTATAGTTGCAAACCATAAGTGGATAGACAGCAGCGAAAGTTATCCAAGGTAGATGCAAAAGATTCCTGTGCCTAACTTTGACTAACTAAAACCTACTTTTGAATAACAAGCTTCATATATTATTTATATAGCTTCAAACTAAAATATTTGTAATTAAGTTCAGATCTTGAATACAAACTTTAGATCGGATTTAAAAACTTGAGATTAGGGAAATACTCTTGTGGAATGGGCATTTGGAATTGTGTATTATGTAAAATAACAAATTATACGAGCTTTATAGCAGTAGATGAAGATATTAAAATTGGTATAAAGTTATCAAGAATGGCGTTCGGAAGACTTTGAGTGATCTGAATAAAAAGTATAATATAAAAAGTGGCTTATCCAGTATAAGCTATGGTGTCGTCCAAGGAAGTTGCCTAGGGCCTACACTATTTTCGTGTTATATTAGTAGTTTGCCCGATGTTATACGTCATGGTAAACCATTTTTATATGCTGATGACCTGGCCATTGTAATTTCAGAAGATACACTAGATAAACTACAAGTCAACATTGATCAAACTATGGTGAATATAAAAAACTGGATGAACAAACATAAGCTAACTATTAACACAAACAAAACAAAATATATGCTATTTAAAAATAAAACAACAAATACTATTAACATAAAATATGATAATTGCAACATTGAAATTGTTAATCAATATAAGTATCTAGGTGTAATAATCGATAGTAATTTAAGATGGGATGCACAAATTTCTGAACAAATCAAGAAAGGGAGACGAATTGCTGGGATTTATAAGTTAATAAGTAGAAGAGTTCCCCATAAGCAGAAAAGAGCAATATATTTCAGTTTATTTCACAGCACTATTACTTACGCTATCCAAATTTGGGGAAACACATATCTTAAAGATTTAAATACTTTACAAATAATTCAAAACAAGGCGATAAAAAATCTATTTGGGCACAATATAAGAACTTCTACTAAACTAATTCACAGAGATCACGGAATTCTAACATTAAAACTTTTAATAAAATGTAAGCTGGCAACTCAAGCACACATGATGATTAATAATAACATCAATACCATCATAAAACCATCACTGATTAATAGTCATCATAATTATAGTACCAGAACAGCTGATAATATTCGAATAATTTCGTCTGCAATAAGATTTAATAATCATGACACCATTTATAATTTAGCATATAAGTACTACAATGAACTTCCTAGTAATTTAAAACAAACAAATGAATTACATACTTTTAAACATATGGTAAATGAATTTTATTTGTCATTCATTTAATTTTTTTGGATTTTAATTTTATTTTGAACTTTTTTAATTTTTATTTTTGTTTTGGATTTTTTTGCTTTTATTTTGAACTTTTTGGATTTTTTTATACCTGCGTTGAATTTTGTATTTTTATTTTGAACTATTTTAGTTTTTATGGTTTTTGTATAATTATTATCATAATGTAATTCTTAATATTTACTTTTAAACTCTTCTATTTTTTTGCACTGTTTTTTCAATGTTTATTGTTATTGTTGTAATTTTTATATTTATAATTATGTATATACTCTTTTACGAGCGATTGGGCTCATTTTGAGATAATAAATGAATAAATAAAAAAAAAAAAAAAAAAAAAAAGATCACCACAATTAAACAGAGACACGAAAACAAGAATATACGAAGCATGAGTAAAATCAATCCTTTTCTACGGCAGTGAAACATTACCACTCCAACACTCAACAACAAATAACCTACAAGTATTTGAAAATAATTTTTCCAGAACAATACGTAATAAAAGATGCCCAATAATAATAACAAATAAGGAACTATCAACCATCTCAAGGTAAGAAACACAGTCACATAAGAAGAAAGAAAAGGCGATAAATAGAACAAACACTTCGGAAACCAATAAAAGCCATGGGAAAACATGTGCAGAAATCAAACAATTGTCTCACAACATATAGTAAGATATAGATCCTTTATAGAAGCCCTACCATCCTCCAGAGAGTAAAACAGGGAAAAAAATTATGTACGATTAAGAAGAAAGTTTGAAATATTGTGAGAAAAGATGATAGCCAAGTCATTCAATCCAGATGACACAGATTTGAAAAATTTTATTTCCGGAGAAGGTGCTTGTAGATCACCTACAACGACCCTCAACCGCTGTTAAATCAAAAAAAAAACAAAGAAGAATATAGTAACTAAAAAAAGGTAACTATAAATTTGCCTTCTATTTTACTTCCAAACAACTGTTCACTTACAATGCACAGTACAAGTACTACTAAAAATACATATTAATGGCTTTTGAGTGCAACCAGTGTTCCAAAGCTTTGGAAACAGTTTCTGACAAACCTAATACATTTAAAAATCATGTGAAATAAAAATCAAACAACTCCACTGTCTTCACTCGCCGTCACCGTATTGCTGTTTCAAAACTACCACATACCTAAATACTTTAACTATGACAAACAATTCTCTGGACAAATTGAAAACTATTGCAATATTTTAATATGGTTAATTTCATGAAATAAACTTCTGCATAACTTATCTCAACAAATTTTTTTGCATAAGTCCATAAAAATGTTTGTGCATAATAAAATAAAATAAATTACTTAAATTAATTCAATTTATTGAAAATTCTTATATTGCTTAGCAATTTATATTACCTATTTAATCTTTGGTTTATTTTATTTTTATATTTTGATTTAAATAAAAACTAAAACTAGAAAATATTTGTATTTAGAAAAACATTATAGCTATAGCACAACAAATATTGATGGAAAGCAGAATTTCTGCAATTTATTGGCTTTCTATTTTTTTGTTTGATTTTTTACTGATGATTGGTACTTAAATGATTCGTATTTTATTAGTTTTTAATATTTTTCCTATTATTTCAGTTCATAAAATACATGTACTTCTGTAAATAAAAATATATTTTATGTAATAGTAGAAATTTTTGATTTATTGCTTCAAATTTATTTTATGATAAGTTAAAAAATTGAAACATAATAAACATATATACTTTTTGCATTTCAAAAATCAGTTTATTTAAATTAAATAAAATTATATTAAATTTATCAAAGAAATATTATGCAAGTAGTTTTTTATGTTTTGGAATGATAATATGTCTTATTATTCTTATAAAGGAATAACTTATCGTACTTGAGGATTTTACTAAACACTACAGCACAATCATCCAATTAATTCTAGTATTTGTATAATGATGTAAAATACTTCAGCTTTATTTTTGATTCCTAAAACTTCAAGTTGACTTCAACCTAACATAAACATCACTCATCCTCACAACAACATCACTCAACCTCACCTGCACCCTATTTCAACAACTTCTTGTACACTTTATTGGATCCAATTAATTTCCAAATGTCTTGAACATTCCCATTTTGTAAAAATGCTGGTATTTAGAACATTTTTAAAACAATTTAGAAAAATTGACTTATGTGATTGAGTCTGTTCGTTCGATCATAAATTTTTTTCCGCTGCTTCTTAATTGGCAACAACAACAAGGCTTTCCTATGACACTCTTTAACTCCGATGCTCCCTACATTTGGTTTACACTAAATATTTCATTATAATTGAAATAGTCTGAAAAAATATGCTTATATCAAGAGAATTTCAATCAGTCAGTTCGAATGTCAGTTTCTTGCCTCTTCTTACTTATAATTTTTAACTCGAGTATGACACTCTATTGCCTTAATCTACTTCGCAGCTTCCCGCGCTTAATATATTTTAAATATTTCTTTATATGAAATAATTTGAAAAAAAAAATACTTAATAGTTTCATTCTGTCCGTCCAACCAATTTTTCTGCCACTACTTACACAAAATGTATGACTCGTGTCAAACACTCTTTACATCTTCCCATCTTCCAGAGGTCTTCAAATCTTCATCTCATAAATTTAGATAAACGAGTCCTCCCAATCCTTCTTACGTATAATGTTTACTTTGAAAGTGACAATCTCTTGTCTTCATCTGCTCTATAACTGCATACACTTGATATATTACAAAAACTAATCTTTATACAAAATAATTTGAAAAAATGTTCTTATAAGTTTCAATATTTTCGTTCCTTCTTATATAAAATGTACCTTCCCGCATCCACCACCCTTCTGTCTTCATAAACACCATTTCCTCCTACGCTTAAAATACATCAATGTTTCTTTATATAATTCGGATTTGCATAGATACAATATACATATACAAAAATAAAAAAATTCCCGAAACTCTGACAAAAGTAGACTTCCTTAAAACTAACTACTTAAGTACTGATTCCGTCAATAGTCTTAGATTCCTCAAAGTATTAAAATTAACCAATTGGTGTATTCATTTTCAGTAATATAAGTCTCCAATCATCTATTCATCTACTAATTTAAAGATAATTTTAATACTTTAATTTAATAATTAACTTTTTTACCTATAATTACAATCTACATTTTGTAATCATTATACCCATCACCTAAGTATATGCCTATGTAGTACAATATAGAAAATTAATAAATATCTTTTTACACAAAAATATCTTTACCTAATATTTTAGATATTTTTACAACATTTAATTGTTCTTATACTTTGATTTATTGTTCCGTAATGTATTCTAATATATCGACTAGTATAGGTATACTAGAATGAATAAAGATACTTTGGGTAATAAAATTCCTTAACTTTGAACTAATAGTAAACACAATGTACATATATATTGTGAAAGAATCCAATCAAAGGAAGAAGATGTGGTATTTTTAAAGGCAAAAATATTGTAAAGCAAAAGAACCCAAACAGGAGTTGAAAAAAGGGGATGATATGCGGTAAAAGTATTGTATAGCAAAGGACCCAATCAGGAGTTAAAAAGGGGGGATGATTTGTGGTAAATATATTGTATGGCAAAAGAATCCAATCAGGAGTTGAAAAAAGAGGGATGAGTTACGGTATTGATATTGTATTGCACAATAATTCTATGAGGAGAATTGAATAAGGGAGATGATTTCAAGTAAAAGTACTGTATAACAAAAGATTCCAATTAGGAGTTGAAGCAGGGAGATGACTTTGAGGTAAAAAGTATATTTAAATGGGGTTAAAAGGAGTAAATAAGCTTTCTTTTGAATTCTTTTATACTTTTTTTTTCTATAAAATAAATATATTAAACAAATACTAAATGGTTTAATATATATTGAATAATATTTTATCTTCCCTTTGTTTACAATAAAATTGATTTTCAATTCTCTAAGCTTTTAGTTTCCCCTCTTGAGGGGTTGGTAGAGTTGGAAAATTTTGTTTTACAAAAGTAACAAAAATATATCAATAAAAAAAAATATTCTATTTTTTCTATTTTTTATTTTTTTTTTATTAAGAATCAATAGACCCAGGTAAATATAATAAGTTAAACAATATTATATTAAAACCTACTTCCATTCCTTGCACCTGTTCTTTTTATTCTTTTGTAATATAACTTCTCGTCAATACATTCGAATTTCGAATCCCATCTAGTTGGGGGTTCTACTTAATTTTAGTTTCAGATTTTAATAATAGGAAATTTTTGTCTGATAAATTTTTTGATACAGGCCTGGCCTGGATTGTTGTAGGTAGTGTGTAGGGTTATGAATTTGAATATTTTTTTGAATCAATTATTTAATTAAATACAGTGTAATGGGTTATTTGATGTACCCATTGGGTTATTAATATAAGTATAGTATAGTAACTTCGGTAACAAATTTTGTTTTACCAAGAAATATAACAAAAATAAATATTAAGAGTTTACTCATTCTATTTCTCTCTTTCATTATTTAAATAGGACTCATTTTATTTATTTTCCAATATTATTTTAATATTAGACTTTGTTATAACAAAAATCAGAAAAAAAAAAAAAAAAAATGTCCTGAATAGATTCTGGTAAAACCAATTTTTTTTTTCTGATAAAATACAAATAATAACAAATTTTTAGTATTTGGTATTCTGTATCTTTTTTTTTTTAATAAGAGATTTATGAATACCCTGATCTGATTCTTTGATTCTGATATTTGGTTTATTGTTTCCAAAAATTTTATTGAATTTTGACAAATTCAAATAACATATGGGAAATCATTATTTCTTTTGTGTATAAAATTATTTTGTATTTGTTTTTTTTTTTTTTTTTTTATGGTTTAAAATAAATAAATTTTTGAAAATTAAATAGAAAAAAAAAAATATAATTTTTTAAGAAGAAAATGTAGAATGAAATGATGACAATTTGTTGGTTATATTAGCTTTGAATATATTTCACACATTAGGGAAATAATATAATCAAAATATGATAAATCATAAGCAATTAATATTTATGTTATGTCACAATAATTTTAAATTTTTGCAAGATTTAATTGGATACAGATTAGTATTAAATCTGTTTTGAATAATTTGAATACAATTTTAAATCATTGGATAAAAAATTTCTTCAAATTTAGGATGATAGTCAATGAGAACAGTTTCCGAAAGTATCGTACATTTGGCTTACTAACCGAGGGTGTAATCGAGTATTCGCCGGACTAAAATTTGTGTCAGTTAATTATAAATTTTAAAGCATTATTGTGTCAAATTTATTTTGACAACGTCAAAAGCTTACATCATTTCAGCATTATCGACTAAATTCATGATGATTATGGCAATGTTGAATGCATTTTATTTGAATATGTCAAATGTCAATAATCATTTTTTAACATGTCAAAAATGAAGTTAAAACAAAAAACTTTTATTCAAATCTTTATAAAGTTATAATGTCGAGCAAAATATATTCACATTTTTTTTGTTTAAATAGCACTTTTATTTTATTTAATTATTTATTTATTTATTTATTGTACAAAAGTAAATATTGCTTGATATTATTATAGTCTCTTGCCGATTTGGCATTTTGGCTTCTTAAATTAAACACTTTCTTATATTTATTTATAATAGCAATATTAATTATTTTGTTTATATTATATATTTGTATATTTTTAAATTATATTTGGTCACCATAAGGATTTTTATTTTATAATTGAACCCTCACACCCTCGGTTAGTAAGCCAAATGCTTATGCAAATGCTATATTTTTAAAAACGCTTTAATTTTTCTTTAAAAAATTTTTTAAAACATTTAATAACATTAAGTTGTCAGTTTACAGTGGGAAATACGATGATCTAGTATGGTTATAAGAATACTAAAAATTTGACAGATAATTAAGTATTAGTTTGATGAATTCCGGACAACACTTGATACTATTTGAAATATTCCGGAGTAAATTTAGTGCGATTAGCTAATTTTTAGAGTGAAGTGCAATAATTTCAGATACGACCATATACATACATGAAATATCCTAGATTAATGGGGGAGAAATAAAAGGTAGTTCAGATTTCTCAGCAAGAGTATTAATAAGTGTGATATGTTTGTAGGCGTGCCTTAAAAAATAAAATATTAAAGATTAAGTTCTTTATTGAATATGTATTTAAATAATTTATTTTGTAGAACTAAAGTTTGCCGTAAAAAAACCTTGTACACAATAATACTCATAAAAGTAAATTTTGTAAAAAAATTAGATGCATGAAACTAAGACCAAAGGTTAAACAAAACATTGCTATTCCTCTGAATAATAAGGATATACAAGATTTGTTATACCGTTTCTAATATTGAAAAAAATATGAGATATTGGATTTTTGCAGAACCATTTGCCTGTATATTAAGTAATTAAATTCTGACACTTTCACATATCAATTTATACAAAAGTCGTCTTTACTAAGCGTATTCGAATATCTCCCATACAACATTTCTTTTACAATTAAGCTTAATGTGAAGTTTCTGCTATCTAGCATTAGGCTTAATTTGGGGCTTAAAAGAAAGTAAGGGTTTCAAAAACTTGCTAGATTTACTTCTTTTTCTCAAAGTCTAATTAAGTTGTGTAGCTGAAATTATTCCAAAAGAAGTTAAGTTTAATGGCAATGACTTTTGGCATATTTGAGTGGGGTCTAGATAATCAACATAATCAACCTAGTCCTCTGATTAATGTATGGTGATCCAGTTTTATGGCTATAGCTTCAATTAAATTTGGTTTGTCTGGTAAAAGATCGTCGAGTAACTGTCATATAATACTCCAATATGTTAATAATTAGTGGAAATAGCTTATATCTAAAACCTATATATTTTTTTTGTGGGATTATTACTGAATTGACTATTCTACTCTCATTCTCGTTTAATATTCAACCAAGACGTCGATTACAAAACTCATGTTCCAACAAAATTTATTAATCATGTATCACTTTTAAATAATAAAATTAAATTACATAAAAACGTGCCCAAAAAAAATATCTTAATTGCTTAAAACTTTTAATTAATTTTTTTTTTAGAATCTTTTAAATAAAATCTCTCGTATATTTCCTCAATCACTAATTTTATTTTACTTTTACATATTTAATTATAAAAAAATTTTACTGCATTTTTTTTTAATATACAAAAACACAAAATGTTGCACCAAAAAAATTATTTGAAAAATAACAATTAAAAGTAATTGAAGACCAGATAAAGAAGAAAAAGTTTTATTTTAATTATATAAATACAATTTTTAGAAATACAGATACAAAATCTTACATTAAGACGAAATTGTGAGATAAATAAAATTAGATTTAATTGCTTTTATTTTCATGTCTTCGAACATATACCGCCTTACAAAAAGTAGCATGTGCTGGAAGATTTTTTTTTTTGAAAAAAAACTATTAATTGCAAAAAAACGAATAAGTCCATCAACCACTCTATCGTTCAATGATATAATTACAAGAAATAAACATTCTTAATTGCCTTCTTAATTCAATCAAATCTTTTATTTATATTCATATATATATATTTATATATATATACAAACATTTCATTCGTTAAAAGCTCCAAAAGGTGCATTGGAATTTTCAAATTTTATAATTTAAAAAGAAGGTATGGAATCTATCTGAATCATTGATGAAGCTGAATTGTTTAGTTTTCTGATAGAAGTATGCGCTGGCATATCTCGATAACATGCAAAAGCCAGCTATTCGTGTTATAAATTTGTAGTGTTATTCCAAAGTTCACTTTACATCATGACATCGCAATACTGTGGGGTCATTAATCATATTTGTTGGATATTTAGAAGAAATCAACCAACCAACTTTTCTGCAGAGAAATAAAACCGTTAATATGTCGACTCAAAGTTTTCTAACGTGAAACTGTAAAACAAGGTCGAAGCAGATGCTCATCCAATGTGTTACCTAAAGTTGATGCGACTTAACTTAATTTTCAGGAAACATTAATAACTTTCTTCTTGATATCCCACCCAATTCTTCCTCATCCCCTATAATCCATTATATGAGAGATCCTGAAATTAATTCCCCAAAATCCTTCCATATCCCAATTCTTGAAACCAAACAGTACATTTGTATTGCAGATCCTATTTTGAAGCTTGGTTAAAAAACGAAATGGCTTTAGAGCGTTGAAGTCTCACGCTATCCCAAGGATTCCCGCACCATGGGTGGCTTTTGAAACTTTCACAGCGACGAGTCTAAAAAAAATATTAACTCCTTGCATCATTTCATTTCGTCTGAAACGAGTGACTTAGA
Source organism: Dolichopus griseipennis (assembly GCA_963082915.1). NCBI lineage: Eukaryota > Metazoa > Arthropoda > Insecta > Diptera > Dolichopodidae > Dolichopus > Dolichopus griseipennis. The sequence goes on from OY720441.1 coordinate 325,546,771, forward strand.
AAGTAGGTTCTACAAAACGTTTCCAAACTTGCAGCATTGCCAAATAGAATATAACGAAGGACTTCTATAACTTCTCAAAACTTAAAGAACCATCAAGAGAACTAACTGCCTTCTTTGCAATAAGACTGCTTTACAGTCGTATGGAAAATGAATTAGAATCTATACCTAATTATTAGAATCGGGTATCAATTCGGTCCGGGAAATGGCATTTTCTTTCATATCTTCCGTAAATTATTGCCTTACTTAAGTGTCTTTAAGGCACTTGCTGATTTTGCAATGGCTGTGAAATTTAAAAACGGTATTTTTCAATGACACAAAAAATAAATAAATTTTATAATGATAACGGTAAATATTTATTTTCTCTTTTTATTTTACTTTTTTTTTCTCAGTTTGGGTTTTATGGTTTAACTTTACAAAAAAGAAAAAAACAAACAAAACAGTGACATGAACAGTATTCGTTATTGTACTTCTAAGATCAATTTCATGCTTCATTGAAATTGAAAGGATTAAATAGAAGGAAGGAAAAAAATTCGAATTTAAAAGTTTTATATAATGAGAAAATAATTTCCTTGTTTTTATTTCATTATATAATGTTTTGCTTCAATAATAAGGTGTTAGTAAATAAAATATTGAATATTTAAAATTAAAGTTGCAAATTAAATTTAAAATCATTGAACTAGAAATTAATTGAAAAAAAATTATTTAAGTATTCTAATTAAATGAATAAGGTCAAAAACAGAGATTTAATTATTAAATGTAATATAAAAGTACATGTTCTTCCGAAAGTTTGTGAATAATATGTGTACAAATTAAACAAATCTAAGGAGAACATAAACATCTATATCTTCATAATGTCCCCTTACATTAGACTATTTATTCTACATAATACATAACTCCCAATATCTTATCAACAAGCTGCCTTAGCTTCCCTAGTTTCCTTTAATTCTCCCGATTCCAGAAACAAACAGCATATTTGTTTTAAAGATATTTTCCAAATTTTTGTTTTAAGTAGAGCGTACTTCTACTTGGTTAAAGCCAAGCATAACTCGAGTATTATAGAGGAAGAGGATTTACCGTTATTCCTGGGAATTCCAAATGTTTTTCACCTACCTGCGAAAAGCTTTTCCAGAGTAAGGCTGGGGAAACTAGTTTTTATTAAAACTAGACAGTCTGAAAATTTTTCTAAATTTTTTGTCATGCCAATTGTTTAATATAACAGGGATTAAAAAAGCTGTCTACCACATTGTTGGAACTGGAGGGAAAATACTGAACTTATTGTATCCTTATAACTATAGAATTGATCTTCCTGAATTCCACGTACAATGAGTTCATGAGATAACACTAGACGTTATAACATGTATAAATGTCTTAGATTATATTAAAAACAATTCTTGTTTGTTATTATAAGATTTACAGTACTGTATCTGTGAGTTCTATAGTTCAATTAAATTTTTTGTTTATATTATCTTAATGTTTTTTTTTTAACTGAAGTAGAATTATTAATTTTTGGTTCTGCTTTTAATTTAAACCCAACATATCACAAAATGAATTTTTTTAATGGGATTCAAGCCAAGTCCCTTGAAAGGTTGGAATTCTAACCCCTGTACTTCCCAACTCATTCTAATTTGACTTATATTCATTCTTGAACATCGGTCCCATTTCATCTCCTCCAGTAATTAGGTTCAAAGGAATTAAACAGGTTTAAATGGAATTTTATTTTTCATAACGGTAAAATTTAAAATTGAATTTCGAACACTTGTATTACAAATATTTTGATCTAGATTTTACATTGAAATAAATAGAAGTCAAATATAATTTATATCAATTTTTGTTACAGTGCTTTTCCCAAATTTTGTGGGGTGAAGCTTAATCAAAGCTGTTATGCAACTATATACGTTTCCTAAAATCTAAAACAAAATATTGTAATAAATCTATAGACATAAAATTTATTACAATATTTTGTTTACAAAGTTTAATTTCATTATCTGATAAAATAAAGACCATTTCCAAATGACTCGATTGACGTAGTAACAGACAGGTAGGCAAATGAACAAAGTTATCAAGAGGGAAGCACACTTTTTCTAAATTTTTTTTGAGTTTATTTTTTTCTAAAAAATAAAAAATAATCAAGTGAAATGATATGACACTTTTATTCTAGGTTCATGAATAAAAGTGGTAGAAATACACGTACAGATGAGGTGTTTTTGTGTTATAATAGCATCTCTATATTATTCTAATGTTGACATATATTATTTAGTTAAAATTAGGTTAAACAATTATTATGTTTAGAAAATCAATATTAGAAGGTAAAAAAGTGAAAAGGAGAAATTGTGGTTGTTTAAGTAACCCAAAAAGTGAAATTGTAGTGTTGTGTTACAAGTGATTTAAAAGAGTTCGTTAGTACTGCACATTCGGTGTCAAATTGCAATTTAAAATAAAATATTTTAATAAAAATTGTGCTTACAGAATACCAAAAACTTACAATCAATTGAACTTTTACTCAACCAACTTTAATTGAACCAACACATAATATATTTAAAATTTTTAAATTTTAACCTATATTTTGTAATTATGATAATAATGAGTTATAATTTAAAAATTTTAATTAAGTAGCAAAAACCATAATTTAAAAAATTTTTATTTATAAAAAAAATAATTATGTCGTGGGTCTCTTAATTTTTGACATTCCAAATTTGTTTCAATTACTTCTTCTTGTTTTTAAGTTTTAATTTGATGAATTCAAAGTTTCAAAAACTAATTCTAAGCCTAAAAAAGTTAAAATTATCACAAATCGATAGAGATTTAGTAAATAATTGTAAAAAAAAACGACTCCATGTTTCCATCCCTTCTCAAAATGCGAAAACTCCTCTAGAACGCTCCCCATTAGGTTCACCTATTATGATATTAAAAAAAATCATATTATTAATGCTGAATATATGAACCTAATGGGGATAAAACCCCCTCTATATAAATTTTTGAAATCCTGATTTTGTAACTAACTCTAAGATCTCCCTTAAATTTTTGACATATACCTATATATAAATATTTTGAAAAAAGCATATTAAACTTGCATTTGAATTTAGCTCCAAAATCCGGCGATTGTAATACAGGCAAACTATACTACAAGCTATTGAAATAACGGAAAATGATATTACGAGCATATGAAGTACAGGCATATGGCACGCTACCCTATAGAATGACTTGGAATTTGCTGGAATCTGTATTTACAATTTTTTACTAATACGTAAAAGCCATCCATTGCAAGTTGAACAACTCTGTACAATTTATTGTAGCTATTCCCTACTCTCTTTCTATATATCGATCCATTATTACTTCATTTCTTTCTTAAACAAACCCGTACATTCATAATTTATACAATTAAAGAAAAAAACAACAATTTTAAAGATTTTAAATTTTCAAAATACTTTAAATAATATATTTTTTAAAAAAAATTAAAGAAAATTTTACAATTTAAAAATACAACGATGAGTTTATACAAAATTTAAGAAATATTTTTCCATAAAAAAATATTCTACAGAGTAAATAAAAATTATTTAATCGCATTTAGTAAAACAATAATATTTTTATTTAAATTTGATTTTTTTTTAAATTAATGAGCTTTAGATTGAGACTAAATGACAACATACCTTGTATATTTTCAGTCAAAATAATTTAATATACATATACTAATATGACAGCTCCCGAAATATCTATATCGTAATTTTTAAAATACAAAATTTAAAGTAATAATAAATACAATATTGTCAATTGATTACTTAGTAATTCAATTTCAATTTCAGTAATTTCAGTAATATCAAAGTTCAGAGTAATTAAAAGTTTTCTAAAACAAAAAATGCTCAAAGAATTATGACAACTGATGCCTGTCAATATTTGTTAAATGGGGGTCTAGAAATATCAAAAATTTTATTAAAACTTAAAATATAGAAAATTACAGCAATATCCCTTCTTAATTAATTTAATAGCAATTGATCACTTAAAACAAAAAAAAAACAACAAAATTCAAAATATTAAAATTAAAATTTGTACAAAAACTTTTATCCGACTATGTATAAAATATTTAAAATTTTCCAGCTTTTTTTCTTAAATTTACATAAACATCTAAAACATCATTAATAATAAAAAAAAATAATAATAAATAAAGAATAAATTGCCTTTATAAAAACAACAACAATTACAAAAAAAAAAAAATTCAACGTTTTGGATAAAAACAAAAAACGATAAACGAAATAAAATTCATAAATTCAATTATCCTAATTTTTGTCAATTTAATCGTCATTTGTTTTGTCTTATGTTTTTTCTTATGTTTTATTTTTTTAATATTTATTTTCTTTCAATTTCTACGCTTTTATTATTTTTTATGACAGTTTGGTATAAGAAAAGTATTGTAATCGCAATAAAATAGTTTTAATTTAAGATTTTGATACAGAAGAAATCAACTTTTAAATTGATTTAAAAATTTAATTCAATAATATTTCTAGAATTATATTAACAATATGACTGCATTTAAATAAAACAAATTTGAAAAAAAAAATATTAACCTCACTTTTTAATATTTTTAACCTGACGATAATCAAATAAATCTCAAAGTTGAAGCACTGCACAAACTGGTATAAAAACTTTGTATATAAACAACTTTGACAGTTGCAGTGCTGCCACAGTTAAAAAAAAATTTATTCAAATAGATAACTCTCAAAAATTTCTATCTATAGTAAAATTTAAAGATAGATTTTTACACCAAATTTATATCACGATTTACACCTGTTGCTGTTGGTTGTAATCGGGAATAGCATGTGACATTCTAGCAAGTAGGGCTTATGGCCCCTTGTGTACTCAATACTTCAATACTTTCCATCAATTTATAAGTAATGTTATTTATTTTGCTTATATTATATATTTGTATATTTTAAATTATATTTGATTACCAAGGAGATTTGTAAAGAAAAATAGTTTTCCCATTTTTTTTATCAATCAAATATTTCATGGGCTCTACAGGAATCAAACCCAAACTCCCTCGGTTAGTAAACCAAATGCTTATCTACTAATCCAACGAGGTCCCTTAGATTATACCTAGTAAAATTTTAAACAAATATTTCCCCATTTTAGTTACTATTTACATAAATTAATAAAATTTTACACAAAATTACAAAATGGCCGAAAAAAAAGGAAAATACCCTCGGTTACTTTATTCTTAAATTAACAACAGACCTATAACATATTTTAAAACTCGTATTATTAAAATATAACAAAATACAGACTCTCACTCCATTCTACTCAATTGTATTTATAATTTTTGTATATCCCTACTCCTATAAAACATATTTATATTTATATAAATATGTTTATATATATTTATACTTAAATATAGCCTAAACTTTTGTATACACAAAATTGTATATCTATATATCAATCAAATGTCATCCTTCATTGACATCTTAGTGCCTCTGACGTAATTGAAATAATAATAATAAAATTACAAAAGAAAAGAATTTTTATATATTATTATTTTTATTTATGTTAATTTTATTATTTTGTTTTTTTTTTTATTATTTATTTAAATTTTCATCAAAAACGCTTTAAATTCATAAATAAATTTTATTTTTATTAATAATACAACAACAACAAAAAATTACATTGATTTTGATGAAGAGTATATAGTCAATAATATTCAAAAATATTATTTCACTTAGTATGATGAGTATTTATTCTTTAAAAAACTCAATTTAACCTCTAATTTAAGATAAAAAATTGGTAGGGGGAAATAAAGTCGAAGGAAATACGGTTGAATTCTAACAATATCTTTCAAGAAAATTTTAAAGATCTGCATAATCTAAATAAAGTCCAAGTATGATATTCTGATGCTCTAAAAGACAACCTATTTTATATCCGTATAAACGTATGTTTAAAGGGCATATTAATTTGAAATACCATTTGTAGCGCTGTCTACAAGACGTGAGTAGATATAACCTCAAAAGTATGGACGGAATCAGAATCGAAAAGTGAATCAATCCGTCTGTCCGCACAATAACTCAAAAACTAAAAGAGCTAGGACTTCGAAATTTTCACAAAGTCTTTATTCAAGAGCTGTAATCTATAAAAATTTCGCCAGTTTGCTCAACGGGTTAGAAGAGCTCCCATACAACTTCTTTTTTTATATGTAAAAAAAGTCAACGCATTCGGCTTAACTTAACGGCTGGTGGAATTGCCGTCAGTCAGGTTTTCACTGAAAAGAAGAATTGCGGTGATTCCCTACATAATTTGTATGTATGGAAAATTTAAGTGATTTTTTCAGTTGGCTTGCTGAATAGCTGGAGAATATAAACATGTTGATATATAATAAAACTGTGCTAATAAATAATAAAACTGAGTATCTGAAATTTATATCAAAAGTTATTAACTTCAAGGGCCAACATCTAAACAAAATATAGTTGATGTAGTATATGAGGTTCGGATAGCTGCAGTACAACTTTGTGAATAAGTTCTGTTCGATTAAGTTGTGTATTTGAATTTTGCCAAAAGTAATATATAGTTTATATGACATTCATGAGGGTATGCTTAAGTAAACACAGTTTACTATACACTCTTACTCATTCCACACTAAAATTAGTTCAACTTTATTTTGTTTCAATTTGTTTCACTCCAACTGAAAAATATGATGGTCTTTAAAATAGCTTTTATTTTATATGTTTTGTAATTATATTTTATACATTTTTTCACTTTATTTATTATTTAATGAATCTCAATATTTCCATAACCTTTAGAAGTGCAATTTTTTAAAGAGGTGAGGTGATTTAATTTTTTCAGACATATTAAAATTTGCCATAGATAATATTTGGCTACAGTTGTAAACTTTTTTGAAGAATATCACAAAATTTGTAGAAATTGATCCCCAATCTAAAGGTTTTGGCTAGACAGATGAGATGCTGCAACTGACAGTTGTAGACTTTTTTAGAAAACATCACAAAATATTGTAGAAATTAATGCGCTAACTAAAGGATTTGGCTAATTAGATTCTGAAACTGACAGTTGTAGACTTTTTTGGAGAATATCATAAAATAATATTGAAATTAATGCCCTATCTAAAGGCTATCATAGACATATCTAAAAGTTACAAAGAAGTCAAATGTGGTAAATAAGTATTTCTCAAAACCTCTTAACATTTTACATACGAACACTATTTTCAACCCTAAAAATATGCAATTTTTATCACAAGGAACATCTGATTCTTATTCCAGGATCTATAAATCAATTGAGAAGATGCATTGCATTCAAAGTTTTTTGTGGTTTTTAAATTCACATAACATCAATTTAATCTCAAATTTATTTTATCTATTTCAAATTTATAAATTTTGAATTAAATTTCTTATTTATTGTTAATTGTGGTAAATTAGTAAATTATTTTTGGATTAATTTAAATTTAACTTTCGTATTCTATAGCAATTCCTTAAAATAATTACCGTATAAAATTTGCAAATTTATATATCAAATACCAATGTTTTATTTTATATATCAATGTTTTAAGTCTTAATCAAAATTTAAGTTATGCAGTATTTCCTTAATTTTCCTGCGGTTTATATACATTCAAATATATTAAAACAAAATTATTATTATTTGTAAAATATTTATCTTAATATTTTATACTAAAATATTCCCTTTAATCCAACATTCATATACTTATCTATTATTGATAAGTATGTGCCTTAATATATTGGGAAAGAATTTATGCTATTTTTTAATTATTTAAGTAATTAAATTTTCATGGAATTTTCTTTTGATGCAATGAGTCTCATGTATATAATCAAAGACACGAACCTCTTATAAATGAACAAATTGTTGTGAAAATCGGAACCGTGAAAAACAGGCGCTGTGTAATAAAGCCACCAGTGTGTCAAGTAAATAAAATGGAGATCTTTTCTTTGTGATATCTTATTTAATATTTAATGAAAGTTCAGGAAATTGAAAACTTACTTTAAAGAAAAGTAACGATCCGGGACTTTAGTTCTAAAAATATGTTAAATAACACCACGAGTCTTTCCTATTCCTTTGGATATGAAAGGTTTTAAATTAAGTAGAATCGTAATATTATATTCAAAACCAGGGTATTCCCCTTTTCCTTAATGTTTGTATATGTGTAAGTGAGAGATTCTGAATTAGGAGAGATTTTAAAGCTGGATTCAATATTCTGAAAAAGAGGAATATCTATCCAATTTTTTAATCTAACTGTAAGATTTCTCCAGAATATCGTTTATTTATATGATAATTAAAACACTAGGGCTTTACTTTATAAAATGGGATTTTATATTCCATATATTGCGATTTTATTTTTCAATTACATACACGAAATAGGATCCCAAGGTATTATTTTTCGTTGAATTTCTAATAATATTCACCTATGACTATATTCTGGAGGATCTTATTTCATGACTCCGTGTAAGTATTTTAACTTACAAACTGCAGTTATTCTTATACAGTTATATTTATAATGCCAATTTTATCCAATAATGTCAAAATTATTTTACAAAATATTTCCAACATAAACTTGGTCTAGAAACTAATGTCAGACTATCTCATATTTGAAAAATAATCAATATTATAAAATTCTCCTAACATTTTTTTTTTTAATACTAACAATCGCACTTAACAATTTATTATTTTAATGGAGTTTTAATAATAAAATTATAACTGAATAGACCTACATATGTCAATTAAAATATCACTCATTCCTTTTACAATTTTAGAATATAAAAATTTTATTCGTTCAATGGAATTTTAAAAATCAATTTAGAAGACTTTTTGTCTAATACATGTTCATATTTTCATTTTTTGTTTGCATCTTTCTTTGAATCCAAATCGTTCACCACCCATTTTGTAATATATTTTTATGAATTGGGTGTAACTACCAGTACCACCAATGACGCCTCTTAGAATATCGTTCTGTAAATATAATTTAGAATGAATCAATTTAGAAGACGAATACGTTTATAATAAAATATTTTAGGTCTATGATACTTTACTGAAACAAAAAAAATCACGAACGACAAAATTCCGAAAAAAAATCTTGGAAAAATAATTCCGAATGATTTATAATCTTAAAAAGAAAACTTCGAAAATACCAAAATCCAATGAACAATATGAATTCTCGAAAAAAAAAATAATTTTTGGGTAAATGTATGTTCCACCAATAAAAATCATATAATAGAGGGGACTGTGATTTTGAAACCAACTCTAAAATCTTCCCTAATTTTTTTTTTTTTTTGTTTTACGAGGGAATGGAAAGCTCGAAAGCCACTCACAAACTGTGCGATGTTTCTTTGGGTAGTGTGCATTTTAACACACCAAAACCACACCCTTTTTAAGCCAAACTTTAGGAGGGAACCTTTGACACAAATGCACAGTTTGGCTACAGAGATGGGGATATGTAAGGAATTGGGATTATGGTGGAAGATATTTGGGATTTCTGGATATTTAGAAGAAAGATGTTAATGTTCTTCTTAAATTTAGCTAAGTCGTACACATATACAGTATCAATTTTGGGGAACACATTTGGTGGAATATGGTTTCATAGACGTGATAAGCGCATGACATACGAATTTCAAAAAGGCGTGTTATGTCATCTGGTTAGTTCGAATGTGTAGGGGGATGAGCATCTGTTGCTCTCCTTGTTTCCCATTGGAAAATCTTGAGTGGAGGCCTAAGTTGTTTGATTTCTTTAGAACAGGTGTTAGTCCTTACAAGATTACAATAAAACAAAGTCATTGACCCAACAGTACGACGATGGCTAAGTGAAGTGAGCGTAGAGGTAACACTAGGATAATTTATGAGACGAATAGCTCTATTTTGCACTTTATCAAGATATCCCAGTGCCGTAATGGGAGCACCAGCCCAAATGTTGGCATTATGGTAAATATACTCCGGGGAAAATGTATAATCTGATTTTTTATCCAACTTTCAAATCCTTTTTTTTTATAAATTTTTTTAATTTTTGTGTAATTGGTTTTGGCTAGAATTTATTTTTCCGGATTTTTTAACATTCGAGATTTTTTTCAAATAATTTGAATTTGAGATTTTTTTTTTTCAATTTTAATTTTTTCGAGATACTTTCTTCGGAAATTTTTTTTCCTAGTAAAATGTTATGCACTCCAATATTTTAACTTCGTTTTTCATTTCCTATTTTCTAACTTCCTTATGGAATTTTTATGCTGTAAAAGTGGATTATCAAAGCAATTCCTTTTTCCTTCTAAAATTTATTCTTAGGATTCTATGAACAAAATACTGTACTGTATTGTGCAGTACAATTTAACTGTTCTTCTGAATAAGTTCGTTCGTGTCTTTTTATATGACATTTTGCTTAGATACAAGTATGCAAGTGAATGTGTACAGTGTAACTACATATATATATTTATATATATAAATATATATTGTATTTTTATCATTTGTTATGTTAAATTCATAAAATTGACAATGTGACAAAATAAACGAATAGCATACGAATAGGATACGAATAATAAATGATAAAATTTATATCGTAAATGCAATTACCAATTTTACCAAGTATTTGAAGAAATTGTTTTTTAAATTGAAATCTTGCAAAAACACTAAAACTGGAAAAACTAAAATATGTTAGTCGACTATCAGCAAGTGGGCGAAGATAATGTTAATATTAATATGGCAACTTGAAGGAACTGTTCCGTTAAGAGAACGAGGAGCAGAATCGATATTGATATAGGAGCACAAACATAAGCTATAATACCAAGTAGAAAGCTAAGCCAGATATGGAAATTTGTATACGCTTATGTCAGTTACTTATGTCATCTGGAACGGCAGTTTGCTTGGGAGATAATATTTCAGACCAATTTATAAAACGTTTTGAAGCTTAATATGTAGACTTAAAATTAGTTAAAATTTTGATTTTAATTAAAAAACAAGTAGAAATAAAATAAAGAAACGCAAGCTGAGTCAACTTTAAATTCTAGTCTTAATAACATTTTTTGACTAGTATACTGACTTCAATTTTCATATACAGCTAAGAACTAGCTCTTGATAAGAGATTTTTTTAAAACATTGTTTACTGATGCTGTATGTGAGCTCAACTACTGAAACGTATACTCAGTATTTTTTCTACAGGAGATGGAGTTCTTCAAAACCATCAGGGAAACTTACTTCCCCCCCTGCAGCAAAACAGTTCGATAACCCTTAAACTGCGCCTCTTGAAGTATTCTTTTAGCTAGTGCAAGGATTGAGGACCTTAGGATAGGATATAAGAATGATAATAGATATTTTTTTTTTAAATAAAGCTTGAATATAGAAATTGGGAGGAACAAGTTGACGACTCTCTTGAATTTTTATATGTCATAACAATTGAAATGCACGTATGATCGTAATATGTTTTAAAATTTTGAAGTGCGATTATGTACATTGTTTTTAAAAATGTGCGATAATTCTTGAATCCTTTACTAATTACTGATTATTTTTAATTGACTATGAATTTGTGGTAAAGGACTTCCGAGATTCATCCTGAGGTGCAGTTTGTCAAATTTGTTACTGGTATTCAAAATTTGTATTGCACTCTTCTGTGGTGTAGGCTCTATTATTATTACTAACCCACCCTAAGATGAGGTTCCAAAAATGGAATGCTATACTCCGTTATCTTTAAAATAACATTTAATGAAAATCGTAATGTATCCATATTATATAAAAATAAAATTGTGATTGCACCGACTATCATTACTCCAACCATTGTTTACCATAGACAGATGGCCGTTAATCCAGTCTCGAAATTCAAAATTTTCTTGTAACAATTAAACCTTAAAAAAAATTTTTAGGAAAAAAAAGAAAAACAATAAAAGAAAAAAAAAATAAAGCCAGGAATGAGGAATAAAACGGAGACAGAATAAAAAAAAAATGATTTTATGATTCAGACTATTGACCAGATTGGGACAAGTTTGTAAAATGTCCTTGGGTTTTTTTTTATTCTTCTTTATTATTTTATAATTTAAAAAAAAAATGAATATCTTTTGTTTTTTTGTTATTTTATTTCTTTTTAATTTTTGATTATAAAAATCTCATAAAATAAAAAAATATTCTAAATGAATAAAATGTCCTTTAGAAAGTACGTAAAGTATATATTCATTTCGTCCTTATATAAATCAAAATATTTTGACTTGTCAGTATTACTGTGTATATGTACATAAGTAATAAGTACATATATATATATATATAAATAAAGTATATTTTCAATGTTATCATTAAAGTTTCTTTTTATTGTTCTTTAAGTACATAATAAGCAACAAAAAAATATTTTGGAATACAGGGTTATTCCGTCGACTTTCCTGTATAATGAAATCGTTTTACGGCAAATATTTTCCCTATAGTAAGTTTCTGTAGTGAATTAAACAGCATATTAGATACTTAATAATATTGGAAAATTGATTGACTGGAAGACTGTATTAGACACCCCAGAGTTAGAAAATTCGAAATTTATCGATGAAACTAAACCCAGTCTTCTCTAAAATAATTAGCTTGCTTTCGGTCTTCTTCAACGTCACCTACCTTGAAATTGGGCTTCAAATATTCACTTGAATGGAACATCACTCGAGACATTCATTCGATGTGACCAAGCAAGCAAGGCGTCTGATTTTGATTTTCGTGACTACATCAAGATACAGTTTATAGAGTTCGACATTATATCTTCTCTGACAGACCACGCGAAATATTCTTCCAAAAATTTCTAAAGCTAGCTTACTAGCTTTTGACAGTGTCCACGATTCTGAATTGTACATCAGACCCGTGACTATTATCATTTTGTACTATAACATCTTTTTTGACCCTTAATCTCTAAAAACAGATATACAATCCCTCCATTGTTTTAGGATACATGTGAAAACACAAATTCGGGAAATCGTAGATTCAAGTAAGAAATCCCATAATACCGATCATTTTTCTTTCAATATCTGCTTTTCTAAAACTAAAGCCTTAAACAATTTATGGAATTCAATCTTATTATTCGTATGTATAAAAGCATATTGGAGTGTCGATAAGAGCAAAACCAAATCAAGAGATGTATTTAATTTTGTAGAGTACATTAGTATCAAAGCTTTTATCACTTATTGCAGCTTCAATATAAATCCTTCAACAACTTCAACTACATGTGCACTTTAAAGGACGACAAGATCTTAACCAATTTGCAGATACTCCGCTTTTAGTTATTGGACACATACCTCCACACGATTACAATACTTTACTAATGCCTTTTTATATACAACAAAATAAAAATGATATAAAATTTATTTCCATTTTTATTTTTTAAATTGAAAGAAATTAAAATGTTATATTATTTTTCCTCATAATTTATGAGTATATCATGTCCATACAGAACCGAGAATCTGAAGATATTTCATTTCTGCTCGAAAAGCATCAAAAACTTAAGAATTTCTTTCTTTCGGTGAATTAATTTTCATTTAAAATATATTAAAATTCTTCAGTATTTTATGGATGATGAAAAGAAGGATTTAAGTCTTATATATGCGACATGACAAAGTTGTGTTAATTCTATCATGATATAAGATATACTCACTGGATTTGGCCAATTTATTAAAGAAAAGATTTTAAGCTCTAAATGTCTAGACAACTATAAAATCATCATAAAATTATTTTTTACAGTTTTTTTAAATCTTTAAAATTAATTTTCTATTAAATTAAAATAATAAAAATTAAACTTAAATTTTATTATGTGTTCTATTGCACAGGTGTTGAGCTAACGTTTTATAAGTAGATTTTTTATTAGGTAATAATGATAAATTCAGTCGAGCGATTATAAATTGAAAATGTGCAACTAACAACAAGTGTTACTACAAAGTTTTCATCAAAATTGAATATAAATTGAAACACCTAAATGTTTCTTAATTCTATGGAAATGGTTTCAACGTTAAAAAAATAATGGTTGTACGACTCGTAAAAGGGGTTCTCAATTATATAAGTTTTTAAAATTTAAAGTGGTTCTCAAATTTCGGGACTGCAATCTGACCAATGGCGTATATATGGAAGATCTTGGACTTTAGCTCCAGTTAGATCATTTCTAAATAAAAAAAAATAAATTCGTAAAATTTTATAATTATATCGTAATTTAAAATAAGTATTTAGGTGTTTAAAAATTCGGAACTATTAGTTTTTGAGAGCAACACTACAAAATTTTGTAAAATGTTTCATATCTCAAAGTTTAAAGTTCAAAATTTAAACCATTTAGAAGATTTGAGAATCAAGAATTTTGTAAAAAGAACTTTGCCCCATGTGTCATTATAAAACGCTAATAAACACAGCTATTTCAGCATATGAAAATATGCTTTATAGAACTTTTGTTATAACACTTTAAAAACAGGCCTTTTCATTACCTTGGAGTTCTGTAGTTGAGGCTGGAGCTATGGAAAAAATTTCCCGTAAAATTAAGAATTTTGCAATATCTTTCAATTGTCAAAATTTATTTTCTTTATTTCAGACAGTATAAACGTATCACCCGAACAGACATACAGAGTAAAACTATGTAGATACATTTTTTTTAAATGTGCTTAAACGTGCGTGGTTCACCTTAAACTTTAAAACCGAGTGTGCTGTAAATTCTCAATATTAGTTCAACAGCTACTAAGTAATCTCATTTCTGATGCAAAATGTCAAAATATTTCCCTGCACCATCAATTTTACATTATTGCATTCACACTAGCAGTGTCTTCTAAAGTAAGAAATCTAATAATAAAATTGACATAGACAGTAACACTGTATTATTTATTCAAGTATGCTTTTCTTTTGTAAAATACATTTATAAATTGTTTTAATAATAAATAAAGATATTCTCTAAAGGCTCAGATGTTTAAGAAGTTAAAATTAAAGAATGAGCTAATTTTTAAGTATTTATTGAACTTTTTCAACTTATACCTTATTATTTATGTACAGTCCTCTACCACAATATAAGGTCATACGTTAGTAAATCTGCCTTTTCTTTTTAGATGTGGCACTCTAACCACTGAGCTATAGCAGTCAGATTCTTAATTATTTACTATAAATAATATTTTAATTTTTTTTTTTTCAGAATACTTACCTAATTTAAATTTTAAATTTTAAATTGTACGAATATAATCTTACACGTATTATATACAATTTATAGCTTATTATTTTTTTTTTTTTATTTTTGAAGATTAATTTACTGTGAGTAAAATCTCCATTTGTCTCTAATTACTCATACCAAAAAATTAATCTTCAATCATCTCCAACCCACAAAAAACAATACAACAATAAAAAAACGTAACAAATTCTTTAATCAAGTTAATGGTACTATAGTTATAACAAAATCAAATTTACATAATGTTTATTTATTTATATTTATGTTTACAAAAGTCTTCATAAAATCATGTAACAGAAATTCAATCATAGTAAAATTTATTTTTTATTTAAATATTTTAATTTTTTAATATGTATAGGGCAATTTTACAACTGGTTACGTATTAATAAATCAAAAATTACTTAATTAGCTTGGGGAAGCTGGTAGATTATAAATACTAGAAGGAAATCTTGAAAAGATTACCGTAGGACTCATAGTGTAATACGATGAGTTCTACGGTCATCTTTTTAAAGAAAATTGTACTAGAACAATCTTAAAGACTTTTGAGTTTATGAGTCAATTTTTAAAAGCTATGGTTGGCATAGTTACGTCTCGGGAGTCATCTCTATAATATGCTTTCATAAATTCTGTATTAGCAATGAGCGTTGTGTTATGGAAATTATGGTGTACAAGTAGTGCATTACTTATTACCGAATATTAATCTTTCATTAACACTGATACTCAAAAAAAAAAGATTCTTCGGATAGAACTAAGATTAAATTTTCAACTTAAGTGTAAAAACCTTATCATCTGTAAGTTAGTCTAGCAAACTAATCCCTTCCACAATCTTAATTAGTTGTTAATTTTAAAACTCAGAACCTAAGCCTTGTACCTCTACTAAAATATTTGTTTTAAAAACTTAAATTTCTCGAATAAATAAATTGAGCTCCTACCTCTAATAAGTTACGAAAGTTAGCAAATTTCCGGACAATTATTCAAATATTAGTTAAATATTGTTGCTTTCAATATTTTGTGCTACTTTCACTAATTTACATATTTCTATTAAAGTACCATTAATTGCCAGTACTGCTATAATATTGCCATTCAAATTTTAGTATCATGTTGCAGTTTATATTATAATATTTCTAGAATTGTATTTCTATCTGTAAATACATAGAAGAAAGTGATTTATTAATTCCGTTTCAATGAGATTATTTTTGAATAATAAATTTTTCCTCATAGCGATTGAACTATCCACAATCTATAGCTTTCATATACGACCTAAGATGGAGTAAAATTCTAATGGATGGGCTGGCAATACTCAAATTTCACTAATTTACTTTGAAAAAATACAAAGTTACACTTTACGTCTAATTGAAGACTTCTCCATTCATGCTATTTTCATTGCTTTAGAACTCGTCTAAATATTGTAGCATAACATCTTTTTTGACAATTGGCAATTGTTCTACTGAATTGAAATCAATAATGGCCCCATATAAATTCTAATTTAACCCCTGAAAAGCCTCAAGAAAGTGCTCATTTTTACCCCAGTGGAAATTCCTAAATTGTTTAAAACTGGTTATGGAAATGAATTCACTAAGAGAACTGCTAGAATATGGAACATGGTAGGTTATTATTGGGAATTCCTAAGTTGTTCAAAACTGGTTATGAAAATGAATTAACCAAGAGAACTACGAGAACATATAACATGCTTCCATCCATTATGTTCCCCAGAAATATATCATTATACAATTTGTAACGTGTCAAAAAGAACCTATATAACTTTATTCTATAATCTACTTCCAAGTACTTCCCCTTCTATTTTAATCTTCATTCCGATTCCTTTGCCTCGAAGTCAATCATGCAAATCTATTTACTAAGAATGTACAAAGGAATTACTTCCTATAGTTTGACAAGCGTTTTTAAAAAAATAACAAAACACGGCTGGAAAAAATCATAGTTACAAGATCCAGGAATAAGTAAAAAGCATCAACTTCAAATGTAAGACCGGGATATAGGATTGGAAAAACTAAATCAAAAATAAAAACCATTCAATAGAAGACGGCTAAATAAAGACAATTTTTAATTCTTGTGCCGCAGTGATGGAGATGGGTAAGGGCTTAGCTCATTAATTAAAGGAGGGCGATTTTTGAACTTACTTGAGTTAAAAAGTGTAGTTTCGAATGTTATTGGAGAAGAAGGAAGGGATTTTTGAAGAATGATGCGTCAGTAACCCAAACCTCAAAAAAGCTCATGCAAAGATCATATTTACTCTTAGAGCTTTATTTTATGGAATGATCGCTCCATGGACTTTTTATTTTTAATTTAAAGAGATTACCCCCACTAATAAAATAACACTAACATTTTAAAACAAAAAAAATATAAATAATTTTGTTTAGTTGAATGATTATGTTTATTATTGTATATTAATATATATATATATTAATATATATATGACAATTTGCATTAATCATTTTAGTTTGTCTTTTTTTTTTTTGTTGTTGATTAATAAAAGAAAGAGACAAAAACAATTTTTGTAAAATGTCTCTTTAGATAAATAAAAATTATGATTTATAGTCAGTGTAACGTCAAAAGTTGATAACAGAAAAATCAAATAAATTTTACAAAAACAAAGCATATAATATATATACAATATTTAATAAAACTTTAATATATATATATACCTTCAGTTTACCGTTAGTATATTTTTAAAAAATTATTATTTATAATCGTTTGTATACAAGTAATAAAACAATTATGATCTCAAAACGAAGTGTTTGTTATTTAAATTAAAATCTCACCATTTTTGGATTAAAAAATTATTTAAACAAATAACTGTAAAACCTTAAGAAATTAAACGATTCTATGGACAAAGAATATTATAATAATAATTCTTTAACCCCGTCTCTTTTAATTATTAAAATTAATTCTTTTATAACTTATAATAAAAAATTTCTTAAGAAAAATATATACCCTTTCCAAAGCAAATTCTTCAAAATCTATTTAAAAAATAATGGATAATCATTTATAATAAAAACATATAACCTTGAAATGAAATAATATTGAGAGAGAGACTTTGTACTTTTAGAAAAAAATTTAATAACAGCAAAAATAATTTATGAAAATTAATATTTAAAAAAAAAAAAAAATTCTAGAAAACAATTAACCTTAAAGTCATCAAATCTTAAATTAATTATTCATACCCATATTTGGTATTTTTTTTTTGAAAACCCAAGCTGTAATAAACCTATAACAAACTTCTATAAAGGGAAGGGTATTTGAAATAACATGAGAGGATGATAAAAGGGGGTTAGAAGGCAAATTGGAAATGAACCGAAATAGGTTCTTTTTGGAAAGTTAAAAATTGTAGAATAGACTTAATTTATTAAAGGCGAGAACATTAGCTTGTTCTTCATTTAAGCAATTCTAACAAAATATGAAATAACATAACTTAAGATATCCATTGTGTTTCAATGGTTTCTTAAATCCTCCTTGATGTTACATCGGAATTGTGAAGAGAAATATTTTTGATTCCAAACCAATAAAACAAGCGTCAATACCTACAGGAGGTTATCTGAACTGTGGAATACTGAGGCATAACTCAAAATTTTTAGAATTTCAAGCAAGAAACTGATGTCTGAGAGTCCTTACTTCAGTTGACAGAGTGTTTAGAAGGCACTAACTCTATTAAAGGCGAGAACATTAGATGGAAGCTTGTTCTTTATTTAAGCAATTCTAGCAAAGAATAAGATAACATAATCTAAGACATCTATACTTGATATCAATAGATACTTGAACCCTCCCTAGTATTACGCCGAATTTATGTAGGATAACTACTGAGGCATTAAATTACAAACTTTATATTAACACGTTCAATCCCAATCACATAATCGGAAAAAATCACTTTGTATACATTTTGTATACATCTAGACCTCAATATCTAGAACTACAAAATTTTATTTTAAATGTTCATCGATGGGCATAGTATCTTGAAGATTTAAGTGATGCTTTCAATGACACAAATGTATCTCTTAGGTTCAGCAGTAAACGTTCAGAATTTAATATGTTAATTAACTATTATATTCATTAAATTTAATCCGATAATTTTAAATAATAAAGTTCATATCATGATAATCCAAACTGACTAATACAAAAATATAAACTAAGTACAGAAATAAAGAAAGTGAAATAACTTATAAATGTTTATTTGCGCCTAGAATGTTTTATCCTTCGAAAAATATAAAATAAAAGTTTTGAAAATTTTCCTCCAGACAAGTTTAAAAATAGACCACCAAAAACTTAGTTAGGATCATATTTTTAATTCTTTGCTTATAGAATTCCATTTAAAAAAAAAAAACTTTATAGAAACCATAAAATTTCTCTTAAAAATTTATTGATTTAATATTCAAAATAAATTTTATTTTTTTTTTCCATTTTCTTTCATAATTTATTGATTCGCATTAATCTTTTTTCGCCTCTTTTACTTAATTTTTTTTTTTTTCTTACTTCTCTTAATCGTGAATAAAAAAAAAAAAAATTAATTCAAAAAATATTATAAAAAAAAAAAGCCAAAAAAAATGTCAAATATTATCCCACAAAATATAAACCAAAAAAATTTTTAATTTAAGTAAGTGAATTTTATGTATTTTACAGGAAAGCCAAAAAGAGTGAAACAGATTTAATTTACATTATTAAATTCTTCTTTTTCTTCTTGTGTTTCACTGTTTCACATTTTAATACTAAAGATATTTTGCATATAACCAAAAATTTTATAGCTCACAATATACATATCTATATATTCATATATATATATAATGTATATAATATACATAAAAGTATCTTAGTAAATAAATCTTCTTAAGATTTTTACAAAATTGTGATTTTAAGGCTTTTCTTATTTCATTTTTCAAAATATATTAAGAAAGAGAATGAAAAGGAGATTAAAAATGGAAAAGAGATAAATATAGTTCAATGAGAAGATTGATTACATTATTAAAATATATAATTAGCTTAAAACAAAATAATAAATAAAAATAATACAGGGATAACAATATAAAAAAAAAATAATAAATTTAAACATTTGGGTTAGACTAATTTAATTAAATTAATAAAGTCAATTAATTGTATTGAAATTAAGATACATACATCATATAATATATGTAAAATTTAATCACTTCTTCATTGAAAGCAAATATTGTCTCATTTTGAGAAACGTTAATTTGGCCAAAGTGAAAGTCTCAAAAAATTTTTGTTGAGTTCCGTTAACCCATTGCGGCACAGCGTCATTTTTTAGATTTTTTCGTTACTTTATTTTAAAAAATCACCTTGCACCTTAAAAATGGAGTTGCGTTTGTAAGCAGGCTTAGTGTTTGGTAACACATGTCGATCCTATGATTGGTCAAAAAGAAATTTTTGGAAGAAAATTACGTTCAATTTTGGAAAATAGTTAGTACTTCTGTGAAATACATCAGGAACTTTAAAAAAATACTAGAAAAATCGTTTAAAAAGAATTGCTTTAATACAATTTAAAATTAACATTTACACCATGTGTAATTTTTATGTTAACTTTTTGCAGTAACATCAACTTAAATTAAACTTCCATTGAGAGACGCAGCAACGCGCACCGGGTATTAGCTAGTAAAATATAAAACATGTTTTGAATTTAAAAGTTAAAATCGGACATCACAAATTACAAACAAATAATTATAAAGCTGAGTTAAATTGCTCTCAGACGCAAATGAGCACGTTCTAAAGTAGAATATACAATCATAAGTTAAGTCATAAGTTGTAAGACTGTCAGTTATTACCAAAATTTTTTAGTATTCTTCATTTCAAAATAATTTTATGTTGGCATTTTATCATTTAATAATATACATTTATAAAATCAGTCGCAAAACTGACGACTGAACTGATAATGAATACTTAAGCATCGTTCAGATATAATAAAATCAAGTTATGAATTTTGTTATGAATATCTTTATAAAATATTTAATAATTAAATCAACCCTTTTGTTTAATACTTATTGCTTTGATCATGTCATTGTTGTGGATGTATTTCAATCAAAGCTGTAACGTCATTCCCTTCAAAGTTTTGTAACTCATCTTATAACTTAAAATTAAAATATTTTTATAAAAATTCGTTTAATTCCTTTAATCGTCACAACAAAAGTTTTTTTTTGTTTCCATTTTAAATACGTGTTTTAAGATTTAATTTATAAATAGATTCGGATTACAGACATAATTTAAAACGGCCATTTTGCTTGAATTCTTTAATATGTACATAATACATATGTAAAATTTTTGGTTTGACTGCAATTCGAATTCGGAAAGTCAAGTAGTTGTATAACATCGAACCCAATTTGAGCTTATTGAAGCTATAAATACATAGAAGAATCTGAATATTAACATAATTATCTCGTATCTGTTTGGATTACTTGTATATTTTATGTAAGAAAGAAGTGTAATATATGCCATAATAAATTATAATTCTAACTAAAAATATTTTATTAACTGTATTTGTACAAGTTAAAAACCTACAAGTAAAAGTGAGATATAGAAACAACAAATTTTAAAATAAGAACTAAATATTTAATAAGATAGGTATCTATAGCTTCGAAAATTTTTGGAGTAAGCAGATAATTGGTTTTTTTTTTTAATTATAATTCATTTTAATTATAATATTTATATCTAGCTGTTGGCCCGTCACAAAATGACGGAAGGTCAATTAAAAGAAGAACTTTTTCTAACTTAATTATATGCATTACATATAAATACATTGTTTATCAATACCATTTTCATTAACAATTACATTTTGTATTATGTAGGCTTCGATTCTAGTTTTAGATGCACAAATCTTAAAACTTTGAAGATGAATAACTTATTTAGTCTGCATTTTGTATGTTTAAAATTTGATAAAATTTTGGGATCCTTAGTTCAAATCTCTTCTTGGTGAAATTTTTATTTTTGTTTTTTTTTTTATTAAAAATAAATAAAATATTTTTTGGCTTGCTTATAAATCTTATAATAATTTTTGTCATATTATTTTCTAAAATAAAACACATTCAACAAAACATTAATATTTTATTTTTTTTATAATTGAACACATCCAACAAAACACATTTAATTGAATGCGTTTGTTACACCTCCTCATTCTAGACAAATATATTAATAAAATAATTATAAAATTTTTATAATACAATATTTTTAATATACATAAAAACTTACCTGGTAATAAGATAAAAAATTCAAATCCGATTATAATCCATGTGGAAATTGTATTTAATCGTTTACAAACCATATTGCCTAATAATGAACGCATGTTTTTTTTTTTTTTTTTTTTTATTTAAAGTGTTTTTTAAGTCTTTAACTGTTTTTTTAATTCTATTTTTTTAAATTTATAATTATTAAATATATAAATTTTATGTTATATTTTACTTAATTAAATTTTAAAACTATTTAACATAAACACAAGATTCTTTTTTTTTTA
Source organism: Dolichopus griseipennis (assembly GCA_963082915.1). Lineage (NCBI taxonomy): Eukaryota > Metazoa > Arthropoda > Insecta > Diptera > Dolichopodidae > Dolichopus > Dolichopus griseipennis. Next base: position 325,569,363 of record OY720441.1, read on the forward strand.
TTTTCAAAATTAATTTAATTACTAAAAAAAAAGAAAACAGATATAAATTTTAAGAAAATTTTTTAATAATTTTCATTATATTTAATTACTGTTAAAGTACTTTATTTATAATTAAAAAAAATTAACCGTTATAATAATTAGGATATGATTTTATGTTTTGTTTTTTATTTTTTTTTTAAATTTGTTTTTTAAAAAAACAAAATGATTTCAAAAATGTCAAATAAAATAACAAATATCACTTTTTTTACAAAATTTTATTTAACAATTTTAATAGACAGTTATTAGGCAAAAAAAAAAAATAGTTAAAACAAAAAAACTTAAACGATAAGAAACAGCTATTGTTTCTTTTATAATTTCTTAAAACGATAACACTCTAACCTTGACTTAATGTTTCTAATTAATTAAGTGTTGCCATTTTGTTATTTTATATTTTAAAATTATTTTAATGTTTCTTTGGTTTTATTAATTAATACAAATGTTTATATTTAAATTTTTTTTTTATTTTTTATTAATTAATTTGGCACTTGAAAAGTTTTTATTAATTATTTTGGTTTTTTTTTTTTTATTATTAGTGCTATTTAATAAGTTAACATTAACAAATAAAAAATTTACCGTTACAACTATATATTACAGTTACAAAAAAAAAACAAAGAAAACAAAAGGAATGTGATTAAAATTTGGTTTTTGTATTTTTTTTAATATTTATGAAATTTAAATATCAAAAATTTACATTCAATACAATTGTGTTATTCATAGTGATCAATTCGAATCGAAATTGATTGATAAATTGATTTTTTTTGAAGTTTTTTTATGTTATGAAATTGTTGAAATTCTCCACAATATTTTGTTACTGATAATTTGGAGAATGTTTGTGTTTGTATTTTTAATACCGTTATTCCAATAAAATGATATATTCCTCCTATATATACATGAAAATATAGTTAGAAATGAATATATATATGATATATATATATATTATAATTATTACAAATTTTATTAATTAATTAATTTTAATTTTTTAAGTTATTTTTATTTTTAACAAATTTTATGAATTATTTAACAGTTTTAATTTTTTAAGTTTTATTTACCTTTAAAGTACAGTTTATTTTAATTTTATTTTTTAATCACGTTATGCTTTTTATTTTATATTTTTCAATTAAATTTTTTTTTTTCGATAATTAATTAAAATTATTTTTTGTTTTTTATTTTGTAATTAAATAGTAATTTATTTAACAAATAAACATCGGACTTATAATTAAATTAATTTTTTATTTAATCGCTTAATTAATTAAATTAATTTTATTTTTTTTTTTTAGTTTTGTTATAACTTTATTATGTTTATTTTGTTTTTTTTTTTAAATTAAAATTTATTTATTTTATAATTTAATTTAAATGTTTGTTTATTTATATATGATTACGTTATTTTTTAAATTTTAATTTTAAAATAATTTAAGTGTTTATAAATGATTTTTATTTTACTTTTTTATTATGTTTGGTTTTTTGTTTGTTTAAATTATTTAAAAAGATCTTATTTAATAGATTTTCAAAGTGATTTTATTAATTTTATTCTAATTTAAATTTTATTTAATTTAAGGGTTTTTTTTTTTAATTTTTTTTAATTTAACTTTAATATAATTATTAAATATTGTATAACATTATAATTAATTTGATAAATATTTTATATTACTGAATAGATTGCCATTGTGAAAGGTGCTGCTGTTGCTGATGTGACATATTTAATTTTGTGGTTAAGTTAATTTTTTTTTTTTTTATTTTGACAGATTGCTTATGAATGACAGGTATATACTTTTTAAAAATATGGTGTTTTTTGTATTGTTGTAGAATTGAATTTTTCTTAAAAGTTTTTGTTAATTTTTTTTTTCCTTAATTTTACTGATAAATGTTTTGTTGTTGTTGTTGTTGTTATGTTGTTTATTGTTTGAAAGAGAGTGTTGTATTTTTTTTTGGTTGAATAAGAAAAATTTTATTAAAGGTTTGTTGTAGTTGTTGTTTTTGTTGTTATTTGAACAGAAAAATTTTTTTTGAGTAGTGATGATTAATATAGTGTGACGTGTATTTTGTGTTATAGGAAGTACGTCAAATTTTTCTGAAAAATAAAGAAAAAAAAAAGAAAACTAATTAGTTTTAATTAAAATTGTTTATTTTGTAATATATTAAATAAATTAATAGAATATTATAGCAAGTTCAAATGAAACAATTTGCCCATTGGGCAACTTTTAAGTGACATTGCCAGCTTTTTTTAAAAATAAGAACAAGTAATGAAACAACTGTTAGTTAATGAAACCTTGAACTTAATAATATCATAAAATCCTGAAAAATTTTATTGACATTAGCAGGAACCTCAATTTAAACTCATTTCAAATTTCAAGAATATTAAGCAAACAGGTATGAACTATTCTGTACCTAATCACAAATTTCTAACTTTATTAATTCCGAAGATATGCTGGTTAGGTTTAGGAAGGTGTGGCAGCTACCCGAACCACTGCTTTAATTCTTCTCAATTTTCAAGCAAATGAAGAAAATAGAATAGAGAATTTTACAATTTTGTACCAAATATCAAGTTTTTATCTTCATCTTCAATTTTTAAGATATGCATGGTTTAGTCATGGAAGGTGCTTAAAAGGAACGCAAACCACAACTTCAATTAATTTCAAAATTAAATACCATAATGGAAATAGAACAGAAATACTTTGTTCCAAATTGCAGGTTTTGTTTTTAATTAGAGATATTATTCTTGGTTCGATCGGGTGCTTCCTGTTTCCGAATAAAGTTCCAATACCGGCCATTTCCTATCCACGCCTTACGTTCGTCATTGATAACTTACAGTATAAATTTCATCAAGATGGTAACATTATATTTTGAGGTATCGTGCGAACAGATGGATGGCCATCTCTAATTCGATTCAGGATGTGACGCTGAGTAAAAATATATATACTTCTTTTTTATATAACTTGCTTTTCTTTAGATGATACAAACACTATACCAAAGTTATTATGCTAATGCACCTATATTAATTAGGTGTAGGGTATAAAAACTTAAATTTTATTATTATGAAATACTCCTACCAGGTCTTTTTAATTTCTTATAAAATAATTACAATTTGAAAATTACCAAATTGATATTTGAAAAACCAATAGAATTTTAATGAAATTATTCAATTCCAATCCTCTGAAATTACATATGCCAAAAACTCAACGTTCTTAATTCTGCCGTCTAATAAAATATTGATTCTTCTACTAACATTGTATCTTAAATAAGAGACTAAAATTTAAAAAATTCAAAAAACAAAAATTGGCAACTTATTGCAAATAATTAATTTATTTATAAATTTTTTTAGAAAAATTGTAAGTCATCAGTTTTTTTTTCTATTTTAATATTCTTTTATAACAATTAATTTTCATTTTATTTTTTTTTCATCTCTGTCTCAAACATCGAAATTTTTGTAAAAAAAATTTAGTAATTGGTTAGAAATTATATTTAAATATTTTTCTTAAAATATCTGAGGCATATAAAATATATTACACCTAACCTTAAAATATTTTAAAAAATTAAAAAATATATATATAGCTGTACTTAAATAAGTACTACCTAATAAGAATAATGTTTATTGAGTTTATTTTTTTTTTAAATAAACATACAAATAATAACCCTTACCCATATCGATCATTCTTTAACAGTCATCAACCCTCTCATACCATACCCACCATTTAAATTTTTCGTATTTTAATTTTTATTTTTTTATGAAAAATTTTCAAAAAAATCAAAAAAAAAGAAATAGCAATCAAAATTGGATCAAGATTTGTTAAGATTGACGTGTAAAAAGATTAATGAATCACTTATTAAAAAATAAGAAAAAAATAAGGTGAGTTAAAATGTTATGTTGAATTTTCTATAAACACCAAATGACAGCAAATATTTGACAGAAAACTTTTGCTTATTTTTTTTTTTCCAATTTTTTTTTTAGCACAAAAGATGTTACAAAAGAATACGTAGGTACGAACATAAAGTGCGTTTCATTGTATAAAAAAAAAAAAAAAAACAAAAAAAAAAAACAAAAATGTCAAATGGTTTAAATGAAAAATTACTTTCATTGTTTTTTTTTTTGCTTCAATGTGACAGAAAGAAAACGCTGGAGAAATAAAAGAACTGTAAAGTAGAAAAAAAAATATTGGAAACAAAAAGAAAAAGAAAAAAAAAATTGTGTACGTCATTTTAGTTCAATGTATATACGCAAAGTGATTAAAGATATTAATGACAGAGCAGTCATAAAACAATTTAATGTTTAAGTTGGTTGCTTATAAAATTAATAGAAATGGTTTTTGTGGAGGAGATTCAGTTAAATATATTCTTAATGATATATTAAATTAACAGTAATGATATATTTTATTTGAACTGAGATATATTTAAAGTCTAATAAGTGTCGTAATTGTTTTTTTTGTTACATATACAATTTATTACGAGAAATAGTTATACACCTTATAGCATATATAAATGTCTTAGATTTTCAATAGATACAATTCTATTTATTGAATCCACTAACTCAATTGTAAATATATTTGATCAGAAAAATTATGTATGTTCGGCATTTGTTGATCTAAAAAAGGCCTTTGATATAGTGAATCATACTATTTTACTTCACAGGTTGCACGAAAATGGATTATGGGGTACACGACTAATAATTTGCTTTACTCATATCTTAATAATAGAAAAAATATTACAACAATTAATGGTGTTTTTAGTAATGAAAATAATATAAATAAAGATGTTCCTCAAATATCAGTTTTAGATCCTACACTGACCTTACTTTATATTCATAATATCCAGTATGCGGATTTGCAGGCTGACTTTAAAACGCTGCAACTAGTGAAAAACTTGAAAGTCTTTTATGGAAATTAGCTTACAGGTAATAAATTAACTACAAATCGATATAAATCCATAACTGTTGGTAAAAAAGACTAAAATTGAATATAGGTCAGAACTGAAGTGTGAAGACCATATTGAAAAAAATGTGCTTCTGCTGGTTGCCGTAGAAGTAGAATTATATTGATCATTCTTATATTATTTTGCACATCAAATGTAATTAATATAAATATGAGTTTTAATTGATGAAAAACTGAAATGGAAAGACTATATTAATAGATTACTTAACTAATTTATCTATTAATATAATTATAATAATCTTTCCATAATCACTTGAACCAACTGAGTTTATGTAAATTAAAGATTAAGCCCTTAAAACTGATAAGTCATTTAATCTAAAAGATATCCAAACTAAAACAAAGTTATTAGTTTAGAGTTAACACATTTAATACTTAAATTCAAATATGTTTTGGAAAACTTATACTTTTATTTTAAATATAGCCTTTCACTTTCACCAAATTAATATAAACGAAATAGTTTCCGATTTTGGACTTATTAGAAGTGGCACTGCACGTTTTTGTATTAAAAACTTAAATTTTAAAAGTATCAGGTAAACTAATCCAAATCTTAAATGGCTTCTAAATATTCCGAAGCCAATTCCAAAAATTCTAAACTAAAATATTTAAGTAAAATATTAAATAAAATTGAATATCACATAAAACCACATGAGCACCATTTTAGAAAATTTTGAGAACTTCCTCATGAAGTAGCTTTTATATATTAACTGAATATAATTTAACTTTTTAAATTGATAATATTAAAACACAAAACGCTTTTTTCCTTTTCTGAAATCAATAATTTCTAATATGCACAACTTGGTAAAGATACTTCCCCCCCCCATAACAGTCAAGAGACTGTTTTTACTGATTTAATTTGGAACTAAATAAAAAAAAAAAAGATCTTAAAAAGTAACGATTACTATTTACTAGTATAAGAGGATTAGAATGAAAATATCCTGGAAGACGAAAATTGTGTGAAAAGATAAACTTTTCTTTGAAATGACTTTGAAATTAGATTTTTAGATTTTTCTTTGAAAATTTTTGTTTTTTGTTTTTTTGTTTAGGTCCAGATGAAAATAAGAAAAGTTTTATTTTATTTTTTTTGGTATTTTGTTTTTTGTTTTGTTTTTTTTTTTTTTAAATAACATCTTCAGTACGTGTATATAACCTAAAAGAACTAATTGTCTTGGGGAAAAAGAAAAGTTGACTATACATAAAGGTCATAAAAAAGAAAATCTTTTGTTTTGTGGTCCACACGTACTCTGACATTTTGTGCTCCATTTTGTTTTTATACCCGTATGACTATATAGTCAAAGGGTATAATAAATTTGCCATTACGTTTGTGACGCAGAGAAGGAGGGGGGGTAGATATAGACTCAAGTGTATGGATCGGATCAGAATCGAAAAAAAAATCGATTTAGCTATGTATGTCCGTCCGTCCGTCCGTCTGTCCGTCCGTCCGTCTGTCCGTCCGTCCGTCCGTCCGTCCGCACGATAACTCAAAAGCTAAAGGAGCTAGGATCTTGAAATTTTCGCAAATTCGTTTTTTTGCAATAGCCGTCATCGCTATTTAAATCCAGCCATTTTGGTCCATGGGTTCGGGTGGCTGCCATACAACTTCTTTTTTTATATGAGTATTTCTCTTTACCTATTACAGCTACGTATCTGAAATTTTGGCAAAAGTAGTTTAGTTTTATGGCCAAAGTTTCTGCAAAATCTGGTTGGTCTACTGCTGAGGGTTCGAGTAGCTGCCATACAACTTCTTATTTTATATGAGTATTACTCTATACTTATTGAAGTTGGGTGTCTGAAATTTTGCCAAAAATAGTTTAGTGTAATGGCCAAAGTTACTGCAAAATTTGGTTGGTCTACTGCAGAGGGTTCGAGTAGCTGCCATACAACTCTTTTTTTTATATGAGCATTACTCTACACCTAATAAAGGTGAATGTTTGAAATTTTGCCAAAAGTAATTAACCGGATGATATAATGTATATGGTACGGTCATACGGGTATCCCAGAGTTGACACAGTCTACTCTACTACACTCTTCCTCGTTTTTGTCCTGTATTTAAAATTAGAAATTCCAGAATAGATTTAAAATCGATTTAATTTTTTTTTTTTGCTGTGTTCCTTTTATTTTGATTTTCCTTTTTGGGGGTCCCCATGAAATAATGTTGTTGATGACTTTAAGAATTTTGTTGAAATGTTTTACTTCTTTGTTATTTTGGTTTTGTACTTTTTTTTTCTTGAATACTTTAATTAACATTCTAAATTTTAAAATTACTATAATATAATGTAATTTTTACACGTTTTTACAATTGGGAATTACAAAAAAAAAAACATTAAATGTAATAAAATATTTTGATTAAATCATTTCATAGCAATAAAATGTGACAATTCAATCGAAAGAAATTTTAAATTAAAAATGTTTAGACGAAAGATGTTAGATGCTATACACATTTTGGAAAAAAAAACGGGAATTTAGAATTAAATTTGTTTCTGAAAATTTCATTTAAAGTTCTTTAAAGGGGCAATTAGATTTCTTGATAAAATGCAAAACACAATTGTTTGTCTAATGAATACCAATGGTAGCTAACCGCTTCTTCAGCTCAGCCATCGTCGAAACATAGTATTATGAATAACTGATACAGTCACCTCTTTAAACGAAATAAAGAACTAAGTACCTTCGCTTTGGATTTTTTTACGTAAAACAATTTGAGCAGCTGCTTTTCATTCCAATACAAAAGATCTATCCAGATGGTAAAACGAAGCATGCCCCAACTGTTAAACTGTAAGAGAAGCAAATTCCTACCTTTCTGTTCCTAAATACATTAAGCACATTTGTTTTCAGCTTTCTTATGTCAAACAATAAGTTCAACAGTATACACGATCGAGCTATCCCTATGTAAGATGAAATATACGAAAACATGTTTGTCTTCTAGGGAACCATATTCCATTCGATGTATTCCAAAAAGTTAATATTACTTAAACGAACAATTTACTGAAACTTATGAAAAAAAAAATTATCTTTCTTCAAAATATCCCTTCTTATTTTTGCCATCCCACATAACCCTGAACGAGTGCACACAGTCCTCCCAAATTGCTTTAATATCTCTATCCTCGAAACCAAACTGTACTTTTGAATTCAAAAGTTTAATGTGTTTAAGTCTCCCACTCTTCAAAGAAACTCCGTAAAATCTCTATGGGCCGCTTTCGATTGCTTTTACAGTTTAACTTTCACACTCCTCAAACAAATTCCGTACATTTTTATATAGGTCACTTTCGATGATTTCTACAGTTTAAGTTTCACACTCCCTCAAAAAGTATTGGACGTTCTCTATAGCTAGCTTTCAATGCTCTCTGCAAACAACAAAACTATATCTAGAAAAAGATTTAAATGAAAATAAAAATTTAATGGCATCGACACAAAAACTGAGCCTTCTAATAAAATAATATTATAATAATAGACAATTTTAATCAAATTAAAAATTGACAATTAATCTTGATTTTTTGTTTTATTAACTGCCATGAAACCTTTGATCTATGCCTTATTCTTATTTTAAAAGATAAAAGTCCTCAAACTGCGGTATTCCAATAAATCAAACACGTGTCTTCGATATTTTAGCTTAGCAAAAGAAACCTTTTCTATATAAAATTCGAAATTGATTGGTTTCGCACAATTAATGTATTACGCAATTTCCTTATTTTAACTGCTTCCAAATTTGGTTTAACCTTTACATAGTGGTATGGGTATTTAAAGGGCAAAGCATTTAAATTTAGAATTTTCTAAATAAAACCTATACTTTTTAAGCAAAACATAAAAAAAAATATCCATTAGAATGCTTATGAATGTCGAGAAAATTTATGGTTTTAGATAAAACCTTAAAGGATTAGATGTGACACCTGTAAAACCTTTAAAATAAACAATAATCCCGTTTTTTATGACAAAAAAAAAATTGTGATCCATTAATTTTTTAAATGTTTAGATGACTATTAGTATAAAGAATATCTTAGTCCAAAACCGATATTTATTGAATTGAAATTTTTTCATTTGTTTTATACGTAGTATTGGAAAAGTATTGTAATCAGTAATCACTTGATAATTAGGCCCGATTTTGTTTCCGAATAAGTTTCGAAAAAATTTCTAAAAGTTCGGTGTTGGGAAATTGCTTTGATTTGTGTTGCCAACATTTCAGAGATTGGAACTAAATTTAGAAAAATAGATAAGTAAAGCGGCATTTAGGCTGTAAGTTTTATACTCACTTCCTCCGTTTTTCCGAATAAATTTCGAAAAAATAGTAATAGCATTATGCAATAATTGATTAAAATACATGTACAACAAATGATTGAGATTTTTTCTCTATTTCAGCGGGGATGACAAGATTGTCAATATAGCCGACAGTGTAACTCATCAGTAAAGCTATCAGTCTTGATTCTGAGAAAACTGATGCTCACGAAAAACTCTGAAAAAACTTATTTTGAAAACTGTTATTCTGTAATCTGTATAGCGCTTAACTTTTTGTAGTAATAATATTCGTTGAATCATTTTTGAAGAAATAATTAAGAAAAACAAACAAAAATATATTATCTATAATATTTTGAAAAATATATTCTCGCATTGAATTGGGAATTTTTGTCCAAAGATATTACTGAATTTTTTAAAGCGGAGGATTTTTTAAAATAATTCTCGTTTGGAATTCAAAAAGACAGAAAATTCCAACACAGATATCCTCAACCTTCGTCACCCATACTAAAACAATCGGAGTTATAGCCATCAATTTAGCATGTAAAAGAAAATTTTTAACTTTTCAGTCAATTCATGTTTAGAGATAACACGAAACCAAGATTGACCTTTTTGCATCGAAAAACCTGCATAGATCATTTCAAACCATTTCCACCAGAGCAAATCATCAAAATGACTAATATTAGTCAAATTTAATGCTGACGTTGGTATTTATTATATTCTAAGTCCAATTTAGCATTATTCTTATCACTCTAAATTATTTCTATCTCAAAAGGTGAATTATCGTACACCACCCTCTGAGAAGACACAATGGTAGTTCCAGAATGGTACCCCAGCCTTCTGAATATCGAAAATGTCTTCGACTGAATTATCATTAGAATCAAACCATAGTAAGCAGCTTAGTAATATTTCCATAGCTGTTATAATCAGTTGTTATATAACACTCTGGACAACCTCTAAATGAAAATACTGAAATGAAACTCCCAAGGTAGTCGATACAATAATTTTTGAAGTGGAATCATATAGCTGCCTTATAAAATTTTCGTAGTTATATACTACATAGTTATATTTGTATAAAATATTTAAAAATGTATAATTTAAATTTTACTTTTTAAAAAGTAAAAAAATATGATTAAACCTTGGAAAAGGTAATTTACCTTTTAAAATTATTTTTTAATATTATAATGCAGTTTACAAGATAAACTCAAAAAATCATAAATTATCTGGTTGTACCTTTTTTTATTTTTTCCATTTTTTTTTAAAAAAAATTAGTTTAACAAATTCAAGAAAATGGGATAGAAAAAAAATGGGATAAAAAACAATTAGCACGTGAAGAAATAAAACATCTATAAGGTATTCATAGAAGAGTACTCTATTTGAAGTTAGAATTGTCAGACTTCGATTAGTTTAGCTAGATTTACTTAGGTTTACCTAGCTTGCCCAGATTAATACTAGAATATTATACCTCAACAGAACATTTGGAACTTAAATTCCACTTTGTTTAGTCGATGTTCTTAAGACCCTTTAACTTTGAGCCAGATAATTACGTTTTAAATTATAGAAACCAGTATGCACGAGTTTAATATATGCTCTGAAATGCAGTGGTTGAATTTTTTATGGCCTACAGGAAAACTATACAAATCCATGAGACTCCTATTGAATGATGGATTGAAAACACCTTAATTTGCATTCATCAAAATAGTTTCTTTTAATTCTAAAAATACTAAGGCAGAGTAAAAGGTTTTATTTAAAACTTCCTACTCTTAAATGCCCTTGCAGCTCTATTTAAATTGTAAAATAAAGCAACTATCTGCCATACGTAAACGTTAGTAGACTATCTCTCTTTTCAATTAACTGGATTAACTAGTTTTTATTTAACAAAAAATTGTTTCTCCATATCTTCTTAATTTTAATATTAAGAACTTTCTTGCGTCGAGAACTAAACATGTCGTAAGATTTTCTAAACAACGAAGGTTTCGAAGATTACAGAAAACCTAGTTTTACATTAAATCATCCCCATACAACATTACTTGTTTAATTGGCTTAACTATCCTCCTCACCATTCCGAATCACTATTGTATAATGTGTCAGAATAATATATATCAAGTGGAACCAAATGAGTCTTGAGTGTCCATTTCAATTTATTATTTTGAAGAAAAGTAAATTGGGAAAATACATTTGCTTTAATTGTCCAATAGCCAACGTAGAATAGAGTACAGCTTCAGACAGGTATTCAAAAAGCTGTGACACCAAAAAAGCTTGGGCAGCCCTCCACGAAGAATTATTTACAGAGCTTTAATTCCTTAACATCCAACGTTCAACAGAGTACGGCATACAACTCGAAAAAACTTCTGAAGCAACCTTCGAAAAACAAATGAAGCTCTTTCCTAAAATTTACTGGTATATTGTGGAAGAAAAATTAAAGGCTTTCAACAACCAAAGTTCTCTAAGGAACCAGAAATTTGGCTCCTGAGGCGACCCAATGCAGTCATTCGAAACTTAACAACAACAAAACCGAATACATTAAGTTGGTTTTGAATCCTTCCTTTCACATAAAAAAGAAATATTTCAAAAATTTGTGTCAAGAACATATACAACAGAGAGTTCTAAAGTACTCTGGAATTGTGCAATTGTTGGGATACAAAACGAACTTAAAAAAAAAACATATATTTTTATTTTCAAATTATAAAAAAAAAAAACACAAAAAAATAAAAAAAGGGAAATGAGGAATATCCTTCGGAAAATAAAATATCATGAATTCGAAAGAAGAATATAAAGAAATACATGGAGTCACGATAAGGTCTTGCCAAAGAATCATTTATTCGATTTCTTAATTTTTTTTTTTTTTTTTGTAAATTGTCTTTAGAGTCAACTCTGGAACAAAAGACAAGGAGAAAAATTATATTTTTACAAATATACATATATACATAGAGTATATTCATACATATATATATTTTATCGTAAAATTAATGAGTTCTTTTCGTGTTTCAATATTTCTTATTCTTTATAATATTTCATTCCAATTTCATTTTTTGTTTTTTTTTTGTAGATTCGTAAGGTTAAAAATATCTTCAAGTAAAACCAATAATCCCAAAGTATTCTAAAATGTGAATTTTGAGAACGATAGAATATCTTTATATATATATATATCATATCTTTTTTAACTTTTTAAAAATAGTTCAATTGTTAAGATTTATCTTATACTCGATATATATATAGACATTTAGAAGTAATATAAAACTATCACACCCAAATTTATTTCTATTATAAGAGACGATTCAGATCCAGTCAATTTTATGTTTTTTTTTTGTTAGTAAATAAGCGTCCTTTTAATTCAAGTGGTGACGCTAAATGAAATAATTTTAAAAAATTATTTTAAAAACTTTAAATTTGTTACTATATAAATTATCTACTTTCTATTTATTTTGTTGATCCCAATAGAATTAGACACTATTTTATTTTTTAAATTGGGTAACAATTTTAAAAAGTTTATGTATACTCTTTCCCCATGAAGTTGGCCTTCTTTTACATGAAATTAGTTTTTTCAAATCAAATCAGATCTTTTTACACTTCAGATTCTGGAAGCTTCTGATCACATGAACGTGGTCCTTTTTCAAACGAAATTAGTTTTTTCGAATCATATCAGGTATCTTTACACCTTGGATTCTGGAAACTGCTAATCACAGGAACTTGGTCCTTTTTCATATAAAATAAGTGTTAAATTAAATGAGGTCTTTTTACACCTTAGAAACTGGAAGCTTCTAATCGGCTCCAGGACAAACGAGCATTTACCTGAAAACATGATAACTTACAAAGTAACTGACAAATTTACATCAGTAGCCAAATACAAAATAGGCAAAATTGGATTATGGATTCGGCTTCGACAAGTTTTTGAGCGAAATAAGGCCAAACGAGCACGATTCCGTATCCAATGAACATAAAATTTTCAAGTTTGGCACAAATGTGATTTTTACTATTTCTTTGGACATCTTCCAAGACCTTAATGCATAACTTGTTTATTAATAAAGATAGAAAATTGGAAATTGGTACAAGCGTATTCCTCCATGTTTTCATTATTTCCCTGAAATTTGGCATGAATTGGGATGGTGGTTCGAATACCTCACACACACCTCTCAAGATCTTAGAAGTATATTTTCGAAATTAATAACACTAGAAATCTGAAATTCGGTACATAGTAATTCTTTCCTTTTTCCATTTTCTTCTTAAATTTTGAATTAAATTAAATTGATAATTTGAGAGGTTCAGAAATAGTCTCCCAAGACCTTATAAGCATATTTTCGTATTTGATAATGATAGCTCTTTTAAATTTGGTATACAAGAGTGTTTTGTTCTGCTGTCTTAATGTTCCTAAGATGACTTGAAATGAGGTTCGTGTAACTGGAATTTAATTTATTAGATATAGGGTATTATTAAATCGGTTGCATTGGCTTATTGCTGTTTTATTACAGGATCCGAATACAACGGGGCTCATTAAAAAAAGACCATTTTGATTTTAAAATAAAATAATTTTATGTGAAAAAGGGCCTGATTAATGTTAAAAGAGTTTATATTCAGATAAATTATAGTTTATAAAAATTTTTAAAGATCTTGAAAGTTTATTTTAACTTTTAGATACAAAAAAAAAGAAAGAAAAACGAAAGTTTTATTAAGTTAAATATCAATATGGTTCTGAGAAATTTCTTTTTCGTGAACTTAACCTAATCCTTAAAGCGGGAGCAAATAAAATGTTTAAATCTGACAATATTTAAAATCAATAAATTTTGTCGAATTAACATTTAATATTTTATTTTAAATTATTGGAAATTTAATTTATTATTTTGAATTAATTTTTATGTGATGTGACAAACTTAAAAAATAGAATGGTTTTTTGAATTTTTTAAAGAGTAGAATGAACCATTTAGATTGTCTCAAAAATAGAACAGTATTCAGATTGCTTCCAAAGATATGTTGGAAAGGTGTGGAAAAGCAAATAAATTCGATGCTTTAATTGGCGAAACTAAAAATTTTTTTAATTTTCAGTGTTAAAATATCCGGTAGTAATTCCAATATTAATGTACCCAGATGCAATTAACAGGAACGTTGGCTTTGATGAGTATAAGAATTCATATTGTATACTCAAAAAATTTGCATACTGTTTCACTCATTATTTTCCCAAAAGTTTCACTAGGTTCACTATGGTACGTGTAAGTACCTAAGTATGTAAGTACATATTTACCACTAGGTTAGATTTGGTAAGCGGAAACCCCCAATAAAGATTAATATAGGTTATTTGTAAATAATGTCACTTTGTCATATAACAGTTTTTTGAATGAATTTAAAATAAAAAAGCATCAGAGCAGTTTCCCTTAGTTTTTCAGAGAAGCTGGAAAGAAGCTTTGTCCATAAGGAATAAAGAATAAAGATTTAACTTCAGGGTATCCATCTCTTAAAACAATTCTATGAGAAGGAAATTGGTGAAGAGTAATTTAATGAAGAATCGCCAGAAATTCACCATCCTCAACTCCATTGTCAAGGAGCATAACGTATAGGAAAACCGTCGGGCCGGCATGGGTTAGCTAATTCCAAGTCTGTTAATAGAACGAACTCTATTTTCAAAGAAGGCCACGTATACAAAATTTAAATTCAATCAATCAAACCCTTTGCATTAGAGTAAAGTAACGAAAAACCTATAAAAAAAAACTGTTGCGCCGCAATGAGTTAACGGAACTCAATACAAATATTTTAGAACCTTTCTTTTTAGCCAAAGCAGTACTTCAGGGTTGGGCCGGCATAAATTTACAAATTCCAAGTCAAATCAGTTTTCAAGGATCATCACGTATAGAAATTTTTAAGTCAATCAATCAAACCGTTTTCGTTCTAGAACAAAAAAGTTTAAATTAAGTTTTGCACCATAGCCCCAACTTGGTGGTCCGTTAGAAGCAAAATTTTTAGCCCACGATTTCTTTCCGTACCCAAAAGCCTCCATACACAAATTTTCATGATAATCAACTGAACAGTTTAGGATTCTATTCGCTACAATCAAACAAACAAACAAACTTTCGCGTTGGCATATATATGTAGAATGACAGATTTAAAAATTTAAATAAAAGTTTAAATTTAAAAAATATTTTTACAATTTCAAATTAATTTAAAATTGTAATAAATTTCATGAATATAAAATCCCCATTTTTATTAAATTACATTAATTCTATACATATCAATTTTTTTTAACGAAGTTACACACATACACTCGTATACATAAAGCTTAACAATATAAAATTTTCAATTATTATCAAAAAAAAAATAGAATTTATACTTGTATTGTATTTTTTTTTTATTGACAATGACACAATAATAAAAAAAAAAAACCGTTAAAATTTTTAAATCCCTAACTCATAAATGTTACGGTATAATAAATTACATACATGTATAAATGTGAATATATACACATATATACACATACAAAGGAATCTGTACTAATAAAAAAAATCATAGAAAACATCATCGTTTTAATACTAACTTTTATTATAATTTACATACTTATAAATAAATTTATAGTTTGTAATACATATGTAAATTATATACATATGTATTATTATGTAAAATAGAATTACGCCCTATGGGGTTAAATTAATACAAAATGCCCTAAAAACTAAAAAAAAACTATTTTAAAGGGAAAATTTTTAATAGAATAGTTTTTTATCCCGTTTTTTTTATCAAATTAGATCCCGAATTTTTTTTTTTTTTTTAAATCCCCATTTATATTGTCTTTTGGGAGTCTTTTTTAAAAATTAACGTTCGTTTGTCATCAATTTATCATTAATGTGATTATTTTTAATGTCATTTAATATCAGAGTAGTATATGATATTTTTACCTGATATATTAATTAATACCTGATATTTTTAGTTTGATAACTGTAAAAACACTATATTTTTTAATGTACAAAAAGGATCTTCATAAAATTCCAGAATTTAGACTGTAAAATATTTTATATAATAAAATTTATGTATTTTACATATATACTAATACTTTAAAATTCCTCGAAACCACTCATTTACTTCGTATCGTATTGATAATGCTGTTCTGGATGTGCTAGGGGCCCTATGGTTAAAAGGCAATTGGTAGAATTAAGTGTGCTATCGTCCAAAAATATCTGGTATTGAATTTTTTTTCGAACCCAAAGAAATCTATAATTTAGATCTTCATCAGTTGTGTAGGGGTTTTTCATATTTGTATAATAACTCTCTTGTCATCGTGAGACCGAGGACCGTAATTCTAAATCATCCTAAATTTAAAACCTACCGTTCTACCGTTTAAAATCTTTTAACATAACATAACCGTTAGCAATATTTCAAATTGTAGGGCATTATCATAAAGATTATGATGAGCTCTACGATCCCGAAACAAAGAACCATGGTTCCAAATCGTCCTGCATAAGTTTTGAAAAAGTTTTTAAGCTGTTACTATAAAAGTAATACTATATTATTCTGTGGTACTCAAGAACTTTTTTTTTTGAATCATGATTCCGGATTAGTCCTGCTTTAAAAATTGAGCTACTAAATAATAAATCAAAAGTACTAATCAAATCACATGGTAATGACATGGTAATTATTTTTCCTATCAACCTTACCTCGAAAATGCTTCTCCTATAGTGGGATACCATTCTATACTAAAAAAAAAGTATGTGCCTAAAAATATGCAATATAGCATACTAAAAGAATGAAGTTGTATAGAATTAAATAATAGAATGATTGATTTTTTAAAATGTCATGCGATGTAATCAACTCTATTAACACGTGCAATGCAAGCATACATTACTAGGTTTAACATGTAACGGCATAACACTTAAACAAAAAAAATCCATTAACAAAACTATTAAAATTTCAAATCGTTTTTATTTAAATGTTAAGTGTAATAAGTAAAAACAATCGAGTGACAGAAGATGTAATGTAATGTAAAACTTTCTACAAAACAATATAATTAAATATAGTCTTTCTTGCAATTAAAACTTTTGCAAATTTGATGAAAAACTTAATTCCTAATGAAATCTAATAAGTCTTTTTAAAAAATACTTTAATTTGTAATTACACAATACGTTAAGTTTTTAAAATGATTTTATAATATTAATTAAGAAATTTTCTAAGATAATATTAAGATAACACTCGTGTTACTTTGATAATTACATCAAATTTAAGAGGATATTTTGCCCTTTGTCGGAATGTGCATAATTTTAGCAACCGAATATTCAAACTTTGATCTTGAAATCTAATATTTTAGGTGTAATTAGTTTATTTATTTATTGAAATCTAATATTTTGCAATATTTAATATTTATATATCAGTAGATCTATATGCTGCTGATATTATGATTGTAATTAACCCTTTTATTCATATTTAATTTAGCAAATCCCACAGGATTTTGTAATAGTATTAATACCATCGTCTATTGAAGCCATTATTGAACCCATACATGTTTATTTATTATTTATTTCTTTAAATTCTAATATTACAAAAAAGGAACTTAAGCAATATTAGTGTTTCCCTCGGCTACATAGGCCATTATGGGAATAACTTATGTCTATTATATATTACTATTTCAATTACACTTTATATTTACATATCATGTTTTTATTTACAATTTTTATTTAAAATTACATAATTTTATCATTTAAATTCATACTATTAGCTTATTTAGTATATTTAATTAGCATTTTTTATAGATTTTAAATATTTGAAATTGGATTTAACAGTGACATAACAGTGACTTACTTATTTCTTTTATATTATATATTTTTAATTTACATTGCTCATAATTTTCTTCGGAAAAAAACAGTAATTATCCTTCCAAAATAGTTATGACGGACTCAAATTCGTATTTACTCGATTAATAAGCCTATTTGCTAATCACTAAATACTAAAAGCTACTGGAAATTACTGTTTTCATAATGTTTAAAAATATTTTATATATTGCCTATTTTTAGGCGTCTACTCTATTTTAAAAAAGGTTAAAACGGAATTGCAATGAGCTTAAATTTAGAGTCAACTCATCACTCAATTTAAATTTTGATTCCGTTCATAAATTGTTGCAACCGCTCAATTTGGTCAGCGCATGTTAATTAAGTTGAGTGATAAACTCATCATACAGGGCACCTGATTTACAAATTTAGTTGGAAATTTAAATGAAGTCACTTATATCTTTATAACAATTAAACTTCCTGCTTTGATACTTAAATTTAAGCTCCATAGTCCATTCTTAGATGTAAAGTATTTTCTTCCCTAATAGTTTCCATCAATAAAAACTTTTAAATTTTCCACTCTTTTTCCTTAGTTCCCTAAAAAAAAGACCAACTCTTTTTTCCTCTAGTTTTTTTATGCAAATATTTTTTTTAAAAATTTAACATTGAATCAACCTTCTATACTACACACAAGATTTCACTTAATGCGCAATTACTTTGAAGAAAAGATAAAGAAGAGCGCTGTTCATTTTTAATGTCATATATAAAATTAAATATTAAATATGAAGTAGTTGGGATTTCTTTTTTTTTCAAATCCTTTTTTTTTTATTTTAATATATAAATATGCAAGTAAATATTGTTTTTTTTTTTAATTTCAGGATTCGCCAATTTTTTATTTACAGGATTCGCCAAATAAAAAAAAAAAAAAAAGAGTTATTTTCTACCCACATATAACTCGCATTGGAACTCATGCGTTAGAAAGAAAAAAAAATTGCATACATTAAGGCGAAATAAAAAAACAAATTTTTAATGGCTTGTTGTTTTCTTTCTACTTTTTCATTCTTTTATATTATTATTTTAGTTTAGTTTGGTTGTTTTTTTCAGTTTTTTTTAGTAATTTAACTGTGTTGTTTTTTACGTAGTTTTTTATTGCAGTAATTTTTAATATGAATGGAATGAATAAATGAATAAAAAACAAAGTGCACATCTATGTAAATATGTTGAAAATGAATTCGTTACTAGAGTTATAATTTCCAAAAAAATGAAAAAAGTTTAAAATATGACAAATTGTTTTATTTTAATAAAAAATTATAATGGAACTGGATTTTTACTATTTTAAGGATTCATTAAAACTCATAATGCATTAAATATTCCATCAAAATCTGGTAGAAAAAATTGGAAACATTAAGAACATCAATAGATTGGAAAATTTTGTATAAGGAAAATAATATATTCAATAATAATAATATATAAAGCGTTATATCTATTCTTAGTCTTCTAAATTTTATCTAAAATCCGATCAAATTACTTCATTGTACTCGATTAATTACTTATTTATATAGTACAGAGTATGACTGGCTTGCGTGCTAAAACTTTAGTCTTATAACAGTAACCAATCACTTGATTCAAATTACAATATTTTTAACTGCGAATTTATTTTTTGTCTTGCAACAGATCCAAGTAATCAAGGACTTCAGTTGGCTTATAAATTATAAATTTCTAAATCATTTTTGTATTACTAAATATCAGATCATAACATCGAAGAATTTGACCTAAGCTACAATTAATTATTCCTAAAAAGATCTGAATTTAACTTTCCCCCAGCTAAGCAAGAAAACCTTTCAGCTAGTTTGGGAACTAAAATTCTTTAAAATACTTTAATATTACTTAGTACGATGTCATAATACCCTGGAATTCCATTTACGATTTATAACAATCTACATCACCTAACATTAAACCTGTCTACATCAACTATCAAAAGCTCAGCTGATAGCGCACTGGTTGTTGTGCCGGCTTTACATGCGAAATTTCACGGATTCGATTATTAGCTGGGTAAACGCAATAAAAATAGAATATAGCAATATAAAAAAAATTATATAAAAATACTTGCGGGAAATCTAGGAAAACGCTGTGACATCTTGCAGAGAAATTTGGTGTCGTTTTTTCCACAGGGCATGAGATTGAAAATTATGTGGAATAGCTACAGCAGACCAATCATCTAGCTTAGTGAACAAAACGATTAACGAAACGGAAACAGAGCCTCAGACAGAAGCTTTGTGGAAGCCCTATGCTTCCCCAGGGGGTAAAACACGAAAAAACTATATATTAACTAAACTTACCTTATATAAATCAAAACAACTTATGGTTTTAATTATTTACTTATAAATTAGACCTTTCTAATCCCCTTTAGAACTTTTCATTATTTTCTAATAATCAAGTGTTTAAGCTAGCTTATAATGAGTATACCTCTCTCATTAGAATGTGGAATTCTATTAAGATCAATTCTAATATAATGAATACAATATGACCCTGTGTAAATACAAACCTCAAATTTCAACCGAATGCTTCAAATTTCTCTGATCCTTTTAAAAAGACACCAAAGTGGTTTGACAATAAAAAGATATCTTCTACAAGAAGACTCTTCAGTATTCAACATTTTATAACATCCGGATATCCTGCCACTCGTCTAATGTATTACTTCCACAATTAGTTTTTTATTTTAAAATTAACTAAATGTAAAAATCTAAAAAAAAAAAACAACAGTTTTCCTTTATGTTTTAAAAAAATTTCATAATCCAAGATAAATTAGAAAAAAGTTTTTTATTTTCAAAATATCAAAGCTTTGTCCATTAATTTCTTCTTATTAACAAACTAAAAACCAATTCTGAAAAGAAAAACAGACCCAATAGAAGAAAGCCAAACAAAAATCAGAATCACTTTATAATATTTTCCTTTTTTATTTTTATAAAAAAACAAAAAAAACAACAAAAAATTTTTTAACACAATTTTCCTCAAAAAGGACAAAGAATTAAAAAAAAACCTAAAAAAAAATTTCGCAATTGAAAATAAAAAGGAAAACCCAAATTATACTATATAGTGGCTCCCATGCAGTTTACAACTATCACTAGTTTTTTCCTTTACAAAATGTGTAATAACACAGTTTTTATTATATTCAAAGCGAGAAAATTATATTTTCGGTTTTTTTTTTTTTTTTAATTTTTTTTATATCCCCCCCACTCTTAATTTTTAATACCATATCTTTACTATTTTTTATATTATAGGAAAACATAGTTAAAAAGAAAAAACAACCAACCCAACACACATAAAACGGACATAAAACACTACAAATGTAAATAATTGTGAAAAACACAAGTGATTTAAAAAAACTATGGGTTTTTAAAAAAGGACATTTTCGAAATTGTTTAGTGTTTCATACTGAGTTTAATTCAGTGAATAGTGGTGACTATGAAACTGATTTATAAAAATGGTCCTTCAATGGAGAAGGTTTCAAAGTTTTCTATTTTATGATGATACTGGAAGACCTTTGCCGACCAACCTCCGCCAATATTTCCAGGTTCTAGGTATTAAATTGTGATTTCCAAGAAAATCTGGAAATTTTCTTAAAATTTTATTATCTAAGTAAAAGTGGTTAAAACTGAGGGACACTTTCTTCAATTTAAGAACCCCTTTTAAATTTAAACAAAACCTTTAACACATGTTAAAATATAATGCTGGAGCTTTAAATTTTGTATATTTCAATTTGAAGGTGCTTGAAAATAGCAAAATTTAAATTTTCGAACCCTTACAATTCATAAAAAGGGGCGTGCCAATAATTTCTTGAACAACACCTTCTGACGATCTAACTTCTCCTAAAATTTGAGGTTGCTAGCTTGAGCCGTTCAGAATATATGAAGGACCCCAAAATTTTGCAAAAATTAAGTTTTACATAACGTTGAATTTTAGCACCGTATGGCAACCCTATATACATTTACCTTGGAAATATTTATAAAACATATAAAAGCAAATATCTTCTACCGTTTTCAGATTGAAAATATACTCTAGTTATAACAATTTGCCTTTCCGTTAGGGTACTGTATCTCGGTAACGGATGGGGCAACAGAAAACAGTTCCTCTATGAACGTTTTTACCAATACCTATCTAATTAAAAATTCTTCTCCTTATTCTCCCTATTCAAACGGCTTAAAAGTTTTTGTAAACATATACGGACGGACGGATAAACGAACAGACCGAAGGACGGACAGACAGAGTCAAAATAATAAGCAAATTTTTTCAAAAATTTTTTAATAAAAAAAAATACATGGAAGTACATAATATACAAGTATATAAAAATGTTATGGCTAATTTCATAGGGAGTACATACTTTTTTATTATATAGAAAAAAAACTACTGAATATAAAAAACATTTACAACAAATGAACATACAAACAAACAAACAAACTTACAAACAAGTATAGAAATAAAAAGTCAAATATAAAAATGTACACAAAAACATACACATCAATTTACCCATATAAGAATTACCCATAGTAAAATCGACATGATTTTCGCAGTAATCATAGATAGGATCATCGTAATCGTTATGTTTTTCCTGCAAGGATATACTTTTTGGTTGTTAACGCTGTTGTTGTTGTTGTAGTTGTTGTCGTTGTTGCTGTTGCCATTTTTTTTATATTGAAGCGAAGTATATTTTTGTTTTATCGTTACTATTTAAATGCCAAAAATAAAAAAAATAAAAAAAAAAACCAAATAAAAGCAAACATTCAGAAATTTTTTTTATTGCTGCTTCTTTTTTACAGTGTTTGAATTTTTGAGTTTTTTTTTCCCATAGTTTTTCATCTAAGTTTTCTTTTTTATTCAGAGATTTTCATAGTTTTTCATATTTTTTAGTTTTTGCAGTTTTTATTTTTTTTTTATTTCAAATTTTTTTTTTTTTTTTTTTATTTCAGAATTGTCCGAAACATTTGACCTAAATCTAAAAGAAAAATCTTTAATATAGTATATAAAATATTTTGAAGACTGAAAATATGATGAAAGCAACCAACAAAGTAAAAAAAAAACCTCTTTTTTGTGGCTGTGGAGAGTTATCAAGTTTTCTATAATATTTTTATATATATTTAATGCAATTATATTTGATTTCTTGTAGAAATTTTAAATATTTTTATGATGCACCAAATCCCAGAGTAATGAGAAGTTTTGTGTTCTCTTAAAAACTTGAAGAAATAAATAAAATATATGACAACATCAGATATTGATTTTATGGGTATTAAAAAAAATATATATATATATATATATACGAGTATTTTGTTAGGGTTTCGGCGAGAAGGAGGAACCCATTGAACATTATGTGTTTGCTTTTAGCTGAATAAATCCTCATTCAATTAAAAAAAAATTAAAAAAGCCACCTATTGGGACTGTGTGTAGTTCCTTTACATGACTTTAATACACCAAAACTGCCCACCCTTTTTAAATCAAAGAGAGTGAGACTTGGGATACAATACAAGTATGCAGTTCAGAAGGTTGGAGTGAAGTGTACAGTTTCGTTTCGAGGTTAGGGGATGTGAAAAGCTTTTTTAGAATCGAGATTTGGAAATTTTGGATTATGTATAGGATTATTGGGGATGGGGAAACTGAATGGAATATTTAGAAGAATCATGGTTAACGGTCTTCTTAAATTTATTTAAATCATACACATATACATTATCATGTTGAGAAGATATACATTCAATTGAATGACAAATCCAGTTCCAAATCCGCGATGAGCTCGTGAAAGAAAAATTTCCATAAAAAGTGTTGCGCCAACTTGATAGTTTGAATGTGTAAAAATGAGCATCTGTTCTCCTTTTTTTCCGTTAGAAAATCTAATCTTAAGTGAAGGCATTAACTGTTTCATTTCTTCGGAACAGATGTTAGTCGTTATTAAAAAAGATATGTATTAAAAAAGATTTACAAAATATCTATATCTATATGTTTATATTTAAAGAAACTTTCCGTTTGCATTTACACGTTATTAAGTTTTTAAGAAATTTTTGAATTTGTTTCATTGATTAATATTTTTAACAACCATTTTTATTTTTAAATCCTTAATTTTGACCAATCCCATTAAAGTAAATTTCAGAATCGTATTAACTAAGGCACCATTTAATCTCTTCTTTTATTTATCTACCTTGATCCAATAATCTCAATTATCCCATTAATTCTTTTTAGTTACCATCCCAAATAAAACACAACTTATTCAAAATTAAACTGAAATTGAAATAGTAATTTATAAAAACTTTTCTTATAAAATTCAATCTTAAAATAAATCCAAAAAAACAGTTATTATTAAAATGCAATACATCTTTCAATTGTCAAACTTCAAAATCAAATTCTACAATTTGTTGTAAAATTCATTTACCATCAATTTAATCTAATATACAAAAAAAAATTCCATAATATCTGATATCCAGTAATCTAATATCGAATAAAAAATGACTAAATCGATTTTACACGCCATTTACAAGCAATAAATCATTTTTTTTCCAAACTAATGTAATGAATCTAATGACACTGTTATTAAACTAGCAAAAAATCAAAAAACTCTTCAATATCCCATCTAATCGACAACAAATTATAGATGACAAATTTTTATGTTTTTTTTTTTCAAAACTCTCAGCTATTATAGAAACAAAGGAAACAGAAGTTCATGATACCTTTTATGACCATTAACCAATTAATTAGAGCACTTATTCAATCCTTTTTAATCATAATATAATCTTTATTCTCTTTCTTTTCAAAATAAAAAAAAAAAAAAACAACAACATTCCCCTTTGCGTTTTCTAACTGTATTTTTAATCATAGCGCTCTCTTTGTTCAACGCAACACAATAACAACAACAAAGAACAGAAAAAAAACAACAATGACTTCCGTTATCTTAAAAAAATTAAACAATAAAAAAAAAAAAAAAAAGAATAACCTTAAGGATTCTTATTTTCTTATCAGTATACTACTTTACCAACACTTCCACCACTCCTACTACATTTCTTTAAGAAATTTTTTTCTAAGTTATATTATGACTTAATAGATATACGTACGTACATACATATGTACTAGTATACATATTAAGAAAACTCAACAAACTTTTAACATTAAAAGTGTATAATTTTGTCGTTATTGTTGTCACTTTTGTTTTTGCTGTTATTGTTGTTTTTTTTTTTTAAATCATGTTCATTCATGTATGTATGTGTGTTATTTTTTGATTGACAGAAAAATAAAATTAAACTAAACATTTTGATTAAATATACATCCATACATACCTACACATTCTTAAATAACAATCATTTTTTTCACATGACTTATTATAGCGCAAAAGAAACACAGAATTAAAAAAAAAAAACTGAACAACAACAACAGCAACAAAAGCAGCAGCAACAATAAAAATAAAAATAATAATAATAAAAAATATAATAAGTAAAACTAAATAAGAAAATGCATAATATGTGTTTTTTGCATCCATTTCTTTTTGATGCATTTTCACATATATACATATATATATATAACTGTATATATATATACAGTTATATGTCATTTTTTTTTTACAGTTTATTATAAACTTTAAGGATAATTACATTTTAAGTATGGTCTAAGTTTTATGTCTGAGTATGTTTGTCTAGTTGTTCATATATATATATATATATATATACTTGTAAGTATAAAATGGTTTCTTCTGCTTCAAAAATTCATTACCTAGTTTAAATTAAAATAAAAAGGGAAATAAATTTAAAGAATTGCTTGCAATGCTTAAGAGAATGATTTTTTCTGGAGAATTCTTATTTTTTAAACTAGTTCAGATATTTGGAAAAATTGAACTGAAAATTTAAAGTTAAATCATGTGAATTAATAATTTTATGATAAAATTAATCAGAAGTCATTATGATAGAGCATTAAAAATTTCAGAAAATCTTTTAATATTAAATATATATTTTACCACAATGAGGAGTACATTAAGAAATTTTTGCTCATGGTTTTTTTTAGCTCCTGAGCATTTCATCTTCTTAGACAAATATGGATAAATTTAAATATAAAATCATGTCTTTATACTATTTTATTATACTAGATGAGCTACATGCAAAAAATCTAATATATCCCGGCCAAAATTAATTAAAATAAGAGAATATAATAATTATAATAATTAAAAGAATATTAGTTATGACATGTCCATATCTGAAAAAGGTAAATTAAAAAAATAAACAAATTTTTGTAAATGTATTAAAAGTGATTACAATTTCAATCGGCAAATCTAAAATAAATACCTTAATTACTATTAATCTTAATTACAATTACAAATTATACAAATACAAGTATAGATTTTATAATAGCTCCAATTAACTAGTATCACTGCATAAATGATTTAATATCTTGAATTGATAAGCTCTCTATAAAATTTTGGAGAAAATCGGGTAAGCCCAATATGATTTAATAATGTTCTTAATACATATACTCAAATTTAATATTATTATCAGAAATAAGTTTAAAGTCTTCGTAGAATAGCCACTCTGTTTGAAATGAAAAGTTCTCAGCATATATATTAAGAAATATTTTAGTTGAATAATATAACTCACATATTCAGAAATACCGTTAGTATAGCTAAAATAACACATTATTATAAATAGAATACTATTAAAATCAAAGACGTTTTAACATTTTATAAGAAGTAGTCCTATTTGATATACCTAGTAACATTATGGCGCATTAATTAAGATAATTTTTAGTTATAGAGAAAGAGTGTAGTAGAGTAAACTGTGTCAACTCTAGGATACCCGTTTGACCGTAACATAAACATTATATCCTCCGGTTAATTACTTTTGGCAAAATTTCAGACCCCCAGCTTCAATAGGTATAGAGTAATGCTCATATAAAAGGAGAAGTTGTATGGCAGCTACTTGAACACTCTGCAGTAGACCAACCAAATTTTGCGTAAACGTAATGGCAAATTTAGTATACCCTTTTTTCTAATAGTCATACGGGTACAAAAATATAAAATATCAAATATATTTCCTCCTGTTCTAAAATGTACCTAAGGTGCGACAGCTATCTGGAATGTAATTGAGTCGTAATTTTATATATTTGTAAGTCTTATAGTTGAACAAGTTGCACGCAAAATATTTATTCAATTAGAGTTAGATACCAACACTAATAACACGATTAACGGTAATACAGAATAGATGAGGAAGTACTTCTAATTTATTATTTAAAAAGTACTGTACCATAGTGTATAACAGTTTATATTGTTGAGGTTTCTACTACTTTTACTACTAGTACAATTTGAATTTCTGCTATTGCTATTTTTACTGTTATTTTTTTTTGTTTCATTTTTCAATTATTTTTTTTTGTTTTTTTGTTCTTATTATTTTTTTATGTGGTTTTTTTGTTGTTTAAATACAACACAATATTTTAGTGATGAACAACTTTCTACAAGTTCATAAAACTTTGTTATTTTTTTTTTTTTCGTATTCATTTTCTTTTTGTAGTTTTTTATTTCCTTCTTACATACATTTTTTTTATTTATTTTTGTTTTGTTTTTTTTTTGTACTTCCCTCTCTTTCTTATTTATTTAATTGTTTAGAGTCTTTTTTTTTTTTTGTCTTTTCCTTCTTTGGTTTGTCTGTTTTACAGTTATAATAATTTATTTTTTAAATTTCCTGTACTTTGCAACACTCAAACTTGGAAAAAATACAAGTATAAAGCAACTTTGGTTTTCATTTTAGTTGTTAAGAAAAAGCAAGTGAAAATAAAAAAAAAAAAAAATTATTTAATTATTTAGTTGAAATAATTAAAATAGTTTTTAATTTATTTTTATTTTTAGAACTAAGAAATTTATAAATAAAAATTTTTTAATTTTAAATTGCTTGTATAAAATGAATAGCTTTTTCTCAACTTTTTGAAAATAAAAATTAAAAAATTAAAGACCAGAAGAATATAAATTTTAATTTTATTGAATAATATGTTTTTAATGGACATTTAAATTTTTTTTATTAAAGTTTTACATAAAAAAACAATTATAAAGTAATTTGAAATTAATTATTCTGTTAAATAAATTAATGTGATGGCAACTATTATGCATTATACAATATTAATATATAGTAACAAAATTATTGCATACTTAGAGGAAAAAATTGCATACTTTTTAAAAAAACTGTTGATTGTAGGTTGCTAAAATTTTGGATTTGTTAAAATTTATAAATAATAGAAAGGCTTGAACTGACTTAAGAAAAATTTTCAAAAGTTTTAATAAACTTTCTTATAATTTCACTTATAAATAACTTCTACCGGATTTATGCAAAATAAATTAGATAATCTGCTGAATGGCGAAGGAGTTAGGATATCGGTATTTGAAAAGAAGGATCTTGGGTTCAAACACTATCTCTGATCAAACTCATTTCATATCTAATAAAAAATAAGTGTGATTTATACATTATATCATAATAGCTTTTGTAATAATACAAATTATATATATACCTGCCACACATTTTAAATTGGGACTGGTCCACCCGTTTATCACACTATTGGGGATTGTTTTAGGGGATTGTACACAAATAAATACATGAGTTTTAAGTTATAGGTATTTTGAAAAATACAATATTATTGAAATATCTTCAAATGTAAAAGATTACCTTTTGCAGCAAAGATTCAATCCTTGAAAGTTGGAAATATATACTTAAAATTTGAATGGTAACGAACGAACGGTTAAAATGAAGAAAAGTTAAGATAATTTGGGTACCTAAACTTTTCTTCAGCCTTTAAACATTAAACTTCAAATTGAGAATTTAGTAGAAAAATATTAATATCGAAATAATTTTTAAAAAACTATCTAACTTAACCTAAATTTGTGATATTTTAACATCATTTAATTTTATTTTTATAAACTATTTAACCAGCAATAGCTTGTTTATATTTGTTTATTATTTTCAGGAATAAAGACGTCGTATTTTAATATAATAGTTTCAATATTATCAGGATCATATTCTATGCACTTGAATGTAGCCCGTCTATTATAGTGAAATAATAGGGGGACATGATCATGGTTTTGAATATACTCTTTGGAATATAAGTAAATAAAATGTTGGGGCGCAATGAAACCCATTTTTAAACTATTTTTAATATACTCTTCATTATGCTTATATATGTTTGATGTTAAACCATTGTCTAACGTGTTAAGAGATCTTTCAAAATGATTATGTATAATTTTTATGCATTTTCGATCGAAAATCTTGATTTTTTCCATTTGTAGAAAAATTATTTATGTAGTAGAAAAATTATTTACTGTAAATAAATGAAGTATCCCAAAAGTATGCAATATCAATTTTGCAAATTAAAAATTTCTTAAGTATCCTAAAAGTATGCAATGTAAATTTTGCAAATTATTAATTTCTTAGAAATGTCTTTCAGAGACCATTTATTTTTAAAAAATTCTTAATTAAATAATCTAATCTATTAATTATTTTAAACAAAACTAAGATATGCTTTAAATTATGAAATTACAATTTAAATACGATAAGTTTTTAAATTTAGATTGCATTTGATTGCATTACTATTAAACTAATTCCAAAATGGTTTCTATAAAATAACACTTAATTTCTTTAGAAAGCCACTTCATATTTTATAACAAATAAGGTTATATATTTTATTAAAATAAAAAAAGTGTTACCAGAATTATTAATTTATTCATTAATTAACTGACTTTTTTGAAGGCCACATAATAATCAAATAATATAATAATTATCTATTGTTTTATAAAAATGTATTTGTTTTTATATTAGAATAATAAAAAATGAATATTTTTTTTCAATTTTTTTTACTAAAATATAAATAATTTTTAATGAACTTTATTAATTTAAAAAAAATTTGTCAAATAATCGTATATTTTAACAATTAAATAAAATAAAAATTAAAAAAAAAAATTATGTTTCCTTTCAATAATAATTAATTTGAAATTGATTTTGAAAATAATAAATTTCCACATAAATGGGTTTTTATTACTTTTATTTTATGTTTTGTTTTATTTGTTTTTGTTTTTTTTTTTTGGTGTAATTATAATGATGGCGAAAATTTATAATTTGAAAATAAAAGGAAAAATACCACAATTTTTATAACCCACATTCCATTCACATCTAATTCATTTCCTTTTAATATAAAAAAACAAAATAATATTTTTGGTAATAAAATCCATTAAAATAATTTTTTTATTTGAATTTGAAATCAATTAATTTTTTTTCGGAAAATTTGTCAGTATTATTAATTAAAATATAGATATTTGTATATAAGTATATATATTAGATAGATACAATTTTAATATGGTTACTGGGCTATCATGTGTAAGAGTGGATTTTATTTTAAATAAAAGTCTTAATAAGTCGTTTAATATAATTTTTTATTTTTAATTAAGCTAATGGAAAACTGATTTGCCAATTTGTAATATTTTGCATTGCAATATAATAATATATAATTTATTTGATATTAATTTTAATAATATTATATAATGATATCAGTATTCAATACTCGGTACTCTGTAGTATCCTGCCTATTGAAAAACCGATATGTGCCATAAAATATAAATATTAAATTTTGATTTCTATATAAAAGCAATTTGTATTTTAATTAAATTAAGTAGAATATTAAAGATATTTTTTATATTTTATGAAATTATTAAATAAAATTTACTAATTGTGTGACATTTAATATTCAATTAAGATTATTTTAAAATAACACTTTTGATTTTTAAATAATACTACCATATGTTCAATGGGACAATGGAATAAGTGTTATATAGAAAATTTATGTGTATTTAAGTACTTGATATTTAGATTATTTTAAATAATTTACACTGTACATCAGATGTTCTATAAGTCCTACTGTCAAAAGCCCTCATTTCTTTTAATTGTATATCATTTGCCTGTATTATAATTTTCCTGTATTTTCATTTGCCTTCTTTTGCAAAATACAGGCGAATTAACATACAAGCAAGTGAAATACAGGCATATACCACGCTTTCGTTCTCGATTACTTTGCACTTCAGTACATTAAATAGATCTGAAATACTAGATCTAACCACATAGTTTCGAGTCAGTACATTTAATCAAATATGAAAATGGGTCTATTATTAAATTCATATTAAAAACGCTGCTAAGTTTTTTTAGTTTTTTGTATGAATGAAAGCCCTTTTAAAAGTCTTTCTAGCATATCTTAGAAAGACTTTTCTGAACTGGAGGTGTATGTTATATGCCTGTATTTCACTAGCCTGTGGATTAATATGCCTGAATTTGCAAAAGATATAAACCTTCTCGCTTGACTATTAGATATATATATATATATAAGACATTTACTAGACAAAGCATGGAACATATTCACTAATTCGATTAATCGTATCTTCATGATGGTATTGTGATTTCTCGAGCAAACTTTTAAAAATGCCATAATTACACCTCATCCATTGGTTTTTTCTTTTACTAAATTGACGAATTTTTAACAATTTGATAACTCCACTAAAATTTTTAGCAAGAAAAAGAGAGGGAGAACTAGTGTACTGCTATTCCTCCGTGATTCGAAATCCAAAATAGGAAAGAGGACTTAATAGAAACTCGTTTAACATCTATTGTAGGAACTATATCTTCTCGTGCTTCATCTATTGTAGGAACTTATATCACAAAATAAATGGTTTATCATAGATAACTGTAAGGCTTTAAGGTAGATATTAACAACTTTGTTTATCACATATTAAACAATACTGTTCCAAATAGTTAATTTTAAATTTCTAAAGTCTTTGAGGCAATTTTTCCATTTAAATTTTTAGAAACGTTTACTTTTTTGTAATAGGCAAGTGAACACACCTACCCCTCCAATTGCATTTAGTGGGTTAAAATACAACACATTCAGAGAATTTTTAATATTAGGCCATTTTTTATAATGCCAAATAATCACCTTCCCTGATCCTTACAAAAAAAAACCTGCAGTTAGATTTACATAAACTTACTGGATTATTTTAACTCTAAACATACTAATCTAACTTCCTGGTGTTCTCAGAATCCTCATTTTTAAATAAATTTCAACATTCAATTCTTTCAATGATTATAAAAGAACAAAATATGGAGCAACCACCATGATATTTTTTAGAAATTGAAAATAATACAATTAAAATTTTTAAAATAAATTTACTATTTGCACTTTAGAAAACTAATATTGTATAAAATTGAATTATTAGAATTATTTTAATTTTATAAAATCTAATATCAAATAGGATTGGTAAAAACTAATCAAATTTATATTATAATATTAGTGCTAATTTATGCTTGGTACTTTTTTAAAATTATTTATATGTAATAATTATATGTAATTAAGGAATATTTGTATTAAAAAATTAGGAAAACCATAAAATATTCTAAAATAAATACTTATATTTAATTAAATTCAAATATAAAAGTTATTTTAAATGTAATAAAACGTAGTATTTAATATCAATTAGAATATAATTGTAGTAAAATTAAGTAATGAAAACAAAAAATATGAAAAATTTTTAAAACCGAATTATTTAAAAAATTATTTAATAACAAAATTTTTTAAATAAATTAAAATATTGAATAAAATTAATTTAACCATAATAATTAAAAGTAAATATGGATTAAATAGATTCAGCCTAAAAGTATGCAATAACGATAAAACAATCTTTGTTTTTGATTTTGATGGGAAGAGAGCCAACTTTTTTTTATACCTAGACCTTATGACCTATTCTGCATTACAATTCTCAATATTTTTATTAATTTTTGTTAACATTTTTTATTTAATCATTCCTTAAGAAAACTTTATCTTATTTAAGTCTTGGCAGCAGCATATCTGAATGTATATTATAAATTTTTTAAGTTGTAGTAAAGGTACTAATTGATTATGTCATATATTACTTTTATTAAAACGCTAGCCATATATTTAATGTGTTATAAATATAATTTATGTTTGATTAGTAAATCTTTTATAATAAAACAAAACTTTGTGTAATATCTAATCTAGAAATGGATTAAGACGCTAAACTATTTAAAATGAAGAGTTACGAAAATCTCACTTAGGCTCGTTATTAGCTATATTCCAGTTTACTATTTCTTAAAAGCTGAAAACCCCTCAACTTAGCTGCTTTACAAATCAATTATCTCTTTATAATGATCTGCACAGCTGCATATAGCATTGCAATAAATTACAGAATTTAGTGCCTTAATTTACAAGTTATATTAGTTCAAATCCGGTTACAAGTACTATTGAGTACCTACAAAACAAATTACTTTAAGTATCAATTACTTTATATTAAGTATCAAAATCAAAATATAATAAATTTTTTTTTAATAAAGCTAATTTAATCCGAAATGCAAGTACAAGTACAATTATCCGCATCATTACTTAAATAGTAAGTACTTATTTAATTAGTACTTGTATTTAATTTAGTACTCGTACTTTGAATATTTAAATAACTAGGTAAAAGAATTAAGTATTAATTGACAATTTCTGAAATGGAATTAAACTTAAATTCTAATTACTTTTAATACTTAATTACTTTGAAGTAACGAAAAACAAAAATAAATACTGATCTATCAAGAATTGCTATAAATACGGATATAGTAATCACAAAAAAGTACTTATGATTAAATGTTATTAAATAATTACAGAAAAAAAAATACAATTAATTAATTAGATTTAATTAGATTTTGATTATGCTATAGGTTAAGACAATTTAAATTATAACAAATACTAATTTAAAATAAATGTCAAATCAAGATGTCAATCAAAAATAAAATATGATTTGCGCTGCCGTTTTGGGATAATATTTAAGTTCAATCGATCATGATACTAATAGGACTCTTAACCCATTTCAATTTTGAGGCACTTTTAATAATTGTATTTAATATTTATAATCACTTTCCACATTAAATATCAACTGTCATATTTGTCATAATCCAAGAATGTCAAAGTTACCCCTACATATTAAAATTCTTAAGATTACATCTGTTGAGGTTTTTTTTTTAAATAATCTAAATACGTCTAATAAATTTATTTTTAAATAATTACTTTTTACATAATATGAATCTTTTAATTACTTTTTATAAAAGATTTATAAGAAAGCACTTTTCTTAATGATTTATTAATACATTAGTTTACCTAAAAGTTCAATCTAATAATTTAAATTGTCATCCTAAATCAAAACTTAAGATTTATAAATAATTTTTAGAGTCGATAAAGAAATCTTTCAATTTTTTTTCAAATTTCAAATAGTTTAAGAAAAATGGAATTGAATTGGAAAAAATATATATATATATATGTATATAATTAGCATGAGTTTTCTAAACTATAATATTACGATAAAAAAATGTCATTAGATTATTTTGTATTGCATTTATATTATACTCATAATTATTCAATTCTGGCAGAAGCTTAATTTTAAATTCAAAAAAGTAGTTGAACTTAAATTCTGATTAAGGAATTAAATACCAAAAAAGTAAATAACTACCATATTGAATTATTGAATTCCAACAGAAGTTTGATTTTGAAACCACTTTTAATTTAATACTCTAATTTATCGATTTTCACTGCATGAATAAATTAAATATAATACAAATAGCTCATACAGCTGAATGGAATGTGTTAGAAAGAGAAGTCACATTAATAAAGTACAGTAAAATTTATCAAATTCGACTACTCTGTTATTCAAATTTTCTATATTTCTAACGAATACTTTACTTCCTTTAAATTTATTTAAAGGATTCTAAAAGTCGAATTCCTATAAATCGAATACCCCCCTTAAAAATCGAAAAAAAATCCCTCCGGCACATCAATAACCACTTGAACTTCTATGAATCGAATTTTATTCGAAAAAATAATATAAAAAATTGATACCTTTTTCGTGAAAATTGTTTGACTAAGGAATAATATCGAATATCTTTGATAATTTTCTATTTTGGCATATCTGTTAATATTAAAAGTTTCGTTTGCATTGGTCCGGCTCCCTATAATAGTTCCACAAACAATAATTTCCCAAAAAAAAAGGAATTAACACCCCAAAAAATTATATGTAAAATAATTCCTCATTTCTAAAAAAACATGTGAATACCCAACTTTCATTCATTATTTGAGGTTTAGTTTGGGGATTATTTCACTATTTTGGGGTTTTACTTAATTTTTTATTTAGAACCTTATTTCATATGAAACATTGACGGTTTGTTACAAGTAAAAAAATAATTTTAAAAGTGAAATAACCCTATACCCTATTAGTGAAAATAAAATTGATTACAAATAAAAGATTTCTAGAATAATATATTTTTGAAATCGGCGGCTCCCGCAATAATCAATTAAATTATTGAAGTCAGTTTTGGCATCCAACACTAAGTATAATTCAACAAAATTATTTAAGAATTCGGCATACTTATCCATTTCATACAAAAAATAATCCCAACTTATTCAAAATTTTACAAATAAAATATGTATGAATATTCTGTAAAATCTCTCCTAAGGCAGAATCTCGCACATACCCATATATAAACCATCTGGAAAAAGAGATTACCTTAATTTTGATTATACACTCTTAAGTCACATTTAATCCCGTGTAAAGTCCAACTATAAAACTTCACCTATTTTTCGGAATATTTTTTTTCGAAAAAATGTAATGATCCTTTAATTAGAATTGTATGTTCTTTCTGTTACTAAGAAAATAGTAAATGGCATTTTAAAAATATTGGGGGATTATTTAATTTTAATTTTGAGGGTTATTTCACTTTATTATGGAAATATTTCATTTCGAATTTGGCGTGTTGGGAACTAGGGAAGTTTGACTCTATATATTTGTTAAATGAAAAAAATTCCATTATGAAACTTAAAAATGTTTCACCTGAATTTTAAAAACACCTTTTTACAAAGTAGTTCTATCAAACTAATGGAATCTAATACTTAACTTCCCAGCTTCCCAACTTTTTTTTCCAAAATAACTTCAGAAACTCTTTCAATAAATTCAATTTAAACACCATTTAAATCTTAAGATAAATTTTTTCTAATTTAAATCCGACTTTAATTTACGATTTTAATTTTCCAAAAAAGAAAAACATAAAATAAAAGAAAATGATTTTATTTTCCATTTTAAATTGCATATTAATATTAAAATAAATATTTCACCTTTTCTATTACTTTCTTCCTCATTTTCATTTTCTGTCTTTTTCTTTTTTTTCAAAAAAAAAAATTTATATTTTTCAGTAACAGGTGTTATAAAAATTTTTTAATATATATAAAAAAAATAAAGTATTTACGCATTTTAACACCACATTCTTAAAATAAATTTTTCTTTTTTTCAATTTCAATTTTCAAAAGTACGAGAAGACTCACAGACTCACAAATTCATAAAGTTTGAAAAAATAATTCCCTTATAATACAAAATTTTCTAAATATTCTAGAAATCTTCTTTTCCTCTGATTTCCTTCTTTCCATTTTTTGTAAATAGTACTGTTATACTTTTTGAATACTACTGTTATCTACTAGTACCGTTATATCTTCAGATTCATTTTAACTTTAACTTGTTTGAATTTTGAAAAACAAAAAAAAAAAAACAAAAAAGTGAAAGACTAACAATTTTTTTATTTTCAACACATTTCCTGACATTTCTAATATCCTAGTTTAAGTATTCAATAATTTCTCCATTTTTACCCGTTCCAATTTTCATCTAACACATTAGAAAGTTTTTTTTACAAATTTTTTGTTTGTTTTTATTTTTTTAAGAACATTTTTTAAAAAGAATTGAAAAAAAAATGTGAATGTATGGTTTTACTCTATTCGTCTGTGAGCCCGCTAATCCCTCCGTCTCTTAAGTTACACACAAAATGTTCTAAATGTTCTATAGTAAAATGTTCATACTTTTGTAGCTCACCCGCTACAGAGCTGCGGTCCTCTAAAGATTCAAAAAAACCCTATATTTAAATTTTTATAAAAGTTCTGTAATGCATATCTTCTCTTTGCGCACCAAATGACAGTTCCTTTCATAAGATTCATAAATATAAGTAAAATATATATATCGTTGCCATTCGGTATTTTAATTCACTGTTATGCGAAACTCAGTATTTGTAAAATGTTCAACACCTGATATTTTTCAAATATTTTAAGTTGAAAACTCCCAATTTCGAGAGAAGTAAAATTCTTAAAAATAAGAGAGTTAATTCTGGCTAATAGCTCAGTAGTTAAAGTGGCGGCTTTTTAATTGAAAGGTCTAGGATTCAAACTCTGGTCGAAACATATCTAATAAAAAAAATATAGTGCAAATTAAAATAATTTAAAAAGAAGTCCACATGCCAAACAGACAAAGGACTATTATAATATCGGGCAATATTGACTAATGTCTGGTACTACAAATAAATATATGAGTCATTTGGAAAAATATTATAGTAACTATCGCTGTTTAGGAGTTATAAGGGATCTAATTCTGAAAATTCACTACTTTTCTTTCTAAGAACTCCTCCTTCCTTCTAGAAACTTGAAAACCTTTATAACTTGTTTAATGTAATGTAGTTCTACTTATACAATAGAATTCTAAGAAAAGTTGTTAAAAATTATTACAAATTTATTTACTGAATACACTTTTAACCCAAAACTTATTATGGAACATATTTATGAACATCTTAAAAACCCTTGGTTTTTTTCATTACTTACTTATATTCTTTCAATTCAATTTTTTTGCATAATATTATGTATAAATTTATTATACGTATACATTTATATTTACTGTCAATTATTGTACATTTTTTTATATCGATTATATGTTCGTCTATCTGTTATTGAAATTGAATAAAAAATTTGAAAAAGTACTGGTATACGGTATATAAACACATGATTCAATACTTTTGAACACCTATATATTGGGGATGATTTTTTGAGTTGAAATCGCTCTAATTTAAGTTCAGAAAAAAATCTACTTTAAGAAAAATTTAATTTTCAGTGAAAAACCATTAATAAATACAAGTGTACCCCTAAAACTATGCAATTTATAAAAATTTAATTTACTTTAATTTAATTATAGCTCACAGCCTCTGTACAGCATGACTAATTAATAGACGGATTCAAAGATTGCAGAAGTCGTAAGACTTCCAATCAGCAAAACAAAATTTTAATAATATACCAAATATTAAATGTATATAATAAAAGCGAATTTAATAATATAAATTATAGTTTAATAATAATTTTGAACAATAATGGCTGAAGTATTAGAAAGTCAATAGTGATAGAACAATTGCAAAATTGAAAAATTGAAAAATCATTACACAGCTAAACACAATAGTAAATACATTCTTACATAAATACAAATTTTATAAAGACTTTACAAGAGAGTATAATAACTAACCATTCGCCTAATAAGCTAGCATCTCATGATCTTCATCTTAGCACTAAAAATATTTCAACAAATACAAATGCAACTATTAGGAAAGCCACAATCAGAATCTTTTAACCAAATATTTTAAATTACATACTTTAACTTAAAATTGAAAAATATTATTTGGTGTGGACCATATGAGATCTCAATTATAGAGGAAAGGAGGTTGTAGGAAGTGGGAAACACTATTTAAAATATTAAAAATACTAGCTCACGACAAAAATATGTCAGTAGTTATGTTTTGTCAGTATGAAGATAAAACCGCTTGGTGGCGTAGTGTTCGGTTCGAATCCCAGGGAGAGTCAAAAACTTTTATCTGATTTTCGTGTCGATACAGCTACCATTCGTGTTGGGTTCAAATTAATGGCTGAACCAATAATTAATAATTATATATCTTTAATAAAAATACACTAATATACACAATAAATTAACGCAAAATATAAACAAATAATTTAATTGAATAATATAACTCACAGATATAGAGTACCATAAAAGTCAAATACAAAATACTACAATATAAACAAAAAAAATAGAGTTATATCTATTGAAAGACGTTTCTACGTGTTATAAGGCTTAGTACTATCTCATGTTTGAATTGTATATGGAATTCATTAGGATCAATTCTAATAACACGAATATAATATGACTCCCTGTTAGAATATGTACCTAAGATATATACTACTTATTAATCTAACACTTGAGCAGTGAGCGCTTAAAAAACCAACTCCGAAATAAAGTTAATTCTGAATCTAATTCATTGAAATTAACACTTTGAAATACGAACAATTTCTACTCAAAAACTTTAAAGAATACTGCAAATCTATAAATAAGTTCAATATCATTCCAGTAATCTTAATTTATTTCTACTATATTTTCGTGAATTTCCTTTTTCACTTTCGAACACCATATTGTTAGATAAGTCACTTAAATTTATTAAATCAAGTAAAGATTTCTAGCAAATTCAACATGTTTGCAAATACAAACTTTAACAATTCTATTGCTTCAATACTTATTTTAATAATTGACAGTTTTTTAACCCAATTTTTTAACCCTATTTTTAAAAAATTCCTTTAAAAAAAAACCCACCACTATTATTACAATTACAATATTTAAATTCTATTTATTCATGACATTTTAAAATAATATTAAAAAAATTTATATATTACTTATATATATATATATACCTATTTATATTTACAACGTAAAAATTACGATTACAGATGTGTATATATAAAATTTTCTAAAAATATCTTGACAAAACAAAACAAAACAAGAAAAAAAAACAAAAAACAAAAACAAATATTTTGATATTAATATCTAATATCACACAGATAAATTCTCACAGAGATTTCATGAATATTTAATCTGTTTGTTTGTTTGTGTATTGTTTTTGTTTTTGTTTTTGTTTTTTTAATTCTACAGTAGAAAGCAAAAATACACAAAATTAGAATCACTTAACAAATGAAAAATAAAAAAAAAAACAACAAAAAAACTTTAACCGTGAATGTGAAATAAAAATTTATATGAAAACTCAATTTTTATATTTATAAAAAAGAACAACAACAACAAAAACAAAAGAAAACACCTAACAAATGTAAACATTTCAAAATATTAAGTCTGTATAAAATGTGTTATGTGATATGTGATACATTTCTATATTCATACAAATATATATATATATATATACATATATATATATATATATACATATATATATATATATATGCAAAATTTGTTATTATATATTAAACAAAAAATTTTAAAATTGTACAATCATACAAACATACATATACAAATTCCTAAAATATCCTTTATTTTTTTTTTCTAATCAATCTTATAATAACTAAGATAAATATTTTTAAACTCTCTACTCTCTCTCTCTGTATCTCTCTCTTAAGTTTTATTGACACTCTCAAAAATAACGTATTCCTATTAAGTATATTAACTCTTCTTGAGTTTTTTCAGTTTTGTTTTTTTTAATATTTTAATCAAAATTAAACTGTTTTAAACGACATAATAGTATATTTTCAGTAATGAGAAAAAATCTAAATATTAATTAATTTTTTAAATGATTTTATTGAATGATAATCATTTGTATGTATTAAAATAATTATAACTTTCTTAGTTAATTACATTTTATTTTTAAGAGACATGTTCTGTCGAAGAAAAATAACAAATGAAGAATTGTTGAATACCGTTTTTATTCTTATAAGGAATAAAAGACATTCACCAAATGATTTAGACTAAGCTTCAATTCCATTAATTCTTTTTTTTGACTAAACCGTTGATTACTTTGCTGAAATTATTGTGAATGATTAGAATACAATAATGTTAGATTTTATGCGCCATCTATTTTATTACACATGTGTTATTTATATTTAATTTTTGTATTGGTTTATTTTATATTACGAAATAACTCATTACAGTAGTAATCTGACCGGCGTTTGAGTTCGAGATCTTACATTTGAAAAATCGTCGTCTTAAGCACTCCGCCATTTGTCAGATTGAAGGCACATAAGAACATGAAAATAAAAATGAATAAATCAAATACTAAGGAGAAACTGAATTAGATACGAATACACTTGGAAAAAGGAGAGTATAATTAGACCCATTCAACTTCATTCAATAATCAGATCCAAAAATCAAGGATAAAAAATTTATCAAAAAGAAGAAACAGACAATTAGGCTCAAGTTAGTTAAATACCTCAAAATTTAATCAGTTAAATGGGTTTTGTGGAAGTCCTTGTTTTCCAAACTTGAAGACGAAGTTAAAAAAAAATTAAAATTACACAATTTTCAAAATAATACAGAAAAAAAAATTGTTGACAGAATCCGAATTTATTACATATAAAATTAGTTGTATTTGTTTATTTATTGATTTTTATTTGTATTTGTTAAATTTATCTGTGATTTATAAATACGAATTAAAATCTATAGTGATTGATATTGTGTATTTATTAATTTCATGCTTTTATTATATACTTATAAAACCGGTGTTTAAAAAAAAACAAAATACTATGTTATTAAGCAAACTTTTTATACTACTACGTATGCAACTATGTAAGGGCCTAAGATCTGGGAGCGCAGAAAGCAGGCATGCGATACATCAAACTTTCCATTAATCAAAAGTTTTTTTAAGGGACACTTATATGGAAACCAATACGTTTCAATTATTTTTTAAAAACAACTTCATAGCCCTCTGTATGACCAAATCATTCGGCTTTTAAAATATAAAGTGTTAATTACATATTTAATTATCTAAATATGACACATTTGCATTATTATGAATTCACTAATTAATAAATTGATAATGATTAAAAATTTATTTTTAGTTTGTACAATGCCAGTTAAACAACGATTGATAGTTTAATGTTTTAAAAGTAGATTCTACTAATTAAATATTTTCTAATTATACTAGTTTTTAATTCTAAAATTTTACTCAAACTATGCTTTAAAAAAAATTTTATAATTAATTAGAAATGTCAACAATACTTTTATTAATTTATACAAAAATTTTTCTACAAGAGTAAATTTTTAAAGAGTTTATTTTAATCTCTTTAAGTCTTTTAATCAAATTTCAAATTATTTAAATATTATTTTTTTTTTTGTTTTGCATGTCTCCATAACTTAAAAGCAAACCCCCCAACTGAATACTGAAGTTTATTGACTTTGAAAATATTTTTGAAAGACTTTTAATTTTTTTTTGCATTCTATTTTTTTATTAAATAAATAAATTTATTCTTTGATATTAATAAAGACTTACGAGTTTAACAAAAGGTTAATAAAATTTTTAAATAAAATTTTTCAATTAAAATTAATATTTTAATGCAAAATAAATTAAAAATTAATCTTTCGCAATTTATGCTTTTTTTTTTTAAAGTCTGAGTTAAAAGTTTTTTCTAATTGGAATAAAGTTTAAATAAATTGCTTGTGTAGTCAGGGTTTTGTGTTTAAATTTTGAAAGAATAGATAATTTAATTGAGAAAACTGTCTGATATTTGTTAGAAGATTTTATATAATAAATTAATTAATTTCTTAAACTTTTTTAATCTGTACTTTTATAATAAATGCTTTAGTCAGGGTCTAAGTTAATTTTAAGAGTACTAAATGAAAACTTTAGTTTAAGGCAGGGGACTGGAACTAAACAATATTGGAGCAAAATTCTATCATGTTTTAACATATTGTTTTCTCCGGAGCAATTTGGCGGGGCTTAAGGGAACTTTTTCAAAAACCAGTGATTAGCTTTTTCAAAATTTGTTGGTTCGGCTATTGGGTCCCGTGAAATGTGGATGTTTAATTTTTTTTTTAATTGTACAGGCGGCACCCTGAAAAACGACCGTTATGGATTGAATTTTTAATAAATTTTTAAATTTATTTATATTTTTTATTTTTATTTCAGAATTTTGTGAAGAAAACTTGGGAAATTGGAAATGGAACAGTACACAACAGAACAGCGATCAATAATTACGAAAATTTATGAAAAATATAAAAAATCTAAGACGTTTCTATATGCCGAAAAAAAATCTCGTTTCGAAACACTTCATTTTTATTTCGTTTCGTTCTGAATCCCTGGTTTAAACAAAACCAACTTAAAATGATATG
Source organism: Dolichopus griseipennis (assembly GCA_963082915.1). NCBI lineage: Eukaryota > Metazoa > Arthropoda > Insecta > Diptera > Dolichopodidae > Dolichopus > Dolichopus griseipennis. The sequence continues at coordinate 325,612,316 of OY720441.1, forward strand.
AAAAGTTATTGTAATTTGAATTATTAATTGAAACAATTAAGTCCCTTATAAATTGTATTTATTTTGGACGTTTGTCATGGCTTTATTTCAATTAATACTTTGCTATAATCGACCACTAAGAACGAGTCGTTAATAGTCAACGACTTCTCTTTAGTAGAGACGACTCGCCTTTAGTAGTCTAGTATTACAAAATATTAATTGAAACCAAGACCATAATAAAGGACAAATGAGTGAATTATATTTAAATAATTATTTATTTTACTAATTATACCTAAAGCTTAATAAACAAAAGATTTTAAATTTTGCTAATTATCCCTTATCCCAAATAATCTGATAGTAAAATATTATACAAAATTAAAAAAAAAGTTTTTATAATAAATTGGTTTTTTAAATTTTTAAGTCATTAATAATGATTAAAATAAATTAATTTTTGTTGAATTTTTTTTTTAGTTTAAAAAATGTTAATTATAAATAAACAGTATGTGGTATAGACATTGAACTCTATAATTGTTTTAATTCACTTATAATAATAAAAATATTAAAATTATATTTTAATTAATCGAGTTTTTAAAACCAAAATAATCCCTAAATGATTTAAAAATTATTTAAAAAGATAATTTAAATAATTTACTTATCTTGTCACTAATCAAATAATAAAATTCTTGATAAGTTTTTAAGTTGCAACAAAACCTGTTCTGATATTAATTCAATTAAAATTAGTAAAACATAATTACTTATCACAAAAAAATTACTATTTGATTAGTTTAAGGTTTTGGGGGCTCATGATATATGAAAAAAGACAGAGGATTGTAAGTTTATTTAAAATTTTTATTTAAGATACCCTTTTCAGGTTGAATTCTTAGCCAGGTCCAGATACACAGGATGAGTTCTTAGTCAGAGCATTGATATAAACGTAATATACTCTTGTACTACGTTTTTAACTAATTATACTATAAAGTTACCGAAAGTTATTCATTAACAAATCGAACTCACTAGTTAAGCTTAAGTGGTTATAACTATTCATTTGAAAATTCCAGAAGTATGTGATTATGTAACCAGGATCTTTTACTAATCAAAACTTTTATTCAAATTCGGTACATAATTTTTGGATATTTTTCTAAATGGAAAATTCATTATTACCGTTATGCATTCGTAACAAACTTTTGCATAATTCCGGGTTTCTTCTACCACTGCCTTCATAATATCCAAAATCCCTTTTTCATCATTTCAATATTGAAAAAACTCTAATCTCTGTTTGCAACACAACCAATAAGATCCCAGAACTTTCTTACGAGCAATTCCCTAATTAGCTTCAAAATTATTTTAATGGTGTTTATTCAATTCAACACTTGGACTAAAAAACTTTACTATATGAATACTCTGTGTAAGTTGAAATTATATTCAGATACAATAAAATTCAATTCAACCCACATAAAATAGTCAGAATTCAATTGTGATGTCAATTACTTTAAGAGATTTCTTTAGGTTTTTAATAGCATCAATCCTCTTCCCCCTCTTCTTATATCTTCTTCCAAAATTTCTTTGTATTTGAATCAGAAAAAAATTTTCATTTAAAATTAAAAATTTCACATTTTTTTCAACAAAGTAAATATAAAAATTTATTTTAATTTAACAAAAATATGAAAGAGAAAGAAAATATATATTAATTAAAAAATAAAACTTAATTTAATTACATTTTTTCCACCATAATAACTGCTGTGTGTAGATTTGTTTTCCTTTTATCCTATTAGTGAATATTATCGAAAAAATTTAATTTCATAATTTATCCTTTTTTGTATTTTTATATACGAATACATACGTATATAATATATTTATATATACATACATATATATTTAATTATATTAATTTAAAAAAAAAAGAATATTGAAATGTATATATATTAACACTTTATGGTAAATTATTCTCTAAAAATTAAAAAAAGTTGAACAAATAGAAATTTTATTAATTAATAATTATTATTTTTTTTAAGTATTTGTTCAAATAGTTCAATATTTCCTTCTCCTTTTAATAATTAATTTTGTGATCTCTATCTTATATTTTATATCATTTAGTATCATACATAAAATAATTTTCCAAAGTTTTATAAATTATCCCTCTTGATAATACTTAATATTGTTTTTTCTTTTAATTTTTTTTAGTAACTACTTTAAAATAAACCAAAAGTGGTGAAAATAAACTTTAAAAGTGTATTTCACCATGATTTTAATTAATTATGATTCGCTAAATAAAAATTTAATTAAAAACTTGTTTGATTTTTTGTTTTAAAATATTTTAACAAAAAATGTGGTGAAGATAAAATTCACCACGATTTTAATTAGTTATAACTTGCTATGTGCAAACTTAATTAAAAAAAAATATAAAATTTACTTTTAATTTTCTATAGTAATAAAATTTATTCTTTTTAAAATATTCAACAAACAGATAGAGGTGAAAATAAACTTCACTAACGTATTTCACCACGATATTAATTAGCTATAACTCGCTAAGTGCAAACTTAATTAAGAAAGAAAATTAAATGTACTTTTAATATTAATAATAATATTAATTTATTCTTTTTGAGAAATTCTACCACTATCTGTTGGTAAAAATAAACTTTACTAACGTATTTCACCACGATTTTAATTAGTTAAAACTCGCTAAGTGCAAAAATTTACTTTTAATTTTCTATACCTACTAATAAAATTTATTTTTTTTGATAAATTCAATAAACAAAAAGGGTTGAAAATAAAATTCATTAACTTTTTTCACCACGATTTAACTCAGCTGTAACTCTCGATACATTTTTACAATTAAATTTTTTAAATATTCTTGTTGATGAATATTAAAATATTCTTGTTGCAAAAATGGGTGAAAATAAAATTAACCGGTGTATTTCACCACGTTTTTACTTAATCATATCTTATCAAATACTAATTCAATTAAAGAACTGAGATTTGCTTTTAACTTTACGACCCCAATATGTAAATATTGTTCTAAATAAATTCGACAAACGAAAAATGGTGAAATTAAACTTTATCGGTGTATTTCACCACGAATTTACTTAATTAAAAATTCGCTGAATATAAATTTAATTAAAAATTTTACTTCCAAAAACATTTATATCATTGATTTTATTAAATAAATCCAATAAACAAAAAGTGGTGAAATAAACTATACTGATGTATTTCACCACGATTTTACTTAATTATAAGTCGCTAAATGCAAGTTTAATTAAAACAAAAAACTTACATTTACTTTATTAAATTTTTAATTATATTTTCAATTACATTTTTTTTTTCTTTTTAATAAATTCAACAAACAAAATATGGTGAGTACAAAGTATGTTGTTTCACACCACGATTTTAATTAGTTTTAACTGTAATTACCAATTATAATTAATCCAAAACCATAAAATATGTGTTATTAATAAAATACATATTTATCAAAAAATAAATTATATCAAAGAATTTTTATTTCTTTTTTGTCCCTTTTTCTTTCTATCTCTTTCTAGTGTTTATTATAAATTTAAAACACAACCAATTATTATTAAATATCGATAAAGACTGAGTTATTAATAAGAAATAGTAAATGGTTATAACTGTTATAAATTCCGTGAAAATTAGAAATTTGAAAAGACAAATACGAAAAAAGAACAACAACAACAAACAGGACGAATTATCCTTTTTTTAATATTTTTCTTTTTTAAATCTATGTTTTTTTTTCTAACTTGATGCTTTCTCTATTTACCGTTATTTTAAGTTACTAGACAGAGTTTATTTTTAAAATCCTATATAATAAAACGGTAATACAACAAAAAAAAAAACGGTACTTACAAAAAAAAACAAAAAGGAAAAGAAAAACAAAATTTATTAAAGTTATTTTTAAATTAATTTAAAGTATAAAAATAAACTTTGTTTTTGTTATTTGTTTTTTTTTTTTGTCTCCCTCTCCCACACAATTTTTGAGATTATTATAAAGTAACACTCGCACAATTACATTAACCTATGTTATGTTATGGGTGGAGAAAAAAACCACTTCTAAAAGAGCAGTGAAAATTAAAGAAGTGAAAAATGATTATTAAAAAGAAAAAAAACAATAAGTTTTTCTTTTTTTTTAAATCTTTGTTTGTTTGTTTGAAGACTGAAAAATTTTCCAATTTTCCTGAGGAAAATTCTATCAAAAAAAAAAAAAAAAAAAGAAAATTATGACTTTTTATTTTTTCTTTTTGTGTTTTTATCGTTCGTTTTTCACTCAGATTTCGTCAAAAGAAAGAAAAACATCAAAACTGTGTATTTTCTTTTCTACTTTTTTAATGTGTTTTTCTTTTAATTCTTTGTTTCTATTTTCTTTTTTTAAAAAATTTTTTTTTAACTGAAGTTTTTGAAATTTTTCTGCTTTTTTTTTAATTTTGATAGGAGAGAAAAACAACAACAAAATACAAAATAAAAAAAAAAAAAAAAACAGAAAATAAACTGTTTTATGAAAATATTTTATTCACATTTTCCCTTATTACTTTTTTTTTGTGAAATTTTTTTTTCTAGCTTTATTAGTTGTGGTTGTTGTTGTTTTTGTGAAAAATCACATTTTTCCTTTACGTTTTTTTTTTTAGAAACATTTTCTTTTACAACTTTTGCTTAGATTTTTTCTTTTCTTTTTGTTTTTTTTTTTAGCTTAGATTAAATTTATTTTCTTAAAACTTAAGAAAATTTTTTTTTTTTTTTCTTTTTCCTTTTTTCTCGTTAAAATTTCGTTTTTTTTTTTTGCCGTTATTCTTTTGTTGTGTGTGAGATGGTTTAAAGAATTTTTTCATTTAATTCTTCGTGGTTGTTGTTGTTGTTTGTTGGTTGATTTGTTGATTTAAAATGATTGTTTTGTTACCAATATAAAAATTTTTGTATAAAAATCGTGACAATTTTTTTTTTTTTTTTTTTTTTTTGTAATTTTGTTGAAAACAACACCAAATAACAAAAAGTCTTAATAATTTTCTTATATTAAAATTAATTTAAAAAAATAGAGAAGGAAATTATGAACTTAAAAACTAATAATTTTATTTATTTTTATTTAGAACTTTGTTTATTTGGTTTTTTAAATAACAATTTTTTTTTTTAATTTGTAATTAATTAATTTAATTAATTTTAGAATTTAATTTTAAAAAATAATTTAATTTTCATTTAATTTTAAATAAATAAAAGTTATCACTTTCTTACTGACTTGGTTTTTTTTTTTTTTGGAATTCTTACAAAATTTGAAAAGAACTGTTTCCCCCAAATATTTCTTTAAATTTTAGAGTGATCTGGGCAATAGAAACTAATATTTGTATTACACTTTAAAAAAAATTTTTTTTTTATTTTTTGGAAAAATTTTTTTATACGAAACGGAAATTAAAAAATTTTTTTAATTATTATTTATTTTATTATTATTTATATACATATAAATATTATTTTTTGCAATTATTAATTATAAAAAAAAATTAGAACACAATTTAATCAAAACCATTTAATTTTATATTTCATATTTATATCAATTTTAATATTTTTTAATTTAAAACTTTATTTTGTTATTAAAAAAAATTTTATATTTTTTTATCTTTTAATTCCTTGTTTTTTTATTTTTTTTTATATATATATACATACATATATATATATATTTTTACTTCAATTTTATCTCTATTATTCGATAATTTTTTTTTTTTTTTTTTTTGCTTTTTTGTCTAATTTAATTTCCTAATTTAATTATACAATAAAATTAAATAAAATAAATATATTTAAAAAAGAACACAATTTAAATAAATATTAATTTTAATAAATAAATAAAATAAGAAATATTCAATTTTAAAATCAAGTTATTTTCATTATTTTGATAAATATTCAATATTGTTTTTCTTATTTTATATTTTAAAAAAAAAAAAAAGATTATAAAGAGATTTCAGAAAAATTTTGTTTTTTTTTTTTTTTTAATTTGAGAGAAAATACGAACCGTCGCGTCCGAATAATCGTTTTAAACTAAAAATTTTCTCATCATATACTGACATTATAAATGTTAGAAAATGAAATGGAATAATAAAATAATAAGAAAAAAAAAAAAAAATAAACAGAAATGAAACAGAAAAAAAAAAAAAAAAAAATTTAAAATTCCTAGGTTAATCTTTTACTTTAATATCCTCTGTACAAGAAAAAAACATGTAACATAATATCTATATAAATAAGTATATACATACATACATACATACAAACCTACATATAACTGAGATGAAAATTCTCTCAGAAATGAAAAAAATATTAAAAAAATTTTAACGTTTATATGAATTTGTATTTCCGGAAAAACTGCAATAATATAATACGTATATTTACGTACATGAATACATCTATCGATATATATATACATATACTGGATAATATATTAATGAGAAAAAGTATTATCAAATGTTTATTTTGTTTGTTTCGTTTTTTGTTTTTGAGGATAGAAAAGTTAACGGGAAAGAATGATTTTATATTTGTTTTTTTTTTTGTGACAGTTACATTGAAACAAAATGGAAATTTGAAACATGATTTTAAGATATTTTTTGTTTTTATTTGTAAAATTGCTTAAATAACTGTGTGTGTACATGTTCAATGGATTAATATACAGAGATTGAAGATTGAAAAATTTTTTAAGAGATTTTATTTTATTACTTACTCTTCTCTCTCGTGTTTTAAAAGAGAATTTTCTTTTATATATATATATATATATGTATAGAACTTATTGGATATTGTATATTCGTATACAAGGCCATGCGCTCTCAATTTAATACTAGAGTTTTTTTTTTTATTCAAAAAAAAAAGCGTGAAGTTTGGAAATATTTTTAGGAAATAGAGTTGGCAAAATTATTTTTTGCATATATTATAAAAATTGTGCTAAAATTTAAAAAGATTTTGATAATATAAATGGAAATTTTTGACATTCTTTTCTTGTATATATTATTTACTTTGTATACAATGCTGGGTTTAAAAGGATTCTAAAAAAATTTATGGGTTCTAAAATGTTTTCTCTTTAAATTTTCCCCGCTTTTTTTTAAAAATTTTTTAAGATGTGATCAATTGTTTAAATCTTAAGCTAATAAGACTGTCATAGTAAAATTTTAGAATAGGATATTTAGGAACTTTGGCTACAAAAATTCTAAAAAAAAATTTTGTTCATCTCCGTTATCCTCGGGGTTTTTAGTTACTTTATTCTAAATTAGAAACGGTTTGACCGGTTGAGTCCAAATTTTGTATGCGTGAAGCTCCTTGAAAATGGAGTTCAGTCTTTTAGCAGATTTGGTGTTTGGTAACCCATGTCGGTTCTACGATTAGTCAAAAAAAATTTTTGGAAGTAAATTACGTCCAATTTTGGAAAGTAGTTAGCACTTGTTGAATTACAGGAACCTTAAAAAATTACTAGAATAATCCTAGTTAAATCGTTTAAAAAAAAATAGCTTTAATACTTTTTAAAATTAACATTTGCACCATGTGTAATTTTTATGTTAACTTTTTGCAGCAACATCAACTTAAATTAAACCTTCATTGAGAGGCGCAGCAACGCTCACCGGATATTAGCTAGTATAAAATAAACAAAATAATTAATATTGCAATCATAAACAAGTAGAAATAAATTTAATTTTCCCAACTTCCCAAAGCCCAAATTCCAAATAGGCGAAAGACTGTAATAATATCAAGCAATATTTACTACTGCCCTGGTAATAATTATAAATAATTAAATAAATTTTGCATTTGCATCATGGCATTTTATATCTGTGAGTTATTATCTGTGAGTTATATTATTCAATTATATAATATATTATTCAATTCAATTATTTTTTTTATTTTGTGTTTGTTCATATTGTTATATTAATGTATTTTTTTTTATTTAAGATATATAATTATTAACTATTGATTTAACCACTATTTTTAACTGAATGGGAATGATAGCTTGGTTGAGTCGAAAATCAGATAAAAGTTTTTTCCCTCTTGGATCTGAACCCGGGTTTCTCAAATGAAAGGTTACTAACAGCTGTGCCATCCAAAATTTTGGCCCAAGATAAAGGAATGGAATTTTGAATGTTGCAGTTAAACAGACTTCTTTCTCAATGTTTTCTTATTATTCGCAGCATTTTAAAATACAGTCAATATTTCAAAAAATTTATATAGATTTAATATTACATATTATTTTTATTATTACAAAAGTGCTTGAAAATTCTTAATTAATATTTACATTTATTTAAGATTTCAATTAAATTATTCCAAACTAAAAACTATAAAAAATTTCAAAAAAAATTTAATTAAAATAAAATTTTAAAGTAAATTAATTGTCTTGCACAAGTTTTCTTTTAGTACTATTTGAAATTCTCCTGTAGGAAATGTAGGATATTTTATGTATCAAATAGGATACATTAAATTTTAACATTATAGATACCTAAAAATATACTACTGTATGACTTTAATGACAATTTTAAACAATAATAAAACGTTTTCATAATATATATATTTCATATGTTATGATTCAAATAAGAGAATTTACAGAAGAGAATTATATAACAGAAATATGGTATATTTATTTTTAGCGGTGTTATTTTCTTTTATTTTTTTATTTTTTTTTTTATTTTTTATTTAATTACATTTTCAAGTGTATAGTAAAATGAAAATGATTTTAACGCAAGACCAACAAAAAGTAGTAATTCAATGTTGTTACTATTTCTACATAAAAATTTGACGAGTGCAGATATTTCAAACTATGATGACATGAAATACTAAATCCAAACTTAATAACTTGTTGTTGCATTATCTTATAATTCAATTTATAAGATAATTAAAAAAAAACATTGAAGACTCTAAGTGAAAAATAATCAAAGTTAATTTTTATTAAAATTAAAAAAAAAACAGTTTTCAAAATTTCAATAAAACAAAAAGTAATATTTAATTTTCCAAATAAAATTAAAATTATAATAACTTAAATTAAAGTTATAATTTTGATAACTTGATAGATAATGTTGTAATTGTCGAGTGAGAGAAAATATCGACTGTTAAAAAAAATACCGAATGAGAAAATGTCAACTAATAATTTGCCTACAATTTTAGTATTGCTTTTTGAGTTGGATACAAAATCAGGATAGCCTCAGGATATATTTACTCATTTTTTCAGTGAAAACTTTCTCAATCGATATTTCCTAAATCAACGGTGCCCTAAATTAAGGTTCTGTGAAATAAAACCTCCGGGGCGTTATTTCCCATTTAATTGAGAAACAAAGCCCCCAGAATATGGAAAATAAAGCCCCGGGATATTATTTCTCATTTCAATTAAACCTGCAAACGAAAAAATACAATGCTTTCATAAATTTTTAGTAAAAAGTTAATTTTAATTATATAACATCAGTGACGGGTACAAATATATACAGACTTTCTTGAACTGTAATATCAATAATAATGAGCACATATTTTTGAGTTGAAATCGAAATCAAAAGAAATCAGAGGTATTCCCGTTTTCCTAAATTAAGAAACAAATAATTATTTTACATATAAACTACATCTATACTGCAAACTACACACATAAACTTGATTTTGTAACAAAATCTTACATATATTAGTTCATAAATAATCTGGAAAAAGGGTCTACTTTGATTATTTAACCAACTTAAATATGCTTCGTAATATAGAATCTCGCATAAACAAATAAATAAATGTTAAATAAAAATTGCTTTACATCTAATATTTTACTTTTATATAAGTTTATATTTTTAAAATTCCTTCAGGTTTGAATATTACGAAATTGGATTTTATCAAATACCTATTTAGTGAGACATTATTACTGGGGTCTTTATTTCTCAAGAAGTCGAAGATGCAATTGAAAAAGAAACTACACCTGGGACTTTATTTCTCGTAGAAGTCATAGTTTAACTCAAAAGTTTCTCATTAAACGTGAAATAATACCTCGAGGGCTTTATTTCGCAGGGTCTTAATTCAGGGCACCCAATCAACAGTTTTTAATTCAGGGCACCCAATCAAAATATTATATTATTGTTTAAACTTAAAAAAAAATTATATAAAAACCGTTAAGAGTGGAAGCTGAAGCTCCCTCCTTCTCGTTTTTTTCTAGAAATTTTAACCTTCCCAAACACCTTTTTTGTATGTGACCTTGATAATCTTGAATAATTAACAACTCCTTCACGATTTATGTTAAAATGAACTTTTTTAAATATAAAATATCATTAACTTGATAATCTTTAATTAAAAAATTAAACCTAGTACTTTGTATTTAGTTGTATTCCTTAATTTTATTAATTAATTTATTAATTAATTTAATTTATTTGACATCCTTTTAATTTCTGACAATCAAATTGACTTTTGATATCAAACTATAATCTGCACTTCATTCTTATCTCAATTACTACTCTAAAAATTCTTCAATATTTCAATTGTCAGTGATATTTTTCAATAACATAAAATTCATATAAACACAAACACACATACGTACTTACGTACATACTTTATATAATAAAATAAAAATAACGCATTCAATCCTACTCTTTTTAATAAAATTAATTGTTTTATATTTATATAAGAGGTTTTTTTTTTTTTTAAAAAATAAGGATATAATTTGACATAACATACAATTTCTATATACGTACATACATAATATACTTTTTTATATAATATTATGTACATATATATTTCAATATATATAATATTGTACATTTAGATATTTTTTTAACATATATATATATATATATACAAATATTTAATATCTCCTTGACCTTTCTCAATGCTTTTTCCCTTGATACATATATGCACACACACACACACACAAACATACACACTCGTATTAAAATATATGAAATGAAAAAAAAAAACAATATATCTTTAAAAATCTATTATTCTCTTCTTATTTATTATCCAGTTTTTTTTTTTTGTATTTTTATTTATTCATTTATTGCATCTATTTCAATTTTTATTTTTAATTTTTTTTGTTTTTATTTTTGTTTTTCATTTTTACCGTTATTTTTTTATCATTTCACTCACGCAAAATTAATTTTCCATTTACTTCCTGATCTAATCTTAATCTAAAAAAAAAATAAACACAAAAATAAATGACATATAAACATACTTTTATTTTTTTTTTCTATATCTAAATTTATACATAAATACATATACACACACATACACTTACTTACATGAAAATTATTAAGAAAAACAAAAAAACAAAATGAGCGCTAATTTGATTAGAAAGGGAAAGCTTTTAAAAAAAAAAAAAACAATAAAAAAAGATAAGAATATTTTCATCTCATTTTTATTTTTTATAACTGTATTATTACTTGAAAAAAAAATCATATATATATACACAGTTATTAATTCTTCAAACTTCATTCTTATTTACATACAAGAATATTGAAAAAAAAATTTATTTAAGCATAGAATAAAAATATATGAGTTCTTAATATCTAGATAAATATTCTAAAAAAAAGGTAAAATATTTCATTGTTGTTTTTGTTGCTGTTGTTCTTGTTGTTGTTGTTGTATCATAAATTTGTAAAAAAAACAAAAATAAAAGTAAATATTTTTTCTGTTATGAATGGTCATGAATCATATAATTCCCAGGTGAATATTCATTCAATGAACACTTTTTATATTTAATATTTCCTTTATATATATATATATGTATTGAGTTAAAGTTACATTTACAGATGCAGTATGTTAAATTGATAATAGAAAAAAATAGACAATCATTACTGACTGATTGGCTAACTGACTGACTAATTGACTGACTCACTGATTGACTGGCTGTCTGACTGACTGACTGATTGATTGACTGACTGACTGCCTGACTAATTGACTGACTCACTGTTTGACTGACTGTCTGACTGACTGCCTGTTTGATTGACTGACCACCTGACTGACTGATTGACTGACTAACTGACTAACTGACTGACTAACTGCCTGGCTGACTGGCTGACTGACTGACTAAAAAACCTCAGGCTATTGTCAAATTGCTTTTCTTATTAATATTAATATTTTAATAAATTTTAAAATTTATTTTATCACTCATTTTCAATTAATTCCCGTTTTAAATTTTAATCTGATTAAGTATGAACTCCTTTTAAAATCTTCACTTCCATTTTTTTGATGCTGCATCATCAATATCATAATCATCATCATCATCATATTTTTTTTCCATATTATCATTTTAGTATGAAAGATTTTTTTTTTTATTTAGTAATCTTAATTCCTTCCTAACCTCTGGAAATCCTTTAAAATGCTCCCTGAAATCTCAATTTTCATTTCTCAATAAATATAACAACATCTTACTCTATTTTTTTCTATTTAATTTTCTCTCATTTTAATTTTTACTATCAGTTTTTCTTTGTTGTTCTCCTGTTTCATTTTCATTTATTTCTTTTTATGATTCAAATTCTCTTCTCTCTTTTGTTTCTAAATTTATTCTAATTTTTTTTTCAAATTGTTTTTGTTGTAAAAAACAGTATGAAATTTTATCAAGGAAAAAAATTGCATCTTCTTTTTATACAATGAATATAATGAGAGTGCGTACGCACGTGGTTTTCATTATCATTACAAAAACCGTTATTTTTTTTTTATTTTTTGAAGTTTTTTTTTTTGTTTACTCTCATTTTTTAACTCTCTCTGTATTTCTATTGTTTTGTTTTGTTTTATTTTTCAGATTTTTTTTAGTAAGTTTTCTATTGTTTTCTCTCTCTCTAAAACTCTCTTTCTCTGGTTTTGTTTCAAATGTACACAATAGCGAGTAACGTATGAATGATTTTGAAGGATTTAAAGAATAATGGAAAATACAATAAAAAAAAGAAAAAGATATATAATTTTTCTCTTAAAATCCCGAATTTATTAGACTATAATATTTATTTACAAGGACAAATTTTTTTATATGTTTTTTTTATTTTTTTTTTTTGTTATTTTTTTCATTCATGGTTCATTCATAATATTTAAATACACTGATAAAAATTTGATTGTGTAAATTTGAAGTAATAATAGGAATTTGATAGGAATAGTTTTTTCTAAACTTATACTGATTACTAAGTTAAAGATGCAAACTATGACATCGGTATCTAATTCTTAAAAATTAAATTAAGCTGGTTATAAGCTATGTATACGTCCTAGTTAGGCCTCAAAAACGCAGACAGCGAGATTATGGCCACTTATAGGAAACAATTATGTTTTAGTGTTAAGCCTAAGCTTTTTGGCTGGATGGCACAGTAGTTAGAATGCCAACCTTTCTTGCGGAAGGCCCTGGTTCGAATCCTAGTGAAAGTGCAAAAACTTTTTTAGTCCTCCACTCGACTTAGCTCCCATTCGCCATTGGGTTCAAATTAATGGCTTAATCAATAATTAATAACTATATTTCTTTAATAAAAAATACATTAATATAACAATATAAACAAATGCAAAATATAATCAAATAATTTAATTGAATAATATAACTCACAGATATAGGATACCATACAACTTAAATATAACAATAGAAAGAACCTAGCACTATCTCATGTTTAAATTGTATGTGGAATTCATTAAGATCAATTCTACTAACATGAATATAATATGAACCTGTACCAATGTGTACCTATGGTATAAACACACTTATTAGCCTAACAGTTGAACAGTTAGCGCTTATAAAAAGAAAACAAAAAAAAATAGTGTGGTTCGATGGAAAAGTGTTCGAATTAAATCTTAGTTAAACCATTTAGAACACTAATAGCTTCCATATCATATAATATTATTAATCTTGTGCTTGATGTAGTATCACATCTTGTCAAAAAAAACAGAGCTTTTATCTCTTTTTTATTATTGTTTTCCTTTTCTACTTTCTGAGCGAACATAGAGGTTCTACAAAGTCCCTATATCTTATTCTATTTTGTGCTAATACATTGATTTGAATCCAAGTTTTTCCTGCTTCTTCTATTTCTTTTGTTACAATTCTTATCCATGTTTTCTCATTTTTCTTTTCCCTTGAGAATTCCAATTGATGGCTTCCTTGAAGGTGGAATTATTTTTTCTTAGTGCGTCGCCAATCCATTTATAATTTCTTTCCCTGATTTTTATTCACCACTAGTCTTGATTTGAAATATTTTCCGAGGCAAGAGTATCCTACATATAATGCAAAGACATCTGTTTAGGAATACTTGAAATTTTAGGACAATTTTTTTGTGTAAAATCATGTTTCGCTTCCAAAAAATTTCTAGCCCTGTTAATTTAAGCCATATCTTCCCTAGCAAATGACTCTTTTGCTTTCTTGATTTTATCTTTAACGCCTTCTAAGTTTCGGTCCCGTAATGCAATGCAGCCAATATATACAGATAATTGAATTTCGGTACACCTTCTAGTGGTGTATAATTTAAATAAGGAGTTTAGAGTAGGATACATAATCAAAGTTTTAATAAAATATTAATCGGCGGCGGAGAGACCTTGCTATTGAAACGAGTGCAACCGAATTCTCTCAAGAAATGTCAATTTTGTTCCTAGTCAATGATTTCCACAACAATAACAACATGAGTTTCCTATGTCAATAACAACAAAATTTTATAATTAGTACGTTCAACAGTTAATTATAAGACTTATAGAGACTTACCATAGTATCTCACACCCTTTCTCCTCCTTACTACATAGCTAATATTCTACCTTGGAAATCAACGTACAATCACATTACATTGATTGAGCGTTGAAGTCGTTTAAAAAACGAAATATTGACAAGGTACACGTGCATTTACTTGATATTCAAAACTCAAAATATCATATAAATCAATTAATTTTAATTCTAAATCTTAAATCATCTTACTTTAAACTTTACTACATTAATTTTAATTCTATTATAAATCTTTTAATTTTTTTTTGGAAAATAACTTTCATTAAAATTTTCACGATGAAAAGAAACCCTATTATAAAAACTAAAATAAACAAATTCGTTTTTTTCTAATTTACTAAAATCAAGCAACAACAAAGCAAAGTATAAAATAAACTAAATAAAATGTGAAAATTTAAAGCTAACTTTATCTTTTGATGACATTCAAAATTATTTAGTTAAAAGCAATGCAAGTTGCACCAAACTTTATTCAACACCACAAGCAAAAACGATACCAAAAAAAAAAACAAGTTAATTTTAATTTATTCATTTTTTTTCCAGTAGATTCAATTTCTTTTTTTACCATGAAACTAAAAAAAATTTTTTTTTTTTTTTTATTTTTGGAAAATTCATGAAAAACTTTTCAATAATGTATCAGTTTCCCTCATATAAAATATATACCGTATAAATAGCAACATGGGAATTTTCTCCAAATAGAAAAGAAAGAAAAAAACTTTCTTACAACCTATAGGTACCTTCCTACATCATAATTTCATTGTTTGTTGTTGGTTTGCTTATTTGCAGTACCAAAGAATCTTAAAGTTTCAAAAAATGATTGAGTTGTATTTTAGTGCTATCAAATAAAGAGAGACTTTAATAGAAAAGATTGGGTACTGAATTGAATCGACGATTCTACATGAATTTCATATAAATATTCAAAGGAAAAACAAACTTTTTTTACTTAGAAAAATCAAATTTATATACTGCAGTTACAAAACTTGATGTTGTATAAGTTTGTTTAAATTCATTAAGGTGACCATATAATTAATGCTCTTAACTTAACTCAATATATCATCATTTTAAAATTGATGGCATTTTGCAATTGTGAAAAATAAATAAATTAAGAATAGCTTTGCACCTTTTTAACATTTTTTGAAGTTTATATTTTGCCCCTAATTTTATGCAATCTTTTGTAAGACACGTAAAACCAATTAGTATGTGATTTCAATATTTTTTGCTTATTAATATTAAACTGTTAATGTTGTAAATTTTAGGTTAGGATTAATAAGAATATTTAGTTTCACTGATCTGTAAATTTCAGGATTCCGAGGCTTACAAGATCTAAAATATCAATAAGCACGAATTTTAAATTTTTAATCAATTAAAGATTAACCTTAAATTGCAGGTTGTTCAACACCTGCACTTGAGAAAAACTTCGCACAACTTTAAAATTATCAACTAAATAACTATTTTTTAAACAATTCTCTAGAATTTTCAATTTTGCGCCTAAGTTTATGCAATGTTTTGCAAGTCATGTAAAACCAATTAATATGGGATTTCCATATTTTTTTACTTATTATATATAAACTGTTAATGCTGTAAATTTTAGATAAGATTAATTAGAATATTTAGTTTCACTGATATGTAAATTTCAGGATTCCGGGGCTAACAAGATCTAACATAACAGTTTTATTCAATTAAAGATTAACCTTAAAATTCAGGTTGTTCAACTTCTTTAATTGGGAAAAACTCCTCACAACTTTAAAATTTTCAACAATTCTTAGAAGTACTGACTATTTGCTTACGTTATTGACGTCCCACAGAAATATTTTGGGATATAATTTAACAGGTTAGTTGAAGGTCTGGTTATCAATGATATCTTTTAGAAGATTATTAAGTGCAGGTCAATAATATGTTTAATCGCATTTCCGGGACTAAGAAACTTATCTGAAAGCTATAAAGTAAATCAAAAAAGTGAATAAATAGAAATAAATAATTTATTGAACAACACATCGAATAATATTTATTGGTGTGATTCATCTTAGTTTCACATCAACACTCAATTTCAAAATACCGTTCAAGAAATAAAACAATTAGTGCATCCCCTCAATGTTTTGATATTTGAAATAAGGTGGGGCAATAGATGCTTCTTACAAC
Source organism: Dolichopus griseipennis (assembly GCA_963082915.1). Taxonomy (NCBI): domain Eukaryota; kingdom Metazoa; phylum Arthropoda; class Insecta; order Diptera; family Dolichopodidae; genus Dolichopus; species Dolichopus griseipennis. Next base: position 325,629,069 of record OY720441.1, read on the forward strand.
AAATCTTTCTTCATATATATAAACATATATATAGTAATAATTTTACTATTCTTTTCAAATACTTATTCTCGAAACTGAACTGTTAATTTATTTATTAAGTTCCATCTAAAGTTTGATTAAAAAAGGTCAGGTTTTAATGTGTCAAACTCTTATAATATATATCAAAAGAAATTTCATACAGTTCAAATTCGTGACCTCCCAAGTTTCCACAGATTTTTGTAAAAAAAATAAAAAAAAATAGGGGGGACAATTCTTATACTAGATGACAGATATGACAGATTTGGCAGATGTATAGGCACCTAAATAATAATAATCTTATAATTTTTCATTAATCAAAACTTAATTCAAAAATTTAAAATTATTTAAAAATACAAATATTATAGTATATAATTATAATATACTCAGTTTTATTAAATAGTTGAATCAGTATATGGTCACTCTAATTTTATACTATATATAAACTTATATTATCATATGTTAGTTGAAATATTTTGATTTGAAAACTTTGAATGTTATTAAGATTCATTAACGGTAAACTTTTTTACTGTGATTATGTTATCAAAAAAAATAAAGAACATAATGAAATTAAAAAGTAATAAACGAAGTACAGTAAAAAGAAAGAGACAAAATATTATATAAAGTTCAGTTAAAGAAATTTTGATTTTCAATGAATAATGATGAGTAAACTCATTAATATGATACTAAAGGTAGCGTATAGAAAAAAGAATATTTTGAAAAGTTTTTTTTTTAAACTTTTATTAGTAACTGTAAATTTTGTTATTCAAAAGAAAATTGTGGTTTAATTACTAATTTATAAATAACGCTTCTTATATTATTTGTTAGAACGTGCGTTCTTTTTGATTTTGTAAAATGGCTGCCAGTATTAATTTTATGCTAAAATAAAATGCAATTAAATGCAAGTTTATTGAAGTGTACAATATTAAAATTTTAAGTTTTTTGACAATAGAATATTAATTTTTTCTAGTTAATAACTAATTTTAGCATTCGCTTTGAATATTAGTCATTAAATTCATCAAAATTGGTGATGAATTTTAATTTGACCTGTTTATAGAGCAGGGGACATCAATCAAATTCAGTATCAATGCATAAATTTTAATAGATTTTGATGAAATTTCGTATGAAACCTTTCTTCTAATATAATGAAGTTAAGTTTGTACATGGGCCAAATAGGATCGCAGAGTCAGGAGGCTCCCATACAAAATCTCGTGTTCTAGCAGTTAGAATGAGTTCAAATTTGGTACATGGACTATTGATGAGCATACATTAAGAGAACCCTTTAAAAATTTATTCAAGTATCATGAGGTCTATAGATTAGAGTAGTTTCGGGAATATCAAGTAATAATAATTCATCAAAATCTCCACCGAATTTAATGAAAATTGGATTACGGAATTAGGGGGCTTCCATTTAAAATAACCAGTTTTAAGAGAAATATGAACAGATTTTACAGACTTAACAATACAAACCATATTTTGCAAGTAGAAAAGCTAATAAGTCTAAACGACCTGTTTCTGAACGCTGCGGCACTAGTATAAAATAAAACTCAAACCGCTGATTAATGGCTTCAGATAATGCAAGTAGCAGCAAAATAGAGCAAAAGCGTAAGGACTCGACTATCCATTTAAGCCAAAAAGCTAAACACGAAATCCTGAAGATTTTTCAATTTTTAAAACACTTCCTCTATGCATTTGAAATCTCAGGATATAACGATCTTTGAGATCAGATCAGATTTATTTCAACCTCAGACTTAAAGGGATGACGAAGGTTAAAAATATTTGCGAATTTACAATTTATAACGTTTCTTAAAATGAAAAGGACTTAAACAGATGCGCCCAGCACCGCTCTTCTTTATCTTGATAAGACACAAGAAAGAGCTGTTCGAATCATTAATGACAATGATGTCACAAAAAACTTTACGTCTTTAAGTCACCACCGAAATGTAGGAGCTGCTTTTCTGTTCTATAATTACCTATCAGGCACCACTTTTGAAGAAATAAAAATATCATGTCAAAATTAAAACCCTTTCGACGTAATACACGCTTAGCAGCTCAATCACATATATACACTCTAATGCTTTTTCGAACTAGAACTCTAAAATATAGGAACTCTTTAATAAATCGCACCTCCAAATTGTAAATACTTCTGATTTAAAAAAATTCGAGGGAAGTCTTATATCTTTTCAGTTTCCCATCCAATCCTTGTTAGACATTTATGTCTCATCGCTATTTTTCAGCCATAATACAGTTTGACTGCTAATCCCATTATTTTGACTATGGGGGTAGTTTGTTTTAGTGAAGTAGAATATCACACAACCAGATGTCTTTTGAAGGTAGACTATTACTAAGAATCAAAGGAGCCAATAGATCCTTAACGTTAATTATATAATCCTACTAAAAATTGATGCTTTCCACTTAAATTCTTTTAAATTTAAATTTTATAAAACTTAGACAACAGAATAACTCTGTTTAACTTACTTAAATCACTCAAAACTAACCGAATATAAACAATTAACAACTGTGAACAAACTTTTACTAAATCTTATAGAACAAAATACATGTTATTATTCACTTTCCGTAACAGTTTAGAATCGAAATTGAAGTTGCTGCATAGATCTTAATCCTGTATAAAAAAAACCCATTACTCGTTTAAGTGAATTATTATATCTTCACTTCATTCTAGATCATTCTTAGTTCCACTTTAACAGAGTGTTGGCCTTATATTTAAGTACAAAATATTGCAGTAATAATTAAAAATGAAAAATAAAAATAAATAAAGTTTTGATAGCCTCGACTAAACTATTGATTTTTTTATTGTAACAATTTTGATAAAATTTTATTAAAAAAAAAAAAGTTTTTATTTTAGTTTTTTTTTTGTGTTTATTTATTTAAACTTCAATTGAATTTTTTCATATATGTATGATAAAAAAAATAGAAAACCAATGCAGCATTCATTCATTTTAAAATAAAATAAAAAATTAAAACGTAAAGTCTTGAATCAAAAAAAGACTCTTGATTCCAACCGCTTTCCACTCTCCGTTCTATTTTAAAAATATAAGAATATCCAATTTAAAAAAGAAAAACTTTTAATACTCATGTGAATGTAAATCAAGTGGTTTAATAAATTTGCCATTACGTTTGTGATGTAGTAAAGCAGGCGTGGATCGGATCAGATAGATCGATATAGTGTGCGTATTGGTCCGTCCTCACGATAACTTAAAAACTAAAGGATCGGGGATTCTAATATTTTCACTAATCCTATTTTTTTTAATCCTATTAGTCTTTTCTGCCGAAGTCCGACCCATTGAGCATGGTTCGAGTAGCTGCCAAATACCTTCTTTCTTATGTAATTATAACACTATACCTAACCAGCTGAGGGTCTGAAATTTTGTCAAAAGTAATTTAGTTTTAGGGCCAAAGTTTTCAAAAAATTTGATTAGTCTAGTGCAAGCTACAACTTCTTTCTTTTATTAGAATAACTTATATATAATCAAATTAAGTATCTGAACATTTGTCAAAAAATAGTTAACTTTAATGTACAATATCTGCATAAACTACGAAGCGATTCCACACAACTTATATTTTCTTTTAAATACAAAACTGAAAATCTAATCAGTAGTGGACTTGCAATTTTGAGAAAAGCAATTTACCAGATAACATTAAGTCTATATTACATTCATGCGGATATCCTATAGTTAACAGAGTCTACTTTACACTGTTCCTCGTTCTATTTTTTAGGTCGATGAAACAAATCAAAACACAATTTTTTTATTTTTTTTTTTTTGCAAAATGTTATTAGGGATAAGTAAACCCAACAAACTTTTTTTTTTTAACTGTATAATATGTAATATACAAACACACGTACACATACATATGAAAATAAATATTGGGTAACCTTGTCGAGTCGATTTTCAATAAGGTCAAATATTTTATTACAACAACAACAAGAAAAAGTAATAAAAAAAAAGGTTTTTTTAGTATAGAGTAAAAATAAAATGAATTTTTAATATTATACCTATGAAAGGGGGAAAGAGAGGGAAGGATTTTCTTTCTATTCTATTTAAGTTTTCTTTCATTTTTTTACTTCAATTTCTTTCATTTTGTACGTTAAAACTATTAATGCTTCATCCACTTTTCCTTCATTTTAAATTTATTATATAATTGTTATACACTATTATTGAAGGATTCCATTTTTAATTTATATAAAATGTATATTATATAGAAAGAGATGGCTATATATTACATATAAATATCGATGTTAATTTTGAATGTTTTTTTTTTGTTTGTTTTTCATTTTTGTTTGATTTTTGCATTTTTAAAATTCAAATCACGTTTTAAATTGCACATGAAATAGATTCTCTGTTGTAAGCTTTTAAAATCGTTTCTGCATCAAGAGTGCTATATGTTAACAACTAATAAAAAAAAAAAAAAAAAAACACAAAATAAAAAAAAAGAAATAAAATTAGAGTAAAAACTTTTAACGTTATTATAATTATAGTTTCCATTTTGTTTGAGAAAACATTAGAATTATTTTTGTTAGGCCTCGAACCAACAAACAGCGAGCGATCTATGTTTTTGCAACAAATGGCCATATAATTTTCCGGACATTGTGCTTCTATATAACCACTTATTTGAGAATGAGTTTGAAATATTTGCAAAAAAATCGTTTGCAGAAAAAGGCTCGCTCAATGTGTGTGTTCGAGGCCTTATACTGGTTTCAATGAGATTTGAAATTTTGTCAATTTTTTGGTTTCAACTGCATACTTAACCTAAAACTTTCAAATTATATAATATTAAAAAATTTTAGCTAAGTTATTGTATTTTTGTAGAATAGCTGTACAAGACTAAGCCTAATACCTAGATTAACAGAATATTACATATTTTTGGCCGCTAAACAATCAATATTTGAGATTTACTCATGGGTGATGACAAAACGTGAGCCGATATGGGTCCAAATCAGAAAGAAGAAATGGAAGTGGATTGGTCACATTCAAAAGCGGCCAATAACATCAATGGCCTAGCCCTAGATTGGAACCCACAGGCCAGGAGAAATGTGGGAAGACCAAGAACAACCTGTAGGAGAACAGTCCAGAGAGAATGTGACCTATCGGGAAAAACCTAGTCAGAAATAAATAGAATAGTGCTAAATAGGAACAGTTGGAGAGGCTATGTGGAAGCCCTATTAATAAAAAGAAAAACAAAAAAAATAATTTACCCTCCCAGATCAAATTAGAATTCTTTGATATAAAAAGTAGGTTTTCGAGATAACAAAATTTAATTTTTTGGAAATTTAGCACCGATGAGTTTCTCTAATGTAATCGGCAGTTATTTTCGATCATTTCAACTAAATAATATAAATGAATTTCTGTAATTTTTTGAAATTTTTTCCCTCTTCGTTTGTGTACAATTTCTCCCTCTGATATCCAACTAACATGCTGTTGATTATAGAACGTTAATCGAACGTGCAAGTTGTCGCCAATTTTCATTCAAATTGCAATTCTGATTTTAATATTAAAAAATTTATTGATAATAATCAAAAAGCTTACTTCTTTCATTTTGATTTTAAAAATTCTCAGATTGAAATTTGTTATTCTCATATTGAAATTTACTATTACACTTTGAAGTTTACTATTCTCATCTTGAGTATTTACATAGTTATATTCATCCAATGTCGGGTAGGTATCCGCAAATAAAGCTTATCTTGGCCTACATGCAAATGTTGATGCGAAGAAATTTACCAAATTTTAAGGAAATATTAACATTTAACACCAGTTTAAGTAAAATTACTTAAAGGAGTTGGAAGATGCAAAATTACTAGATTTCAAACTATTCCCTGTTACTATTCTCTGTTATAGGCTAAACAGCCTGTCTATATATGTGGATGTCGGAACAGGTGGAAATATTATATTCATATTATTAGAACTGTCATACATACAATTTCACATACAATGGCTATACTTCAAAATCGGACAATAAAAGCAATGGACAGATCTTTTACTAAAATAAACAATTAGTAATTACAAAGCTTTCCGACTGTAATCAAAACCCAACTATATTATTTTATAAATGAACTATTAATTCAAAGTCCTATATAGATAATCAGACAAACACTAACAACAAAGACGGCAAGGAAACATTAGTATATTTTAAATAAATAAATAGATGGCAAGACAATAAACAGCGAATCCAACAAATTTTTTCTTGATTCAAAGAGAATATATAAAGATTGATGAACATTTAACATCCTTGATGAAACCTGAGTTAAATTAGTAAATTAGTTGAGTCAAAGCAAATATAGGAAAAGTAATGAAAACATTCAGTGAATTTTTGTTTTTGCTTACTGCAGTCATTTAAAAAGAAAAAAAAAAAAAATCAAATTATATTTATGTCTAATAAAAACCCAAAAAATTGGCAGCTCTTAAACCTACAAACAAATGAAAGAGAAAAGAAATATAAATTTGTTACTTTTTTTTTTTTTGATATTTTTCATTTTCAAATTTAGTTTTGATTTCTGTATATACACAAATACTTATCAAATACTTACATTACATACTCAAATACTTATCATATATTAATGTGTAGATTATTATGGCAATTAACAGAGCTTAAAAATAATTTTTCAATATAATACAATCAATGATATTATAATTTTCATTTATTTTATCACGTACATTAAATTAACAAATATAAAAAAATATATATCTGTTTCATTCTAAATTAAAGTTATACAGTTATACTTTATTATTTGACAGATTTATTATTTAAATAAAATGTCAATTGAATTTTAAAATATCGGTTTATTAAAAGACAAATGTGACACTAAATTTTACTTGTTATTATAATTTATTAGATTTAATTTTTAGAAAACTTTTGTATATTATTTGTTTAAAACGACAACAAGTTCCCCTGCATAATGTTGTTTTACAATTATATGTGACAGTCTATTTCGAAATTTTAACATAGAGGATAGTAGTGATGCGAATCAAATCATTCTGAATTTTACTGCAGGAATTAAGTATTCTAGTAGTACTTGAGAGTGAGAAATTAGTAGGGAATTTGAAAATAACTTGAGAAAAGATCTCCGACATAATTTAAATTATAATCAATTAAATATGGAAAAATTAAAAATTAATTGATTCGTTGAGAATTTTCCAAAGATTAATTATTGTTAATTATTTAAACAACAAATCGAAGTTTTTAGAACTACTACGATGTATATTATAGGTAAAAGATCGCCATTACTTTAATCTTTTCCAAACTAATAGAAATTTTAATAAACCCAAACTATTGACATTTAACATCTGTTATTTTGGGCATATTATGCGTGTATATATTACAGCTATAGTTCAGTAAAACTTGAATTAAAACGAGGAAGAGTGTAGTAGAGTAGACAGTAATATAAACATTATACCATCTGGTTAATTACTTTTAGCAAAATTTTAAACATACAGTTTAATTAGGTATAGTGTAATGCTCACATAAAAGAAGGAGTTGTATGGCAGCTACTCGAACCCTCTGCAATAGACCAACCAAATTTTGCAGTAACTTTGGCCATTACATTAAACTATTTTTGGAAAAATTTCACAAACCCAGCTTCATTAGGTGTAGAATAATGCACATATAAAAGAAGGAGTTGTACGGCAACTACTCGAACCCACTGCAGTAGACCAACCAAATTTTGCAGAAACTTTGGCCATAAAACTAAAGTACTTTTGGTAAAATTTCAGACACCCAGCTTTAATAAGTACAGAATAATGCCCATATAAAAAAAGAAGTTGTATGGCAAGTACTCGAACCAGTGGACCAAAATGGCTGGACTTAAATAGCGATTACGGGATGGATTTAAATAGCGATCCTAGCTCCTTTATTTTTTGAGTTAATGTACGGACGGATGGACATACATAGCTGAATCGATTCTGATTCGATCCATACACTTGAGTCTATATCTCCTCTTCCTCCTTCTCTGCGTCACAAATGTAATGGCAAATTTAGTATACCCTTTTGACTGATAGTCATACGGGTATAATGAGGTATAAGAAGGAACAATTAACATGGTTGAGCAACATTAGAAAGTGGAAAATCATCAGGAAAATTCGTCAATATTTCAATTTAATCAATTCACTAACCGATCGAAACATCTTTCAGAACATCGTTATCAATATCATATGATTGGTGACATCCAATTATGGATATGCTACCAAAGGAGAAGAAGGCTATTGTTATAATTAAATAGCTCTCATAACACTAGTGCTAATTTTTTATGTGAATCTGAAATTTTCGCTTAACACCGAGGATTAATGCCTGCTTTTTAAAATTTTAGAACATAGTAAATAGCTCACATATTTTTAAGTTCAAGTGAATCTGAGATTTTTGCCCTTCACCGAGGATGGCAGCATGTTTTTTTAGATTTCAGATCATTTGCTTGTGTGTTTTTTTCATAGAATATGAATTTAATTTCGAATTGCAATATTCTCCAAGGTTATGCCTTATCCCTACATATTTAAATCCTGGATTATGCATAAAAGCTATTTAACAATCTAAATTCTGTACAGAACGTTGACCACAAAGCTTAACTACTTTTGCCAAAATTTCAAACACCCAGGCTCTTGTAGATGCAAAAATATATGAAAATATCAGAGTTACCCAGTGCTTTTAGCTTTGAGTCATCGTGCTGATCGACTCACTTTTTGATTCTGAACCAATTCATAGATTTCCTACTACTTTTTGGCATCATAAACGTTATGATAAATTTAGGATTTTCGTAGAATTACGTTCGCACAGAGATATTAAAAATTGACAAAGAACTTCGTTTCTATATGAATAATTTATTATTATAATAACGAAGAAATCGATTTAATCAATGAAATCAGTAATCTTCAATTAATAATTATAATATCCTTAGAAAAGTTTCATCCATTTCTCTATAAATTTCAATTCCCTATGAATTTTAAAAAATTCTGAATTGAATATTGTGCAAGGCAAATAAATGATTAAAATGTAATATGATGCCTAAAATTAACAAAATAAAACGAATGATATGACTAATTACAAAAAAAAAACCCTTAAAAGATTTTATAAATTCTTTAATCAAATTCTAATTTTAAAGAAGAGTTTTTCAAAAACAAAAATTTAAGCAAATAATCCGGAAAAATAATTAAAACTAAAATCTTTTCAACTATTCTTTTTCTCAAAACAAATAATTTCTTTTCGGATCAAAATTTTGTTGAACCCATTTTTTTCAAAAACAAAAACATAAATAACACGAGAGTCATTTTTAGCACATTTTCGAAAAATTTTGAAAAAATGTGCTTATATAGTTTTACTCTGTCCGTCCGTGTGTCCGTCAGTCTGCCCTCATATTTACAAAAACTGTTTGAAATAAAGTGAAAAAATTTCACGACGGGTAGGTAGCAAAAAAAAGTTAATTTCATGAAAGATCTTTTTTCTATAGCCCCATCCGTTACGGAGCTACAGCCCTATACTTAAATTGTTATTACAAGAGTTTTATTAAGTATGATTTCATCAGATAGCTTTTTATGAATTTTATAAAAGTATATCGTTTAAATGTATAGGTTGTACGGTACACTGACCCCTCACATTTACTAAATAGCTAGAGCTAGAAATTAAAATTTTGCAATTAGATCTTTAGAAATTAGTTTAAGTTATATTCATAAGTTTGTTTTCTAAAAATTTTGGAACGTCTGCAATTCAAGGGCAATTAGGACTTTAAAATTAAAAAATTTCCTGTATTATATACTTTTTTTATTAACTTGCTGATGCCTACGGGTATATTTAACAGTCTATCACACTGTGAATTCTTAATATTAAAATCTGACCATAAATTTATATATGTTTGAAGATAAAAAAATTTTTATTTACCCAAAAAAAATTTTTATTTTGAAAATGTTCCAAAATTTGATGGAAGATTTTTGCCTTTAAAAGTGTTTTAAAATAAAAGTAAATTGCTGGATTTAGGTTAACACAAAGAAGAACTTTTTCTCATTTCAACAATTTCCTTTTATATTACAACAGTAATGAATTCCCAAGATCTACCACCAAATTAATATTTTCTACATTTTGGGAGCTAGTTTTACTTTAATAAAAGTATATATTGAAAAACAGTAACCTAGTTACTAGTGTACATATTTCCAAAATTAAACGTTATCAATTAATTTTTATATAGAATTTTTACCCTAAACTGTGTATGAAACATTATATTATAATTTTGAAAATGTGCTTTTTTAAACACCCTTTGTTTTTTTTCATCACTTGTTTATTTTTGGAATTGACCTAAAAATTCAATACTATAATAAACATCTTAAACAAAAGCTATTTATCAAACCCAAAACCCAAACAAAGTCAAAGGATTGCCAGAAAAATAAAAGTTTTGTTCTAATATGCGAATATATATTTGAGAATGCATTTTTTTTCTCTATATAACGAGTCCATGAATTCATTGCATCTTAATATATTGAAGTCCTATAGAAATACATATATGTACATGAAAAAATCCCCTTCTTGAATAATTTTCTAATTTTTTAAAAGCCTTTTATTTCCAATGTTAAAATGAACTCAAAAGAAATCTATTCGAAAAAATTTGTATTGAACTAAAAATTCTAGAGCAAACAAAGATTCATTATATATTTTAAGATGAAATAATAGTTGTTTTTTCAATCGATATTTAAAATTAGAATATCTATTAAAAAAAAACTTTTGTCCTAAAATTTTTTTATTTTGTTTATTGTTGCTCTGTTTTTGTTCCTAAAATTTATCATCATAGTCGTTCGTAATATTAAAAGGGAAGTTATTAAGAAAAGATTTTTTTTAATTACTGAACAACTCAGTAATTAACAATTTTTTTTGTGTTGTTACTTCCAATTATAAATATCAGGAAAATATTGAATGAAAGACATTATTCTTCTTCCTTAATAGGTTTGATAGTTCGATCATCTTTCCAATTAATATTAATTATCGAGCAATGGTTAATGCCATACTTGACCATGACATATAACGGATTGTTTTTTACCAGGCTTTTCTAAAGGAATTCTAAAGAAAATAGGATAGAAGAAGAGAGTGGAGCTATAGAAGAAGGGAGTGGAAACTATGCAAATTGTATATCAGCGTTGTTGGTTTTGTTTTCCATGAGGGTTGATGGAAAGCATCGAAAGCTTCTCAAAATCACTTAGGGTTAATCTGACTTGTTATGGACATTAACCAACTAATACCACCCCCAATTTTTTAAAACCCAACTTGGAATCGACCCTAAATACATATGTATTGTTTTGTTTAAGGGTTGGGACATTTTTTTAATTTAGCTGCATGCCTCAAATCTTTAGAAATTCAGACAGTTGTATAATACATCCCTGGAATCTGGTGGTTCAAATCCTAGTGAAAGTGAAAAAGCTTTTATCTGGTCTTTGGCTCGGCTTAGCTACCATTCACCATTGGGGTTCAAACTAATGGCTTAATCAATAATTAATAATTATATATTTTCAATAAATAAAAAAAATTAATATAACCATAGAAACAAATACCAAATATAAACGAATAATTCAATTTAATAATATAACTCACAGATATAAAAATATCGTATAAACCAAATATTGAAAATCTAAAAGGTTTCTACATGTCTTAAAGACTAGTACTATCTCATGTCTAAATTGTATATGAATTCATTAGGCTCAATTCTAAAACACGAAAATAATATGACCCCCTGTTCCAACATGTACTTATTGCATAGGTAGGCTTATGAGCCTAACAGTTGAATAGTTAGCACTTATTTAGCACAATAGTTAGCACGTTAGTACAGTTGAATAATTTAGCTACATGCCTCAAATCTTTAGAAATTCAAACAGTTGTATAATACATCCCTGGAATCTCAGAATAGGGGTGATTGGATCACTTTTGCAATAGATTCTACAGATTTGATTATTGGTAGTGCTACACTCAATGCTGTTGACTGTATTCCAATCAATTATTTTTGCTAGATTATGGTTGGAAGAGTTAAAAATCAAATTTCTCTTTAAACTGCTTCTAGCAGAAGTGGCATTTAATTTTTCTTTTCAAATCGTAAAATGCCACTAGAGTACTGTCGTCGGCAAAAATTTGGATTGAATTGAGGGTGGAACACAGAAGATCATTGAAAAAAGGTAGGTGCTAAGGCAAAACCTTGTGGAATGCCACCACTTAATTTGTAAGGGTCAGACATATTACTGTCGACAAGAACATGCTAACGATTCGAAGGAAAACCTCAAAAAATGTACAAAAGCTGCTACCCAAACCGATTGCCTGAAATTTACTCAAAAAGCGCAATACGACATACTAGATCAAAGGCTTTTAATATGTCAAGAATCATAACCTCAGATTTAGTGTTGAGCTCCGTGCAAGGGTAAGTTAAAAGATCGTCTATAAATCGTTGGCCTCTAAAACAATATTGCCAAACGTTTACAAAATGCGATATATTCAATAATTTCAAAAGCCTTTTCTATATTAGGTTTTTCATTCCATTCTATTCAGGATGTTTTACAAAAGCTTCTTTATAATTGCAATTAAATAACTTATATGTTCTGTATTTAATTCTTATAAAATTTTCTTTGTTTTTTATGGCTTGGGATCATTTGCACCCAAAAAATTCCAAAATATAGGTTAGGGATTTTGATACTTAAAATTTAAGTTCATTCAATTGCCTGAAGTGTATATTCAAGAATTTTAAACCTCCATGATAAAATAAATAAATGAAAAAACGAAATTTTGGGTTTCCTCTATATTATATCTTAATTATAGTGAAAAACGAAGTTTAAATTTGCCAAAATAATTTGAAATAAAGTATGATTGATTGTCTATGATTGTCGAATTAGTTTCTACACTTTTCAAAAGGCAGTACTGAAAAATGCTTTTGCGAGAAGAAATTTATATGAGATGGCACTGAATAGGACATGCTCTTTGAAGAAACTTTTCAACAAATGGTCATTCACTACAAAAGAGGATTCGCAACGTACAAAAAAATGACAGAAGCAATTTCCTCAGCAAAACCTCCTCCCTCCATAACTGTCTATAATAATAGTTCAACACCTAAACTATCTCCTCGCCATCCTATGTCCTGCATAATAATTAAGAAGTCAAAATTAAAGGGTATAAGAAAGTTTTAACAGAAGAATTACTTAAAATAAATTGGAATGGAAAATTATGTATACCTCAAAAACAAATTTTAATCACAAATTATAATCTTTAAACTTAATCTTTTAAACTTGGCAACATTTGGCATCTTTTCTACAAAATGTTCCTGATGAGAGTTATCAAATTTAAATCAACCTTTAATATTTTCTGAACAAAAATCTTTGAAGTTCAACGACAGTATAAGAAAAAAACAAAAATAAATTCCAACTACTCAGACTACTTTAATCAGTCCAACATATATGTTTACCAAATAGGTAAATCGATTATAAATGCGTTTTTTGACCCAAAAAAAATACCACCTGCAGTAGATTTTATAACAAAAGATTACAGGATTTTAAAAGTAATTTTGTAACATTTTCTTCATCAATTCTAATCTTAACTATACTTAAAAAATAATTTCAAATATGAATCTAATACCATATTATCATAAAAACCAATAAAAAGTATACATATATATAAATATATGTATATTGAAATATTACAAAAGATCAACACTAACCATATCAACATGTCACTTCAATTAATTTCATTTTCTGAATTAATTTCTCAATAAAGTGTCTGGGATATGGTGAAATTTATAATTTTTAATACTTTTATGCTTTTAAACAATAGCAAAACGTTGTTCGTCCAGCTGTCAATGTATTAAATAGTAAAATAAATTGCAAATGTATAAAAATACATAAAATTTTTGAAAGACATACATAAACTCTTTAATCCTGTCTTCTGTCTCTTCAAAAATCCTGTCTTCTATGGAAAACCAAAGCTTAAGCCACAAGCAAGAAGTAATAGCAGACGTTTTCACATTTCTTAAGCGTGAGGCGTATATTATTAAATTTTGACGTCCCTGACCTTTCATCTCTATTATAGCACTATATCAATCTCTTAATTACTTAACTGGTCCCATTCTGTCCAAAATAAAAGTCGATTCATGGTACTAGGAAATCTTTATAAAATTATATAGTTGAGGATTCCTAATTGAGTGATTTGCTTTGATCTACTGAACTAGGTCGAGGGTCCTCTGTCATTTTTCCAAAATATGAAGAATGAAATTAAATTGTTCTTTCTTCGAATCAGTGAATTATGCTGAGAATCCTTTTCTATCTAAGATATGAGGATAGAAATTAATTTATATTGCCATTTTAAAAAACTGGAATCGAACTCTTTTATTAGACTGCTCATTCAAACTCTGTATTATATGTTCAGAATCTTCCCTACACTTAAAATCATGGCTCTATAATGCAATTTTCAAAAATTTGTCATCTAACTCTGTTATTACACTGTTTATGCAAACTTTATCACAGCAATCTTCACTTTAACAAATGTGTATTAATTTTGAGATCCCTCAAAAATGCTGTACTATATATTCCTGAAGCTTTTAAAAAATTGAGGTCTTCATGAAATTTATTACCAATATTTCCAGTCATCCGAAGTATATTGCCACTCCAATCGTTTCTAAGTCTTAATGTAATAGATATTCCTATTAGATGCTTGTTATTCCATAACTTATTAAAATAAACTATTATTAAAAGTGATAGGCAACACAATACGACCATATAGGAATGCATTTAAATTAATTTTTTATTTCAATCAATGCATTCCTCTACAAACTCTAGATACCAGGCATTGCATCAACGTTAAACATTTAAATTATTAAATTAATTTTATGTAAAATAAATATTCTAATGAGCATAGATTTAGATTTTCTATTTGTCTCTTTCTATATATTTGCTAATATAAATGTAAATAGTACATGTGGTACTTAAAATGATACAAATCACATTCTATCGGTCGATTTTATAATTCTAAATTTGTTTTGTGCTAAAGTGAATCTTAAATGGAAATGAGCTCATATTCTATTTAAATATTAACATTGTATATATATATACAAGTATCATTGATTATTTTCTTAATATATATATATACATATATTATCTAGTGTCTTCATATCTACAATTTACATTGTATACAAACAAATAAATAAATAAATAAATAAATAGATAAACAGCCAGGATAAATGGATTTGATAAGATCAGGTATTTCTTTTATATCCGTTTGGTTATTTTGTCATTTTACTGTTATGTTGTTGGATGCTCCCTTTTTTTTTGATTTTGTTTTTTTTTTTTTTTATATACCATCGATAATAAAATGAGAAAATAAACTTATCACACCAAAAATTATGTAAAGCACATCCTTTTCTGGTGCTCTTTTGACTCAAAATCTAAATGATGTGAATTTGGATATTGTGTAATATACGATTTAGGATAGTATTGTATTTGTATATATGGTAAAATAAACGACCTTTTGATTTACACTTGATGAAGGGTTCACACTTGATAAAGGTCATTTTTTTTTTTAAAATAAAAATAAAATTTTTTTTGAGATATCTTTAAAATAGGAGTTTTTTCTTTAAAGTCACATATAATCGTAAATAAAAATGACTGATTTTAAGTAGGAATATGATTTGTTTTAAAAGTGATCAGAAAATGAAGAACGAAAAAAGGTAGTATTTAAAAAAATTCTTAATAGGTTTTAGCAGCAAAACATTATACGAGGTCTTTCTTTTAAAGTATAAGAATCGAAGTGGCCCGAAGCTTCAGAAGAACTTTAAACGGCTGAATGGCACAATGGTCAGAATGCCGGCCTTTCAGGGTTCGAATAAGTAATCTGGGGGTTCAAATCTCATTGAAAGTGAAAAAGCTTTTATCTACTACCATTCGCCATTGGGTTCAAATTATTGGCTTAATCAATAATTAATAATTATATATCTTTAAATTCATTAATATAACCATAGAAACAAATACTAAATATAAACGAATTTCAATTAAATAATATAACACACTGATATAAAAATATCTAATAAACCAAATATTGAAAATCTAAAAGGTTTCTACATGTCTCAAAGCCTAGTACTATCTCATGTCTAAATTGTATATGGAATTCATTAGGCTCAATTCTAATAACAAGAAAATAATATGACCCCCTGTTCCAACATGTACTTATTGCATAGGTAGGCTTATGAGCCTAACAGTTGAATAGTTAGCACTTACAAAAAAAAACAAAAATCAAATTCTTCATACCCGAAGATCATTGATAAATAATATCATATCCATGATCTTAAACAATTAATCAGTGGATATTTTTGTGTTAAAAAACAGTAAATGAATGAAAGTGCAGATTACACTAAAGAAGATATTCCAGAGAACTTAAAGATTTTGGGGATCGAGCTAAGCCAAAAATAGACTTGGTCAAATAAGAACACTACTAAGTGTTTGGGTTTCTTGTATCATTGTAAAACCTACTTCTTTTTCTCTGATCTTCTTAACATCTATAAAACTTACTTTAAGCTGAAAATAAAGTATAAAGTACACATTTTAACTGGTGTCTCTATTACGGCACTGTGATACTTTTATTAAGTGCAAAATGGAGTTTTTCGTCTAATAAATAATCCCAGTATTGCCCTAACGCTCACTTCACTAAATCATCGTATTTCAGTTAAGTCGTGAGCCTTGTTTTATAAATATCTTGTAGGTAATATTACCTTTTCTAAAGATAATGCCTCCAATGAGGACCACAGGTGATCATCCCTACGTGTTTGAGCAAATGGCTTATTGAAATTCGTTTACCATGTATTCCCCAAACTTAAACATTTATATGATTACAATTTTGCTGAATTTAAGAAGAACATTAACATCTTTCTTCTAAATATCACATCCAATTTTCCCCATGCCCCATAACCTAACAATCCCTTTTAACCTCCACGATAATCTCAAAATCCTTCCATATCCCCATCCCTGTGACCAAACTATACACTCATATCACATATCTCTTTCTAAAGTTTTGTTCAAAAAAAGTGTGGTTTTGTGGCTTTCAAAGCTTCCCATTCCTCCGTAAAAAAAAACTGAGAATATATTTTATTGAATAAAAAGGTGATAATCTGTTGGTCCTTTTAAGTGATGATAATACCCTTCTGAAACTTTACAACTCCTCCTAAGCTGTTAAAGTATTATTAACGTTTGGTAAAACTTAAAGATACAGGAATCGTTAATAATTTGACAAACTCCATTAGAAAGGCTAATTTAAAATGAAGCTTTTTAATGTCATAGTACTTTCACAAATCTGGCAAAAGATTTAAAAATCAAGAAGCACGGCAATATTGATGAAATTAAATAATCAGTTTAAGTACGAAAACATCAGACTAGACTAGCCATCGAAAAATTATTGAAACCCTACTTGATTCAAATACTACTAAAACTTTAAACAAATATTTAAGACTATGAACTCTACTCTTTTTAACATTAAAAACACCCACATTACCCAACAAATTAAGACTAAAATTATTTAAGAATTTCTATTATTCTATTCTCTATATATCTTTAATCAAATTATCTGAAGTACATGACTTCAAAACTAACACTAACAAATGAAATAAAAACAAAATACAAATCTTTTTTTTATATTTTTCTTTAACAATTTGCACAGATGCTAAAAATTTTTTTTTTTTTTTTTTTTTATTAACTTGAACATCATCTTACCATTGGTATAAAGTGGGTTTAATATCACATATATTCTGGGTAAACTAATTTATAAAAAAATAAAAAAAAAAAAAAGTCTAAGGATTTTCTTGATGATGATCATACTACCTATTTCTGTATCTTGTATCTTTAAATACATGTTATATCTAGCCATACATATGCATAAACAAATATATGTAAAGTATAGAATTTATGTATATCCTGTGGATTTCATTTAAATGAAAAACGAGGCATGATGGTAAAAAAAAAAAAAATAACAAGAAAAACCACCCAAACACAAAAAAAAAACAAAACGACAATAAAAGAAATTTTCTAATTTAACCTTTGCATTAACATTCAGAGTCAATCACGTTCAAAGATGGTATTTCTACACCATTGGTAAGAATATTGTAATCCATATGGTAATCATCCATATCTAAAGATTTTTTATTATTTTTATTTTTACATTTTGTTATTTTGTTGTTTTTGTTTTTTTTTTTAAAGGGTAACAAACCTAATATGTAGGATTTTATAGGCTTTAAATGAATAGATTGGGGATAAAATAAATTGAAGAAAATTTTCTTCTCATCTCATTAGTTCATTTAATTCACTTGGCTTAATAAATAAATCTTATTAGAGACAAAAGGAAAAAATTTTAAAAGTTTATAATCATTGTTATTGAGTTATAAATTGAAGTATTTTTCATACATACATGTATGTTTTCTTTCTGGTACAAGGTGTTCTAAGTGAAATATATATATTACAAAAATTTCAGTTAGGTAGATTTATGGAAAATGTTGTAATTATGATGAGAAATTTAGCATTGTGAATTTAGCATTGCATACTCGGGTACCCTAAAGATCCCTAAAACCAAAGTTCACAAAGGCACAATCCATAAGAAAAAATCCCTTAAACCAAAACCTACAAAGCCAAAATCCACAAAACAAAAATTTCCACAGGATAAAATCCTTTAAATCAAAATCTAAAAAGCCAAAATCCTCAAAACCAAAATCCTTGTAGCCGAACGCCTCCCACTTTGAAAATTTTTTCTGTGGGGAATTTTGGTTTTAGAGATTTTGCCTTTGAGCTTTTGTGCCTTTCCCGTAATATTCTCAATTTACGCCGCCGAAAAATGAAATTGACGAAATCAGGCAATATATTATTATGATTTCATACACGTCTGATCATTATATGAACTCAACTTCTGAGACAATTTTAATATTTTAGTTTTGCAGCAAAACCTAAAAATTCTGGTGCAATGTCAGAACTCCCAGGGTCATAAGTCCCTTAGGGATTTATGACCCACTAAAAATTCTGCTGAATGAAAATGTTTTTTATAAACCTATGAATACTTTGGTCTGTTATAACCCTGTAAAACATATCTTTCTTTAAAGGATCTGTCTAATATCTTTGAAAATTACATTCGTTTTACGACGGAGTAGAATTCCCACTTTTGGGCTGCAGCAATTTAAATTACTTTGACTTATCTAGAAGATTAGGCATTGCGTTTAATAAAAAATAATTAATATTTACTCCAATGAAAAGTCGACGAAATCTACATATGTTCTTCTGTTATGAACTTGTTCAACAATTATGCTACCTCCTAAACAGTTCTACCATGTCAACTGAGGGATTACAGGGATTATTTCTGAAAATGCTTAAACCTATTTACAAAAACTCATTTATCGTGAGGACTACTTGAATGTAAAACATGCCTCCATTTAATCTAATGTGATTGTCTCTGGCAATTATGTTCCGTTCTCCAATATTTGAAAACCAAAAATAAGCCCTTTTAAACTTAATTTCTGCCTCAGCCTCCAGGATTTTCTAGAAAATCATTTGCCATTTTGGACACATTTGTTACGAGGACAGCTTAGACGTAGAACATGCTTCCATAAAATGAGTTCCTTTCTATCAATTATATTCCATCTAAAACATGTTCGACTCATTCTTTTAACCGCCTGGATTTCCGTTTATATCGCTAGATTCCATGTAGCTTATTGCGTCTAAGAAAACATATTTTACGTATTTTGGGAATCTGTTGAAATAAAATTATTTTTTGAACATGATTTTAAATATTATCAGATATTCTACGTTTTATATATATTTAAAAATATCAAAAATTGTTTTTCTAGTATTTTATATAAAAGTTCTGATATTAGACCATCTGTTACTCCAAAAAATTATTTTAGATTATTATTTTATATTAAGAACACATATGTATATAAGATTAGATAAATAGGATTGTTAAGAACACATACAAATATAATATATATAAAAGGAATATAAGGACGACACTTTTAAGGATTTGTTGAGCACCTAAACGTTGTATAGATATAAAAAAAAATAAAAAAATAATAATGATTATAAAATTAATAAATAATATTATATTCATTAGAAAACTGGTTATTGAATATTTAAGATAAGTTTCTTTGTCTATATAAAAAAAATTAATTAGGTATCACAATATTAAATTTTACTATGCACCTGAATTTAAAAACTTTTAATTTTTTAATTGACATCAGACCTCAAAATTTTACCAATACTTCTAAATGATTTATGTTAAATATTTTACAATGGCTGTAAGGACAGTGTGATTAATTCTTGAAATTAATAAGTCGAATAATTTAAAAGTGAACATTATTTTTTCCAAATATAATTAAGACGAGGAAGAGTGTAGTAGAGTAGACTGTGTCAACTCTGGGATACCCGTATGACCGTTATAAAAACATTATATCATTATAATTATAAACATTAATTACTTTTGGTAACATTTTAAACATACCAGCTTTATTAGGTGTACTGTAATGCTCATATAAAGAAAGAAGTTGTATGGCAGCTACCCGAACCCATGGACTAAAATGGCTGGATTCAAATAGCGATGAGTTGTATGGCAGCTACTCGAATCCTCTACAGTAGACCAACCAAATTTTGTAGAAACTTTGGCCATTACACTAAACTATTTTTAGCAAAATTTCAGGCACCAAGCTTCAATAGGTATAGAGTAATGCTCATATAAACTAAGAAGTTGTATGGCAGCTACCCGAACCCACTGCAGTAGACCAACCAAATTTTGCAGAAACTTTGGCCATAAAACTGGACTACTTTTGGCAAAACTTCAGACACGCAGCTGTAATAGGTACAAAGTAATACTCATATAAAAAAAGAAGTTGTATGGCAGCTACCCGAACCCATTGCCCAAAATGGCTGGATTTAAAGAGCGATGACGGCTATTGCAAAAAAACGAATTTGCGAAAATTCTCCTTTAGTTTTTGAGTTATCGTGCGGACGGACGGAAATACATAGCTAAATCGATTTTTTTTCCGATTCTGATCCGATCCATACAATTGAGTCTGTTCCTTAAAGTAGTGTGAAATTTAACCCCTCAAAACCTCACCTTTTTTGAACCAAACGGTAGGTTGGAAACTATTATAGAAGTGTACAAAATAATTTCGAGGATAAAAGGATATGAAGGTGGACTCATATATAGCAAATCATGTCTGCATTAGAACCATTCCAATTTCCCGAAGAAAAAAACAAGACAACTTAAATTCTATTCTTATTTATAATAACTGGGTTAAACTGTGATTAAACTTCGTTCAAGAAGATCAAGTTCAAATTCTATTAAAAGTGAAAACTTCTATTCGACTCACCTCGTGTTAGCATTTTTTTTTTCAAATTAATTTCAAATTGTAATAACTCTATATCAATAATAATTATTGATATCGATCTTAACTTGATTTCTCTTTGATAAAACTAATTATAATCAAGAAGTTTTTAAATTTAATAATTCCAGCAGCGTTTTTAAAAAGATACTTATTTAATTCAGACTGTCTTCTTACCAACTAAACCCTATTACTTACCCATCTATAACGTAATTACTTAAGTTATGTAGCAGTACAATAAACTTGCATTTTCCATGGATGCATTTTGTATTAAATAACATGCATTTTGTATTTAATAATATAAAATTTTGTAAACTCTATTGATAACTTAAGCAAATTTTTTGATAATATGTAAATGTATTTGACATACAAATAAAACCAAGTTCATTTGAATGTCACACAAATTTAATTACTTTTTTGCCAATAAAATGTGGTTTAATTTCTTAAAGAAAATTAAGAAAAAAATTAGGAAAAATGCATTCGTTGTTTAAATTTGCAATTGTTTTTCATTTTAATTATTCTAAAGCCCACAATTAATATTAAACTTAGGAAAATTATAATAAACAAAAATAAAATTTAAATGAAGGTAAAATTTTTACATAAACTGTATTTGAAATAAATTATCTTCATTAGATATAGGATAAGTTTCATAATGAATGGGCGATCTTGGATAATGTAATAATTTCAAAAATTTTCTTCAAGGTATTCAGTACATGTTATGAAGTTATCTTGATGACATTTATAGAATAGGTTACTAATAACGAATGAAAGACGAAGCAAATGAGCAAAATCTGACCGTGGGCTTAGATGCTGAAAATGTTCAAATAACTCTAGTAATAATTAGTAATTTGTATAGTGTCTCATGTTGCGTATAAGTCTTTAAAATTTAAATTGAATTGAAGTGGTGCTTCAAGTAGCTGCTCTACACCTTTGGATTTTCTAAGATATCCAGGGTGTTCTATTAAATTAAATCACAATCACATTATTTTCTATTAATATGCCTACCTAGATATTAAGGCTTCGCTCTTAGGTTAGAACGAACTTATATAAGTTCTTTTTGAAACGTAAAAAATTGCATGACACACTGTATATAAACATGTTCCATATTCTAGCAGTTCCCATAACCAGTTTTGAAACACCATTGTGTAAAAATAAGTACTTGAAGCATCTCTGGTTTAAGCTGGAATTGTTTAAAAGGAAGCTTTATTGCTTCTAATTCAATAAAACAAGTGTCAATACCTACAAAATATCTATGAAAAAGGGTTAAAGCTTGAATATTTCGACGGGTGTTAACTGTTAACAGAAGTTAAAGACGAAGAGGTCGCCTGTAGGCTATAAAAGTCGTGTGTGGACTCCATCTTAATTTTGTTGTCACGTGTAGAGTATTGATAAACCAGTTGCATCGACTTGCTTGCTGTTGTTTCGTTACTTGATTTTTATTTAAAATCGACTTTTACTTAAATCATCTTCTATTTTTTACCGTTATACCGCTTTCTTATTGAATATCTTAAGTGAACGATACACTCAAAATCGATAAAAGTCTCAATATTAGCTTTTGTCTGCAAGACTGTACTTCTGCAACTAGTTTTAACTTAATATACCTTCGATAATAAAATAATTTTTCAAAATGTTTATTTATCATAAGAGGATTGCCCTTTGTAGTTATGAAATTTATTCTTTATTGTATCGCAACATGTATGAAACATTTATGTTATGTATTATTTTCTAAATTTTTTGTTCATTAATGAATCCAGAAATATAATTTTAATGCAATTATTTATAAAGGATTTTGCAAACTAGTATTAAAGACTATCATTAAAATTATTTAAAAGACTTTATTTCAAAGGGTTTTTCCTAATTTTTTTAAATATAATCAAATTATTAGTTTTGAATCGATATCAATGTTACAAAAAAGTAGTAACAATATTATAAAAGGTAGTATTTACAAACAATTTTAGAATAATATTTAAAATATATTGAGGACGATTTTAATTCGTTTAAAAAATTAACATAAATAAAACAAAAGTGAAATTAAATTTTGTAAAAAAGTTTTATTTCAAATTCATTTATTAATTTCAGGTATAGTTTAAAAACTGTATTATGAGAAGGTTTATATGATGCTTTAATCCACCTTAAGCCTTGGTAACGCAGAAGGTGAGCATTTGTTGTGCCAGCATATGGGCATATAATTTTTCCTCTACTTCCCGCTTTTCTGTATGGCCACTTGTTTGGAAACTAATATGTTGCAATTATTTTTTAAAAAAATCACCCGCCCGCTGTCTGTATGGCCAAGCCCTAAGTCTGCTTAAAATTTAACCTTTTAGCACATATTTTTTGTGTACGAGACCCCGTGTAAAATAATTCGTTTTATTGACATTACAAAGCTACTATGAAGAATTAAATTGATTCATATTTGGTTTTATCAACGATTATGGAAATTAACTTAACTAGAATGGAATACACATTTTAAAGCAACAGATGACAAAAAAACTAAGACTATTTCTAGGATTTAGTAGGAATCGTAGTAGTATAGAGTTCATTATAATTTGCAAGAGTCTCTTTAAATCATTTGTCTCTTTAAATCAATTTCGAAGAAGAATTGAAGCTCATACGGAGTAACACAACATTAATAAAATGATTTTGTAGTTATTTCATATATTTCAAATGCAATTCTAAAATCATTTATTATATTTTTATACCCTACTATACTCGTACAAACAAATGTATGTGATTTATAATTCTTATTTTAAATTTTATATAATTTTTGTAATATAGAGAAGGAATCTCGCCTTATTCCGATTCTACACTTGAAGTAGCAACATCTTTTACGAAAAGTATATTCTTGACATTTTGGAAAATAGGGTTTTCGGAATGAATCGGATGACATAATGTATAATTAACGGATATGCGGATATCATAGAGTTGACACAATTTACTGTATACTCTACATCGTGTCAATTGACATCTATTTCATAAAATTATTAAAATTTACATGGATAAAGTGGCAATAATTAATGTTTATAATTCAATTTTGATTATTACAATTTTATAAATAATTCATAAAGTTTACAACTAGGTTTTTTAATTTCTGTTCCACACTGTTAAGGAGTACGGGGCATTCACCAAGTTTTCTTAAACTAGGCTTTAGTTTCTTTAATCGTTATATTCACTAAGCTGTTGATTACTGGACTGTAGCTTTTGTATAAGATGATGAATACACAAATATTAATTTTGCGCGCCATCTTTTTTCTTACACAAGAATTATTTATATATTTTTATTAAATCTCATTTTATATTACGTTATAAAACTATTACGATATAATTATACAATTTTACGATATTTTTTTTATTAGAAATGATCTGACCGGCTTTAAAGCCCAAGACCTTCCAAGACCTTCCATTACACCTTTGGTCAAATAGTTACATAAATCTAAATCCTAAAATCCATTATCAGTAAATATATATATTTTTCATTTATTTTTTTTAATTTACGCAATTAAATTAGAAAAAATTTGTTATTTTATCTAAATATAATTACCCAATTGTTAAACAAATAATAAAAAATTATAGTTTTATTTTGACACTTAAAAAAATCTGTCATTTTTTTTTTTTTCATTCTACGTCATTTTCATAGGACTAAAACACATACATACAAATAAAAATATGTTTATTTAAAAAATTTAAATAGAATTTAATAAAATTGCCATAAATTAGAAAATTCATCCTTAAAATATCCTTGAAAAATAACTGTAAAAATTAAATGAATCAAGTTATAAGCAGAAAAACAAAAAAATATCTTAAGATACTTTTTAACCAAAACGCAATATAAAATATTTGCAAAAAAAAAAAAACAATAAAATAAACAAAAAAAAAACACAACCATTTCGAAAACGAACCGTTATTTTATTTCGTCATTTTAAATAACTGTAGAAAATTTTCATTACATTTTGACTTTACTTTGAAATTATCAAAAAAAAAAAAAAAAGTAAAAAGCAAAGTAAAAAGAAACTTAAGATAGATCCTATGATGAATTCTTCATCTTAAGGGGTTTTCTCTTTATTTTTTTTTTTTTGTATTTTTAGCTTTTTATTTTATTTTTTTAATAGAAAAATTCTATGACTGTACTCCAGTTGTCCTTTAAAAATATTCATTGCCATTTCTTAAATAATATCAAAGCTATACAATTTATCTTACTTGAAATATTAAGACATTCAGTATTAAATGTTAAGTAATAAAACAGATCCAAAATAGTCAAAAAATGCAAAAAAAAAATTAATAAATAAATATAAATAAAAGAAATCTGTTTATATTCTCATCATCATTATATATATATAAATAAGGCTAAATTCCATTCTATCCATTTCAAATGGGAATAGGGAAATGGGATCAATTTGATATCAAATTTGGAATGAGTTGGAAAAAAAACGGTTTTTTATTAAAATCAATATTACAAAAAATTTGGTGATTTTGGATTTACCGGTTAAGAATTAAATTCTTCATATTAATTTTGTTTTTAATTAAAGAGGAGTCATTATCTTGGGTCGGAAGTAATTTAAGAAAGAAAAATATAGGAAGAGAAGAGGAAAGAGCCATTTTGTTAAATTATAATGAAAACTGTCAAAATGGCATTTGTCAAATATGCATATAGTAACTATGAAATGAATAAGCGATAATTCCTTAGGGTGCATTTATATTGGAGCTGCGCTAATTGATAAGACCATCGATAAGGGCGTATATATTACAAGAAAATTATGTACATGATTTTAAAACAGGTGTTTGCATTGGAGTATCGCTTTGGTCAAGAATAAACAAAATATAATTTTTTTCGGTATGCTCTTATCGACGCTTTTATCACTTATGGCAGCTCCAATATAAACGCACCCTTAGGAATTCAAATTAAATTTTAAAAAGTATTTTAAAGATGAAAATTAAAATGGTAGGCAGTGGAAAGTATTGAAAGCTATTCATTGGAAATGAACGTAGTTTCTTCGACTTTTATAAAAGTAGCTTTATATAAGATTTACTAAAAAATAAGCTTTATTTATTTTATTTTTATTTATTTGTAGTACCAGACAATAATAAATATTGCCTGATAATATTAATGCTTTGCCTATTTGACATTTGGACTTCTTATTAAATTATTTTAATATACACTAAATTTTTTTTTATTAGATATGATCCAACCAGGATTTGAAGCCGAGACTTTTCGATTAAAAAGCCGCTACTTTACCATTGAATTATCGGTGAAATAAGTATAAACTGTTTGAATTCGGATTCCATAACTGTTAAAAACAATAAAATTTTCGTACCTATATATATTTTTATATTTTTATTACTTATAATGCAGACCAGATTATTTTGAGATCATAATAAAAATTGTTATAAGATAGTAAAAATTATTTTAAATTTTATTCAATTACTTTTAAAATAATATTTAATTAATGTCTATTTTCCTCTTATTTCCAATAGTACTAGACTAGTCAGTAGGCATTTGTAGCTTTGGATTTGCATAGACAATTCCTGCTTTATATTGGTTAAAATACTTAAAGAAGTGTGAGTTAATAAAACAAATCGAAAATTTATAAAATAGCTCTATTTCTATATTGTTAGTTATTTGAACATATAAGGTAACAAATACTAAAATATAGTACTGAGAATTATATTAACATTACTAAATTTACTGTTTCAGTGTTCTTGGACAAACCCCTGGACCGTTATTCGATGATACACAATTACATGTCCGGTGATATAAAATTGTAAATATTTATTACAGAGGGCTTGGTGTATTAATGAAGCACCACCATTTCTTTCTATTATATTTTATATTTGCGAAATACGGGTCAAATCATAGGATATCAAGAATCACAATTCGTTCCTGATAAAAAAATTTAAAAAAAAATTTAAGATAAATAATAAAAATTATATTAAACGCTAAAAACAATTTTAGGTATATTTATCTTAAATTCTATATGATGTGATTGTTATTTACCCTTTTAACACTCCTGGAAATTAATATTAATTAAGTTTGAAAGAAAGTTTTATTTAATACTCTTTTTATTTTTTTTCTATTTGTAGGAATGTATTAACAGATTTTTTCTTTCAATTTATGTTTTTCGTAGACATAATATATATATATATATATATATATATATATATATAAGTTTGTTTGTATTATATAAAAAACATTTATAACAGGTGATCCAGACCATGCAGAATAAAAAGAAATGTTTAACTTAAGAGAAACTGGTGATGTTATAACCCCTGGGGTAAACCCTAAATCTTGTTGAATCAGAAGTTTACCTAAACCAAGATTTTAACTATTTGTATAAAAGTATCTCTACTCTCCTCTTAAAATTACAGATAGCAAGTTCAATTTTTCTAGGACCCAACTAATTATATCACAAATTCTGAACACCAGATTTTCTTTTTTTGTAGAGTTCACTTCAATGTATAAAGCTGTTCCTTTTCCTTAAAAAGTGCGAAGTCCAGTGTAGCTGGGTGGCACAGTGGTTAGAGTTCATGTGGTTTCATGTGAAAGGCCCGAGTTCGAATATCAGTGATACTGAAAAAACTTTAATCTGATTTTCGATTCAACACAGCTACCATTCGCAATTGAGTTCAAAATAATGGTTGAATCAATATTTGATAATTATATGTCTTTAATAAAAAATAAATTAATATAAAAACATAAACAAATACAAAATACAAACAAAATAATTTAATTGAATAATATAACTCACAGATATGGAATATTATATAACTCAATTACAAAATTTTTACAATTTAAGCAAAAATAGAATTGTATCTATTGAAAATCTAAAACGTTTCTACATTTTATAAGATGCAGTAATATCTCATGTTTAAATTGTATGTGGAATTCAATTCATACCCCCGTTGCAACATACACATATATAAACAGGCTGTTTAGCCTATAACAAAAAAAAAGTAAGGATCTGCAATTCTTGCTGTTCATTAAAGTGTACCAATACTTTCCAAACAATTTAGTTCTAAACATGCTGTTAAAATGGAATCGGGGCCACTTGGGAGCTCTCTTTGCCAAAAGCAGTACTTTTGAGAAGAGAGGAACTATAAATATATTTTCTAATTTTTTAACGAATTTCTTAAAAATCCGGATTTAGGCGAACTTCAGTTTATAATTGAAATTTTCCAGCCCCTTCCGAAAGTTGAAAATATCACAAGTTTTTTTTTAAAATAAACACCCCTTACGTGTTGAATCAATATTCTCAGTAACTAGAAGTAAATCAACCTCAAAAAGAAACCTTTTTTTTTATCATAGTCATCTTTCGCAGTTATTTTTTTTTCCCAACGACGAGTGCAAAATCCAAAATTCATTTGGGAAAAACAAAAGGAAAATTTGTGGTTTTTCGTAAAAAAACTAAATCTAAAAGAAAATCTAAATCATTTTTCTTTAAAGAAAAATATAAATTATTACCATACTTATTTTTTTCATTGTATATAAAATCCTGTTCAATGCCAGAAACATATCCTCCACTCATGTAACCCAATCGAGGCAGAAAAAAAAAACGAGAAGCTTTAAAAATGGTCGACTCAAGAGTATTTACCCCAAAAAGTGATATATTAGTATGACCATCTTTTGATAAATGATAACTACTTAATTTATAAATATTGTTGGTGTATTTTGGTAGAATGGTTAAAAACGAAGAAATACGAGTATATATATATGTATATATATACTTATATATACAAAAAAAAAAAAAATAGTAATTGGTGGACATAAAAGAAATTTTTGGTGGTATTTTTATGTCACGAACAGAATCATTTCCATATCGTTATTATATACAAGATGTTTGTCTTTAATTTTCTTATTTTAATAATTTCAATAAATCCTTCAAGAAGTTCTTGTCCATTTTTTTTTTTTTTTAAATTTGATTATTAAAGTGAAGCTTCAAATATCCGCTCAACTGTCCAATAGTATAAATCACAAACACATAAAATTTACGAATATTATGAGTGAATTAGAAGATCCCAATCAAAACTCTGTTCTCCACCAAAATATCCAACTTTATTTACCACTAAATTTACTATTTTATTTCAATATGTGAAAGCACATCCGTTTAAAATTGGCTGATCAAGTTAACGAAAAAATTTCTGAAACTATAAATTTTATGTAAATAAGATATTTTAGCCAAATTTTCCTAGTCCAGCTAATGAAGCAGAAGACAAACTTACAAAATCGAAATGAATCTTAAAAATTATATTAAAAATCGCGCAAACCTCCCGATCTCATATTCTAATTTACCCAATCTGCGAAATCATTCTTTCTTCTAGCAAAACAAGAATTCACACCAAACTTCTTTAAAATCAATTAAGATTTTGCTGAATTATTAGAATTTGACATTACCGAGAATCGCCAGGCTTTATGATATCAATTTATGAAAACTGCTCTTCATGGGAACCCACCAATATTATTAGTATGTACCAAATTTAAATCGACAATGAGAACTCAAGATTTTTTGAAAAGGCTGTTGTTTTTGTATGGGAGCCCCCCGCTCTCGTGATTCGATTTGCCTGATCCCCGAATTTAACTTTACTATTGACGAAGAAATCATTACCAAATTTTATCAAAATCGGTTGTAATTTATGCGAGTTATCGTGCTACATACAAAAATTACCGGATTTTCACGTTTTTGGCACTATTTTTTTGCACTTGTTTTAATTTTTTTCGCCAACAATATTTAAGTGCCTGTTTCTTTAAATATATACCTTGGAAAAATAGTTCAAAGCTTCTTGTTCGGATTTAAAATATTGGTTTCCAAATGCTTTCAGTATAGATTTTTTATTCTTTGCTCTCCAAGAAATTTTACCTGAGGTATAAAATATCTGAAAGTTAGATATTAATTCTTAACTTTTCTCAGGGTCTTAACACATCTATTGCTTGGAACACGCTTTTTCGCATGTAGGCACAAAAGTTAAGTGTTGGAATTTTGATGTTGTTTTTACATTTTGATGCTGTTGTATAAATTTTGAAATTTAGCATTTAAATCATATCCGAACATAGAATACTTTAAGGTTAATTGAATACTTTTGAGCTCATACACAAACATTAATTATTTGGAAACGGTCACTGAGTCTTTTATAAAAAAACTTTAAAACTTCATAACCAGATAATAAACCATCTGTTGTTGGAAATTTTTAATTATAGGTTCCTTCTTGAAATACTTTGAATTCCTAGGATGAGAATAGTATTTTCAGATTTTTTTATTAAAGCTTTTTTTAATCCAATGAAATTTCCCAATTCTTCACTCCATTGGTTTTGTATGGTTAAACTTCAACACTAACAAAAGCAACTTCATTTGCTATTTTGGGAAAAATCAATTGACCAAAAATCGAAAATAAACCCATTTTCCATTTATCCACTTATCTTTTCATACAAAAATTTAAAAATGATTAAATTAGGAATTATAATAGAACATATTTTGTACTAAATTACTTGGTCACCTAGATCCAAATTTAATTTTATTTCATAAGAGAATTGCGTAAAAAAAATAAATGTTTTTCTGCTCTTTTTATAACCGTGTAAACAATAGTTAAAGGCATATTAAAATTAGTCATGCGTTTGTAATGCATGGAACTAGATAAATGCTAGATATGAATTCAGAATCTTCCAAAAGAATTAATATTATTACGTTCACTAAAAGCATTTCGGGAATAATTTGTATAGTTCCCGTTGTTTATAGTTAAAATTACAGCAATTCTTCGTAGCTGCCAAATAAATCTTTCGAACCGATTTCCTTACCTCCGAAACTATTAAAACTAGGAGGTTGCAAATTTGGTTCATATAAAAGATGAACACATTTAAAAAATTTTAAACTCTCAGGATTTGATTTTCGAATAGCTGCCTTGAAAATTTCAATACCATACTTAGATATCTTCATTTCAAAGTTTGAGATTATTCGGAGCAAGGCTTAGAGTAGTTGTCATAAAGATTTCTGATCCCAATTTCTAAAACTTACCAGAATTGATGATCACAAAGTTATGATTAAATAAGAAATATTACAAGTAGGCTAACATATAAAACAAACCTAGAAAGAAATGACACAAAGCTAAGTATTAGCAAAGATGAAAACTATCCTTATAATACTTAGGAATGAGGGTAGCTGCTATACAAGTTTTGAAGCCAGTTGCAATATAATTGTTGCAACTGTTGCCAGACCTTTGACTTGACTAAAATTTTAAATATTCAGAAAATAATATAATCAATCATTGGTATATTGCATTTTAAATATAGTTCTCTAATAATCAATAGATTCGCACGTGTATCAAAAAGTAAACAAGAGTAACTGTATTCTTCCACGTTTTTATTAATTTTTTTTTTTTTCTATTTTTATTATTAAATTTATTTAATAAAAACCCTAATAAGTTAATAAATAATATTTCCTTTACATAATTTATCATTATTTTAATACAAGTAAAATAATAATATGGACTCTAGAGATTTATTTTATTTTTAATATCCTGGACAATTTTCCGTTCATTTTCAATTTTATTCTATCCCAATTTTTTGTTTTTTTTTATAGTTTTTTTTCTGCATTTTTATTTTTCCGAATTTATCAATAAAATATAAAATTTCACTTTTTAAATATTTATTTAAGCACTAATATTATAAAATCCTTTATTTAACAGTGGCGTAGCGTGTTAATTTCCCATAGAGTGTGAAATATTTTCAAAAAGAGTATGCATATAAAAATAAGACTAAAAAATAATAATAGATGAATTTTCAAATTTACTGCACTTGAATCTCCGAAATATTAATTTAAGTAAAAAATACTTCACAAGAAAAAAACGTCACAAGATTTGACAGTACATCTTCTATTAAATTAATTTTTCATTTAACGCAATGGCTTATGTAGTCGTAAATACACTACAATTTGTCACATGACAAAATTCGGTTTAGTATTTTAGTTTTTTATCTCTCCTAAAATCTGTAAATCCAGATTTTGTAACCAACTATAAAATCCCTCCTAAATTTTTTTTATATTAATATATATTTTCAATAATAAAGAACTTCCAAACCCCCGCTAAGCAAATTAATTAAATCTTGATTTTGTAACCAACTCTAAAATCTGTCCTAAAACAGATATTACACATTTATAAATATTCTGGAAAACGTATATTAACCCTACTTTTGAATCAAACTGTAAAATTTTTTCTAATTATCCATAAAATTATGAAAAGATTTCTCTCTGCAATATTTATCATATTTGGGAGTTGTGCATTGAATTATCAATTAAATTAATTTGGCCTTAGATAATATTAATAAAATTCAAATAATTCTATTAAAATTCTCTATAGGCAAAAAAAATCCAGCAAATGAAATACAGGCAAATGACACTACAGGCAAATGACACTACAGACAAATGACACTACAAGCAAATGAAATACAGGCATATGACACGCTCCCATTTGACCGATTCTACTAAAGTGATAATATCTCATCAATTAAAAAGAAAAATTAACAAGAAAAACATATTTAAGAATATTTTTTCCGAAAAAAATTATTCAATTTCGAAAAAAATCATTGAATTAAACATAAAGTTTAAAGAATCATAAAGAATGAAATTGACATCTGTCTCATTGAACCGTTTTTTTTTATGAATAAAAGAGTTTTGGAAACAGCGCTTTGGAATTCGGAATGTCAAAAATATTCCGAAAATTTAAAAAATTTTATCTGTGTCAGAACTGCATAAGTTTTGCATCTCTTCCTTTTAACTTAAGAAAAAGATTTATGAGCATTGTACTTATAATGAGAGATATTTCATTTAATGGGTGTGCAGCGAACATCTTGCTCTACTATAAAGACTACACTGATTTATTTATATATATATATACATTTATATATATAAATATTTTATTATTTGTATTTTTGCAACCTTGTCCTACATACTTTTAGTATTAATATATAGTAAATCGGTAGTAGTGTTATATAGGATATATATATATATAGTATGCTGTTGTTCTTAACAGTTATAATTTGTTTTAATACCATAAAATAAAGGACAAATAAAGAAAAAAAATAAATTTTTTAATACAAACAAAAAAAAATAATGATGCAGTAGATCATTAAAATAATTTTCCTTTAAAATAAAAAAAAAACAAAAAATATTATAGGTAAACCATTTTAAACATTTTCTATATAAATTGTTTGTTTATTGCTTCCAAACAATCAAGCAAGGCATTTTATGTATTTTGTATTTTTTTATATCTAAAGAATTTTTAAAACATTCCTTACAAAAAAATATTATTTCTGAACTAAATAGTTTTCTAAGAATTTTAAAGTACTGCCATCTTTTAGCAGTAATTTAAGAGAATGCGGTTACAATTTCTTTGTTTATTAGATTTTCAAAAAAAAATATTTACTTATAATCTCTGGAACATATTAATATATATATATATACATAT
Organism: Dolichopus griseipennis; assembly: GCA_963082915.1. Classification (NCBI taxonomy): domain Eukaryota; kingdom Metazoa; phylum Arthropoda; class Insecta; order Diptera; family Dolichopodidae; genus Dolichopus; species Dolichopus griseipennis. The sequence continues at coordinate 325,662,877 of OY720441.1, forward strand.
TATTTTTGAAGATCTTCCATTTATAAATTCGATTTACAATATTTATACCGTTATATGAACGCAGTTCTAAGGGTATCTATCCTTAGTTTGCCATAATATTTTTGACAGCTACAAAGTAGATTGGTAAATACCTTGGTTGTGGATAGAATCAGAATCGAAATGTAAATCACTTTGGCAAGGATTCTGAAATTTTCCCAAATATATTTATATATAAAGTCCATCTTTGCTATTTCCGTTGAACAAGTTTATTCAGCGAGTTCAAATAGCTGCTATACAACTTATTTTCTTATATGAGCATAACTCTCCATTTAATAAAGTTGTTTTAAAGTTCTTACTCTAACTATTGCAGAATATTAGCTAGAGTTCGAAAAGCTGCCACACAATTTTCTTCTTATTTATGGTGTAATGATCTTTATGCTCTGATTAAGTTGTATTTTGAAACTTTACTAAAAGTATTTAAGTTTTGATCAATATATGTAGAAAATTTTGTTTGTCTGGTACAAATGGTTTAAATAACTGCCATCAATTCTTCTGTTATCTTTAGCTCGGGATCAAATTACATGTGTTTCTTAATGGCTTCTGGGAAATTTAATCAGACTGAGGTCCATGTTTTATATAATAAGCTTATCCAGTTAGTTATTTTAATACTTAGATTTTAGACGTATAAGTTCTGAACTCTTTTCATGCTAAAACATATGTTTGCATTTATCGAAATAGGGCTTTTATATACTTTAAAGTCATTGCTTTCAGATTTCTTAAAATGTTTTCCAAATGTTTTGGTTCTAAATTTACTTTGATCAAACATTGGAAAGGTTATTTGAACGGATACTATTTTTGAAGATTTTATGATCTTCGAGTAGTTTAAGATTGCAAATATATATGCATATTCCTTGCAGTTCATAGATTATTAAAATCAACTCACAAAAATCTGATCAGATTTATTTCTTATACATGAAACCATCTTCAATATTAAACCTTTGATATTTCAACGTTTAATAAGCTTACTTCCATAACTATTAATTCATTTTAGTGCAGGGAATACACGGATATATAGGTTTGTACACACAAGAGGTAAACTCTTATTATCGGAGATATAATAGTCTCAATGTCTTTTGGCTTATTTTTTGAGTCAAAAGCCCTCGAGGAACTCTTAAATTCTCCATGACTTATGACTTTTGACTTAATATCCCTATCATATCCCCGCATATCCACGTCATATCCCCCAACCAAAAGCAATTACTAGTTTTCTTTTGAAAATTCTTACAATGGACTGAAATATCTGAGTATCGATGCCGAAGATAATAAAGATAATAATGAAAATTAATAAGATCATTAAACATTATTAGAGTAGTAATAGACTGATTAATTCATATTTTTTTTTTTTACTTTTAATACAAATATAATGGCTTTTAATACAATTAAACAATTGTATGCCACTGGCTAGGGGTTAGAACTTTCGGCACTGTCTAGATATTTTAAAACATACATCTTCTAATAGTCACTCAAGTGACATGTATAAAATTCCGATTTTATATTCTAATGTAATTACAGTAAGAATTTATTAAATTTTGCTAATTGTTATCAGCCAAAGTCACAAAGACCCAAACTACATATTAGTCCATCTTTCCTAACTATATGTTGGAAGCGTGCACTGAGAAATGTTTAGATTTTATAACATAACAAAAGGCTGGTAGTTAAGTTTTTTTAGACAGTCTTTCAACATTTAAAATACTGAATTTCTATTAAAAATTGAAATAATCTTAGTTAATTAAAATTATTTACATAATATAACTAAATATTAAATTAAGTTCTATTCATTATTTCTAAAGAATAAACTTAAATAAGCTTAGGGTCTCCTCCTTTGAATTATGTTAAATCTAAAATTTTTTCAAGTTAAATTACTCTAATTTAAATAACCGACCTTTGGTATTCTTTTACCATTTTTTTTAATTAATTTATTTAAAATTGTCTATCTTTAAGAATTAAAAAAAATATATATATAGAATTATTGCCTCATTTCATCATTGACTGTAGACCGACCAAACAAAGAAACTAAATTAATAAAAAAAAAATAGCAAAAATAGTATAAATAAAAATAATGCGAAAAATACAAAAATATGGTGCCAAATTTGTGTGTAAAATGACATTGCCGCATATTATTTTTTATATTTATTATATTTTTTTTTTAATTTCTGTTATTGTTGTTTAACATTTTTTTTATTTTGATTTTTTTTTTGTATTGTAAAGAACTAAAAATGATTTATGTGTATTCTGCGACTTTGCGTATTCAAAAAAAAACAAAAAATAGTAAAGTATTTTTTGTTTTATGTCAGTTTTTTGTAAAATAAAAAAAATGTAGGTATGGTAATACTATACTAAACTTCAAAATTGTTGTATCAATATATAAGTGTATAAGTGTAATATGTTTTTTTAACAAGAAAAGCGTTATGCTGGAACCCTCAAGGTGGGTCCAGAACAAAATGGAAGAGATTGATGAAATAAATATATATGAAATCTCCTGGAATGAAATTGAAAAAACAGCTAGAAACAAAGAAGAATGGAGACTTTAAGTTGAAGCCCTATGCTGCCTAGTGAAGTAATGGGAAAAAAAATTGCATACTTTTAGATTAATATTCGTCATAAGTCATAAATAACTTATCCATCTTTAATTTATATGATTGTAATTTAATGTAACATTTGGATCTGGATAACTCATCTTATTTTAAATTTTTATTTTTTTATTCTTCCTTCCTCTTTACGGAAGGAGTACAGGGCATTCTCCAAGTCTATTTAGATCAGGCTTTAGTTTCTTTAATCGTTATATTCACTAAGCAGTTAATTACTCAGCAGTAGCTATTGTATAAGATTATGAATACACAAATATTAATTTTGTTGCGCCATCTATTATACCACACAAGAGTTATGTACATATTTATATTAAACCTAATCTTATATTACGATGTTAACTATTACGATAAAAATATACAATTTAATATATATATTCATTTATTATATATGATGTGACCAGTTTTTGAACCCGAGACTTTTCACATGAAAGACGGCGTCCTTACCACTGGTCAGATATTAACGCCATTGGCCAGATTTTATAAAATCTTAGCAACTACATTTTATTATAAATACAGAATAACTACACATCAATTTTTTTTTTTTGTAATTTTCATTTCTTTTTTTAACATTTATTTATTTTTATTCATTTTACTTAATTTTTTTAATGATTTTTCCCGCGTTTTATATTGGTTTCTCATTTTATTTAAGTTTTTTTTTTTTTTGTAAATGAAAAACTTAGTTAATATACTAATATACTGTATTCATATATTTAGCCACATATACATATATACACAGAAACTTAATTTTGAAAAAAGAGACCAAAAAAAAAAAAAAACTTATCAAAGGACAACAGTTGACAAAAATTCAGAGCCAGTCTCCGATTTTATTTTTTTTTTTTTTGATTTATGGACCATCTTAAATCTTTGAAAATAAATAATAATACACTCAGTTTTTCTTTTTTTTTTTAAAAAAATATAAACCTACCACAAAGTGTGGGGAAATTAAATCGTGAAAAAGATAAAAAAAAATTCCATCCCTTCTAAATAAAAGTCATGAAAAAAAAAACAGGGTTGAGTAAAAAAAAAAAACAATCTTTGATTAATATTTTCTTTGTTTTTAATACTTCCATTTAAGAAATAAAAAATTAGATTGGATTATAGATAAGATAAGTTAGATAGATACACAAACAAAGATTTTTATTATAAATGTCACTTACAATTTAATAAAATCCTAAAAAATTACAAAATTAGAGATTTAAGAAAGAAATTTAATAAATATAAAAGCTATGCTTAAGCTACTAATCAAATAGACAAAGATTATTAAAAAGATTTAATAAAGCTTTGAATGACATTTTCCCATAATTCATTTAAAAATATTTTCCTAGATATGTGGTAATTGTCAGTGAAAATCGAAAAATAGCCCAATCCTAAATTAATTAATATTATATATACGAGTACATAGGTTTTTTGGGTTGGTCTGGGGATGCGTAACCAAACAACCCGCTTTTAAACCTTAATTCTAAGCATTAAGCCTATGTTTTATTGCAATTGTATATTTTGTTTTTATGGGTTCGGATTAGAAATGGGAGGTTGGAAAATATCATTGTTAAAATAAATTTATCATTGTTCTTCTTGGGAACAAGAAACTGGGATTTATGAATCGAAGTGAAAAAATTGAGGTGAATATTGTAAATTCTTAAATTTTATTATACAATCTAAATGTTTTATTTTTGGAACAACCAAGTACTAATTTTAGGAATTACATGAGTTAGTCCGAAAACCAAACGATCTTATGAGCTGTATAAGAATCTACTTAGTCTCTGTTAAGACTAAACAATGAATGAGCTTCTGTTGCACTTCTTTATTTCATCTCAAAAAACATTGAATTCAGGTACTACTTTTTTTATCTGAGAGCATTTGTGACTAAAAAATATTGTTTTATCAATACAAAATAATTATTTGCACCTTCTTAGTAATAGACCATATATGCATTATGGGTTTATACCTTGAGCTTAAAACATCAACTGTCTATCCTGCAGAAACGTATATTAACTAATCAGTTAAATAATTGGCTTACAAATAAGGGTTAAATTTATTGCAATTATAAATGTAGCGCGAAATTCTTAAATATTTTACTAATGACTTGAATCCCATTACTATCAGTATATTCAATTATATCTTATTAACCGTTCCCAATATTCGACAAATTATGATAAGCTCAAACATTTACGAGAATACTAAAAGAGACCAACTCACTGTCTGAGCTTTTTGATTTCAATATTAATAAACTAACAATAAAAGCCAGAGTTGAACGTTAACAATTGTATATGTAGAAACTAACTACCAAAGTCTGAAATCTGCATTTTTATCTAACATTACGGATTGAAAGCACGGTCCTCACATTGTTTTTCCAAAGTAATCTTTTATTTATATAAAAGTAATATAACACAAACTGCTTATTATTTTTAAATTTGATTTAATAATTTTGTAATACTAGGTTGTTGTTTTTAAACATTTTTAAATGATTTTGTAAAAATGTGCCTATATAGTTTCACTCTGTCCGTCCGTCCGTTCGTATGTTTACAAAAACTTTTACACAGTTTGAAATAGAGAAAAAAAATGTTAACTACGGGTATATATTGCCAAAAAAATAATTTTATGAAAGAACATTTTTCTGTAGTTCCAAACGTTACGGAGCTGCAGTACCCCAAAGCTGAAAAAGCCCTAAATTTAAAATGTTATGACAAGGGTTTACTGAGGTTTATTTTAGTATGAAAACGGTAAAAGACTGCTGTTTTTATAAAGTTTTAAATCGCAATTTTATAATGTTGTTATACGGTACTAAAATCCACATTTTTGCTAATAATTTTCTAAAAAAAATCCATTTTAGAGGAAGTCACAATTTAATTCCTAAAACCTCAAAATTTTGGAAGTGGATATCGGGTTGGATCCTCGAGAATCACCACAAGTTTGCTTAGTATGAGAATCTTCCCCATTAAAGGGCTATTAGGGCTTAAAAATTTCCCATTTTTATAAATCAGTAACTTAGTCACCAGTGCATATATTTCCAAAATTAAACTCATTATGAAACATTGAAAATGTGCTGTTTTAAAAACCCTTGATTTTTTCATCACTCATTTTTCATTCAATGTTTTCTTCTGGTTTCCTCAAGGTATGTTCGATCCATCGCCATTTTCTCTCTCGGATCTCGACTTCAATCATCTTCTGATTGGTTTTTTGCCACAGATGTATGTTGGTCATTATTTGCGGCTAATGAACTCTTAAGATACGGCGTAGACAACGATTTATATACATCTGCAATTTTTTGGTGATATTGGCGGTTAACTTCCATGTTTCACAGACGTATAGAAGTTTTGATTTGTTTCAAAGATGATTAGCTTTATCCGCAGGGCCATATTATATGACTGCCATATATTTAAAAATGTTCCGAAAGAAGCTCCAGCTTTATTTATTCTGCTATTAACATTAACTTCGGTTCCCCCATTAGACATCACCATATTTCCTAAACTACCTAGACCAATCAGTTTCAAATAACTGTACAATTTTTCAAAAGAATGTATTATTTCAGTAAAAATAAAACTAAACGTAGAAAAAAACACGTTTTTTGAAGTTTAATTAAATCTATTTAAAAAGAACAACAAACTTTTAAACCTTCATTATGCTTTTAAGTACTTAGACTAACCTATTTAATAATTGGTCAATGTTAAAAGGAAAAGTTTAACAAATTTTTTCACTAATATTTTGTGTGTAATTAATTATTTATTGTACAAAATAACTTTTATTTCACCTCATTATAAAAAAAAATGTGAAAATTCATATAAAATAATAATTAATAATCTGGTCGACCTTGAATTGCAACCTTTACTCTACTCTTCTAACAAATAGACTAACACAGAATTTTGTTTTTTTTTAAATAACCTTCACCATTTAAAGGTTTACCATTTTTACAATTGTTAAAATTTAAAACAAATGGTAATAAAAATAAAAATGTACATTGTAACCGCACAGTAAAATTCGCTAGAATAATTTCGTCAAATTTTAAATGAAATTTTTTTTCATTAAATAAATGCTATTATAAAATTGAATTTACTTTTAGAATATTGCACATTTTCAAAATTTTATTCTGATTTTGGTTTTTTCAATTTGTATTGAAAATTTAACGTTCTAACCATTTAACCGTTTGGTTTACAAGCCAATCTATAACTTAAGTGCATCATAACCTAACTTTAGTAAAGATTAATGAATTTGACATACAATTAATTCTAAAGATAATTTTAAGCCTTTTGGCATGTTAAACATTTGATATTCCAATAGATAAAATTCTCTATTGTTACATCTATATATATTTATATAAAAGCGAAAGTTTGTTTGTATGTTTCTTTGTTTGTTTGTATGTAGCGAATAGACTCCAAAACTGCCCAGCCGATTTTCATGAAAATTTGTATATAGGGGTTTTTGGGTACGGAAAGAAATCGTGGCCCAAAAATTTTGCTCTAACGGACCGCCAAGTTGGGGCTGTGGAACAAGTATTTAAACTTCTTTGTTCTAAAATGAAAACGGTTTGACCGATTGACTTCAAATTTTGTATACTTGATTCTCCTTGAGAATTGAGTTGACACTATTAACAGTTTTGGAATTTGTTAACCCATGTCGGGCCGACGGGTGGTCAAAATAATTTTGGAAGCTAATATTGTCAAAATATGCGAAGTACTGCTTTGGCAAAGAAGAAAGCCTCAAAAAAATTTTGTTGAGTGATTTGGAAGCAAATTACGTCCAATTTTGCGCAATACTGCTTTGCCTAAAGAGAAAGTGTAAATTAGAAGCGATTTGACCGGTTTACCTCAAATTTTATATGTGTGAAGCAACTTGAAAATGGAGTTGAGTCTGTTAACAGTCAGTCCTACGATTTTTCAAAAAAAATTTTTTGGAAGTAAATTACGTCAAAATTTAAAAAGTAGTCTGTACTGCTTTGAATTACAGAAAGTTTCAAAAATTACTAGAATAATCCTAGAAAAATCGTTTTAAAAAGATTGCTTTCATACATTTTAAAATTTACATGTGTAAACCGTGTGTAAGTTTTGTGTTAACTTTTTGCAGTAACATCAACTTCAATTAAACCTCCATTCAGAGGCGCAGCAACGCGCACCGGGTATTAGCTAGTTTTTAATAATTTTGTATATGGGGTACAACACGGTTCTTCCGTATCTGTGAGTTATATTATTCAATTAAAATTTTTGTTTTTATTATTAGGTTAATTTATTTTATATTATTAATATATAATTTAAATCCAAAAGCAAATAAGAAAACTAATTATGCTAAGAAAGAACTACTTTATTGTCTAACGGTAAAAATATAACGGTTTAATTTTAATTGTACAAAATGTTAAGAAAATATTTCAATGCACTTTATGGCCACTAGATGACGCCATCAGTACTAATGGCCTATATATTCGGAAGCTTGGAGATATAAAGTACCGTTATGTTATGACGTCATTTAAAAATATAATGATCACCGCTTAACGAAACTTTATTCAAGATATTCTGCAAGTGCCACTTGAAATATTAGTTCTCTAGTTTCAGAAAGTAATATTGCAAGTGGAAAATGTTAAGATCAATTCTAAGTATTAGAATATATAATATCAGGAGGTTCTATTCCAAAAGGTTTTTATGGTCTTAGCATGGGTACACTACCATAAAAACATTCTGGATAAATTCTGAATGATACATAAAGATGTCTGACCATAACCGTTTAACAATTAGCATGTAAGAACAACTACAAAACTTCATTTTAAACTTTAGTTATTAAATTTGAAGTTTGAAAATTGGAAACTCACCGAAAATCCTTGTAAAATAATTGTAATTGAAAAACCTTGGTCAGCTCGCAATGATGAAATAACAACATATCTGCAATCTCATGCAAAATGGAACCTCTTTAAAAACTAATTTCCTAAAAACAAATTTTGTACCGCAATCCTATAGATTAGAAAATAATAAATTTCAAAATATTTAGTGTAAGAATTAGACTAGAAAATGTTTTATTTATTTTTTTCATTTTCACCTTAACCTATAAAATTTAGTTTATATATATACTAGTAATACAATATATAGTTATACAATATATATATAGTTATATTGTAACATTATAGTTACAGTTTTTTTACCTAAAATTAAAAATTACAAATAAAATGCAATAAAAGGTGGAAAAAAAACAATAAAAGAAACAAAAAAAACAGAATAAAAAAAAAAAATTAAACCAAAACTAAAAAGATCCCACAGCACTTTGCAATTAACTTTAGTAAATTTTCCTTTTTAAATATTTAAAGATTTTGCAATTAGAAAGTCCAGTTTTTTTTTTTTTCATTTTATGTGTCCTCCTATTACCAAATGAATTTTTCTATTTTTATTTTCTTTCTCTTTCTTTCTCAGCAATTTTGGTTTTTACTAACATTCCCATAAAAAAAGCGTGAAATTCTTTACTTTATATTGTTATTCGCTTTTAATTCATTTTTTATTTTTTTTTGCGTTTTCCCGGCTTTAGTTTTTTTAAGTGTTTTTTTTTTTTTTTTTTTATTAAATTTACAGTTATTCTTCATTATTTCCCGTTAAAACAATTTTACTCTTAATTATATCCGAATACTTTTAAAAAGTAAATTAAAGCAATAAAAAGAAGGAGGAAAAACGGACGTTTTTTTTCTTGAAAATGTCTTTTCGGGGGGTTGTCCCTCTATAGTTGCGCTTCTCTTTCATTTTGTTTTCCCTAATGTATGAGGCATATTAGGAATTAAATGAATTAAAACTTTTTACATTTAAGTTTATAACACCTTGATTTTGTGCATTCTGTAAGTTTTGGCATGCAAAACATAATTAATGAATTAATGATTCCCGATAACTTAATTCAAATAGCCCGTAATAAATTTTTTTATTATACAACTTGAATTATCAAATCTTTATCTAGACTCTAGAGATTCATCACCAAGCAAATTTTAGGTTATGTTAGAAGAAAACCCCTCGGTTTAAATATTAATTTTATAACCTCAAGGTTATACCTTACAGTGGTGGTTTGGATCAAAAGGATACAAAGTGCATTTAATTGAGAGTGATTTTGATTTATTTAATTAATTTGTTGTTTTTCAATAAGAAAAATATCGGATAGACCTTAAAAACAAATGCACTATATTCTCTAGATACCACTTCAGCTCATAAAACTTCATTAAAATAATTAAATACAACCGAAAGAAGGTGTTCCGTAATTGAAATCATATACATAGTATGAAACTGTCTCCGACTCCTATCCGCGATCTCTTCATGCATTTGTATCTTCTATGTTTATTCTCCTCAGTCTTTCCGCATTGAAAGATCAAGACTGATTTTGGTAATTATAAAGTCAAAGACGTTTAATTTGTGGACTATTTGGATATTTTCTATTATATTAATATTATGTTAACTCTACAGAATTAACTTTATACTAAGGCAGTATGTACCCTACGTAATTAACGGTAATAGTGTTTCATTAAACCAAACGATTCCTCTGGAGACATTTAAGTCTATGTCGTAGTTGAAAAACCCTCCTCTTCTGAATTTATAATGCCTCTAACAAATCTTATCTGCAGCCTCTGCTTGCTTTTATATATATTTTTCCTTTATTCTCTCCATTCCTTCTGCATCAGCTGATAGAGGCTTGCATACCTATAAACTCTTTGATTTTGATACACTTGGTAACGATACCTTTGTAATGGCTTTTTTTAATAGATCCTCTAAGAAAAAATAGATGCTCCAAGAAACTCACCGCATTCTATGATTCTGGAGACTTTAACTAAATTTGTTTTTATCTTTTAGTTGTCATTTAAATTAAAAAATATTTTTTATCAAAATTTAGTCGTTATTACATTCATATTGTTATTTCTTTTTTTATTTTATTTATTTTTATTCTTCATAGAGTTGTTGCTGTAACTGTTGTCAAGGTCTATTAGTAATATGAAAAATTAGAGTGTAAGGCTAAAAATAAATATAAAAAAAAAAAAAAAAGAGTTTTTAAATAAATTTTTAAATGATAATTTTTTTTTTCTGCAGTTAATTGCAAATGTCGGGAAAATGAGAAATGAAATTATATTTTTATGCATTTTAATGAAATAAAAATAAAACTGAATGAAAAAAAATTTCTAAAAAAAATATGCCTAGAGAGTTCTCCTTTTCACTTGTAGTATTTGTTTCATATAAAAACAACTGGGCATATAATTTATCACTGAATGACATTAAACAGCATGTTTTATGTATTGGATTCTAGGAAGAATCTCTCCCTTTTTCAAAATTTGTTTGAAAAGAAAAAAAATCCGAACTGGAAATGCCGAATCTGTTGACAGTTTTTAAAGTGTCAAATACATGTCCTAACATGTTATGGCCTATCTACAATGACGATCTCATGACGCAGTCAACAAAGGAGTGTCCATAATGAAATGTACATGACAGCGTTTTTTGACATTGATTTGTTTACAAATTTCATGAATTAAAAAATATTCAATAGTTTAAAGTTTATTGTATAGCTATTTTGAATAATGGTTTGATATTATTTAACGATTCTAGGCTCGTTTATCGCAAGCAATTCATCGCGATGGAATTCATCGCAAGCAATTCATCGTAAGCAATTTATTATTATTTAATTATTTAACTCTGGTAGCCAGAACAATCGCGCGATTTTTTTTTTTTCTAACATTGTATATACAAACACACATATAAATATTCTGGAAAAAGCGGTAATCCTGATTTAGAATTCAACTCTAAAATCCAATATTACATTAGGTATCGGATATTCATCGCAATAAACTTCGCGATGAATATTTCCTTGCGATGAATTGCTTACGATGAATTGCTTGCGATGAATTGCTTGCGATAAACTTTGCTGTGAATTTATTATTGCGATAAACTAGCCGGATACCTATTTAACCCTAGATAGGAAAAGATTTAATAATTTTATTAATTTTTTATTCTGAAATATTTTTTTTTAGTTTTTCAATAAAAAATATTTTACAAAGTTCAATTATTTGACAATTAAATACGTAAAGAAAGCGAAAAAGTTAAGAGTTAAACAACTTTTTTAATGACTGCGTAATGGCTGCGACATGGCTGCGTCTATTGTATACACTTTCATTTAATTCAATACATTAATGACAGATAGCTACGTGTAGAGAGCGGAATGAGAAAACTTTCATTGTAGATAGACAATTATGCGTAACATCCATATTCTCCAAAATCCAAAAAACATTTTGATATTTTAACGAACATTTTAAATTCGAACGAGCATGTTCGCGTGGATGTGGCAATTTTTGCGTAGAATTTGAATTATTAAATATAAAATTTCAGTCATAAAGTAAATTTTGAGGGCGAAACAACAAAAGGAAAAATGTTACGAAATAAAGTCCATAATAAAAATTGTTTTTTATTTTTATTTTTTTTTATAGAATGAACAAAGATCAATGGGTTTTCTCATAACTGTATCCTCTTTTTCAATCAATGATTTAACCATAAATTGCAATTCTTCAAAAGTTTCGATATCAATTTTCTGAAAGTTCTTAAAATCCCATGATGACAATAACCGTATATCAACTAACATAACACCTCATGGTATATCATGTTGACAAGACAATTTGTATCTTTTTAAATACCAATTTACGATTAATTTTTTTTTATTTTAAAATCGTAGATAACATAATTGCCACGGACACATTACAATACATTTTTAATTTTAAACAAAAACTGAAGTTCGGTCGAACATATTTACGTATTCGGTAAAACTTAAATGTTCACGTAACGTATTACGCCGTGTTTTTGCCGTTTTAAATTTCAAAATTGAACAGCGTATGGAAGAGCCAGAAGCCTTAAAAGGAACCGACTTTCAGTTTTCAAAGCAATACCAAAATATAACCGGCCTCGAACCACAGAGAAATTGAAAAACTTTTATCTGGTTTTACCTAAAAAACGCGTAGATCAAATACAATGTATTTGAACATTTCTGTATTTAAGTAAAATTTAAAACGTTTAGTTAATTTAGAACTGATTCTATGTGTAATACAATAGAATCAATTACAATTATAAGAATGTAGTATACGTAATACCGTCCCTTCCCTCTTACATATAATTAGGGTGAAAACAAACTTGTTAACCTAGGATTCAACACCTGAAACTGACAGAAATATGGCATAAAACATCCCTTTCTCAGAATAACGTTAGCTCAAAATTTCCGGACCCATTTAGATATGTATAAAAATTAATAATTTTTATGAGTTCAATACTTTTTCTATAGAATCCACATAAATAAAATTAAAAATAAAAACAATAAAAAAAACAATTTATTTTTTTTAAATTCATTTTGCTCATTAAGAGCAAATTATTAACAGACATCATTGTATATGTATATATATATATATATATATATATATACATATATTAATAAAACTTTCAAGTAATTAAGTAATTATAAATTAAAAATAACTTCCTAACACTTATTATACAACTCTCCTCTCCGTGTTGCCTTCTCCCGTTCTCTTCCGTCAATTAATTACGTACTATAAATGTGTTAAAAAAATACAAACTTTAAATGAACTGCTAAAGAGCAATTAAATTTTTTTAAACAAAATTTTATAATAATTATTTGTTTTTATGAATCTGTTTAAAAATTTCTTTATCCGTTTCCTGTCAACATTTACCATTACAAAAATTATTCATAACTCTCACTTTTAATTTATCTAAGTTGTTGACTTAAACAACTTTTACATAATATACTGTTATATTAATTTAAATATTTAATGAACTTAAAAATTACAACAACACATCGCACATAATTATTATTATGAACTTATGTTATTAAATTATGATTTAATTTAACAAAGCATTTAAATTAATTTAAGATAAGTACATACTGAGTAAAATATATGAGTGTGTACATGTATACAATAATTCTTGTAAAAATTTCAAATGATGGAATTATGTTTAATTTTACATATATATTTTTATAAATATTTATATTTAATATAAGTATATTTAACATAATAATTAAAAAACATAAACAAAATCATAGCATGTACATAATATATAATATGAACGGATAAAAGTGAAAGTTTGGTTTGGTTAAAAGTGAAGGTTATATTCATATAATCTGGTAACTGTATGTGTAATACTTTATTAAAACGGGACGGTTCGTTAACGTGTATTTGAGTTTCAAGTGTTAATCCCTAATATTATTCGTTTGGAAATATTATTTTACAAATATGAACTTACATATCTTGTTTATTATTGAAGTAATTTAAGTGTTTTTACATCAAATGGGATTAGAAAAAACAGTCAAATAAAAATTTTTTTAGGTAATAGTTTTAGGATTGATTCCCATTACAATGTGGCAACCATATATTTGACAACCACTTAATTTCTTTGAATAAATTGTACATACTGTCAAAAATATTAATCAAATTGTTGTGATGTAAAGCAATTTAAATCTATTGTCTTATTTGAATAGAAAAATGTCATATGTTATACAAGTTTTGTATTCCAAATTCAACCTTTATTTTTTTGCAAATCAAATTTCAACCTTTTACAAATCAAATTTCACTCTTTTACAAATCAAATTCAACTTTTTGCAAATCAAATAACCTTACATTGCATTATATTGAATTATTAACTTTAAATGAAACCTAACATTAGCAATATATTGAGTTATTAACTTTAATTGAAACTTTACATTAGCATTATATTGAATTATTAACTTTAAACAAATTTCTGTTGATATTACATGGAATTGTGAATTTATTTATTGTGAATGGATTAGATTTCAAACTAAGTTTTCACTTCTTTTCTGATTAATCATGCGATAATATTAATACCATTGTCACAATTTAGTCAAAGTGTCATCAAGGTATCGTCAAGGTGCCGTTACGTACTATTGTCGTAGTTAAATTCCACCTTTAATAATATTTTAAAACACTCCTAATATATTTCGTTTATTTTTAATGTGCATAGTGTAATACTCGTAGTCTCCAAACGCAAGAGTTAGATATTTTACCTGCAGCGATTAAGCAATTTTTCTGCGAGCGTTTTATCCGCAATTAAATGGTCATATACATAATTTAACATTCGCCTGTCAAATTTTCATATTCAACAAGTTTAGAATTGGCGCCATCCTCGGAGTATGGAAATTTATTGAAACTCAAAAAGTATATAAATTATAAAAATATATTGAACCTAAACTTAAATTATTTCGAATTTGGTAAGGAAAATTGAAAATTGTTCTATCATTTCATTCTTGACATGATTTTATCTGACACTTTAACAATGGGATCTTATTTTGACTTCTTCAATTAATTTCATATTTTATTATTTTTATTTTTTTTACGAGGGAATGGAACGCTCGAAAGCCTGTGCGACTTTAACGCATCAAAACCACACCCTTTTTGAATCAAACTTTAGGAAGGAACCTGTGATACAAATTTACAGTTTGGTTACAGGGATAGGAATATGGAAGGATTTTGGGATTGTGGGTAGGTTATTTTGGAATTTAAGATTATGGGGAATGGACAAAATTTGGAGGGCTATTAAAGAGAAAGATGTTAATATTCTTCTTAAATTTAATTAAGTCGTGCACATGTTTACGAATTACCAACTTTAGGAAAGACATTTAACGGAATATGAAAACTTTGAGTGGAGGCATTAATTGTTTTATTTCATTAGAACAGATGCTCGTCCCCACTAGGTATCTATAAAACGGGGTAAGTGACCAGACTGCGCGTCGATGGCTAAGTGGTGTGAGCGTTGAGGTAACACTGGGATCGTTTTAAAGACAAATACTTCTATTTTGCACTTTATCGAGATATCCCAGCGCCGATCGGGGAGCACCAGCCCAAATAAGTGCATTACACTCCATTTTTTTTATATTTTTTCATATATGCCTCCCACCTTTTAAGCTCCACTGATATCCTTATCAGTTCACTAAAATCATTAATTGAAATTAACAAAAAATCACTTAATGGCGTCGGATATATTCCACTTTTGGTATATGGTATATGAATTAAGAAAAAATTTGTTAAAAGAACATAATATGTAAACTATTATCAATTACACATAATACAGACACAGTAAAATATGGTTACGAGATAATGCTATGCATAAAACAATGCTTTTAACGAATTATATAAAAAGAACATATTACACTAGTATTATAATACCAAAAATGCAATTTTTAAATATTCACTTGATGTCTTTTCACTTTTTATTTTTAATCGAGTATAAAACACTATTTTGAAAATAATATTTTCTAAGTTGTACCATCAGTCAGTCAGTCAGTTTGTATATTATATTTCCATTACAATCTTTTGCAGATCAGTAAATCTTAAAAATCAATTAATATCAAGCAATTTAAATTAAATTCACCTAAAAGTATGCAATTTCAACAAAAAATTTATTAAAGTTTTAAACTAAATTCAGCAAGCTAACTCTGGCTTATCTTCAATTGTCAAATGTTACCTGCGATCTTCGATTATCGATTATTTAAGTACCTACATAGAATATTAATCGTAGGAAATGGTCTGTAATTGCTACATTTTAGAATTCATCGAAAACTAAATAAGGACTGGTTTATTTGAAGACAATTTGAAATACGAATTGATAAGCACTCCTTCCACTTATCGCTAACCCCTCAAAACTGTCTTAACCAAAATTCCCACATCAATTAATCGGCTGAACTTGCAAATAATAAATCTAATAAAAATTGATGTTCAATAATTTGCTCAATTTAAATAACAGTAAATAACTTTACTTATTTTCAATTTTATTCTTAATAACATTTTACTCTGAACCAAATGAAAGGATTCAATTATTAGGTCTACGTGTGCCCAGATACTTAAAATGAGTATATAACTATATATTAAATGCAACTATAACTACATGTACATTTTCAAATTAGGTTTGTTATAAATTGAATTTTAATATCAAAAAATGGTTAATATGACTATGTATGACATTGGTTTGAACTTAAAAATGTTACATGAGATAATTACAATACCATAAACATATGTAAACATTTTTTTTTTTTATTTTTTTTTTACTTGTTTTTCTGACCAGTTTGTTGCTTCCGTTGTATCTCTTTATACTCTTCAGCTTCCTTATACCTTACAAAAGATACAGGCTTTACAATTTTTTTTTTTTTTTTTTTTTTAATATTTTAATAAAATTAAGAGAACCTAAATGTGTATATTGTTGATATACATAAGGACATGTATATATATGCAAGTATATATATGTAATACTGAGATTGCATTTAAGCTTATACGATAATCTGGTGGTACCAGCAATGCACTTTTTTTATTTTTAATATTGCATTTTTCATTCTTTTGTGTTAAAGAAAAAGATTATATTTTTGTGTTGAGATTTGGTGTTGGATATGAGCCAATTCAATTAAGGAATAAAAGTGTCGTTCTTTTTTTTTTGGTCAAAGAATTGTACAAAATCTTATTTGGATTTTCTTCTTTATTTTTTTTTTCTTTTTTTTTTTAAATTTAATTTAGCGGCTTTTCATTTTTTCTTATAATAACCCAAAACATACAAAATAAGTGTTAACTTGTGATTGTAAAGTGTGATGTTGTCTTTTATTTATAGTTTTTCCTTTGTTTTTTTTTTGATTATGAAAATAATGTACAATGTTCTTTAAAAAAAAAAAAAACAAAATCCCCAAAGAACAAAGAATTTACAAAAAGAAAAGATTCTATTGTTTAAAATTTAAAAAAGATTTCCAAGATAAATTGTGACCGCTAAATAGAAAATTAATATAAGTATTAAAAAAAAATTGTATATATATTTTTTTATAAAAATTGAAAAATGTTTTTTGTTTTTAATTAGATATATTAAAATATGTAATTTAATTAGTTCAAAATTTTATTGTTCTTAAAACAATTTATCAGATAAAATAATTCAATTTATAATAATTATTTGTTCAATGTCAAAACTGCATATTTTTATCCCAAGATGTCACTATTATCACTGCCCTATATTATAAAAATTGACAGTTGACAATTCAACAAAATTGTCACAATTTTTTGACAACTTTATTTTAACAAAAAACTTTTATTAGTCTTAGGTCTAAATTATTGTTTAATTGTAATTTTTGCAATTTTCGATTTGTAAGTTGTCAGATTTTCAATATTTATTAAGAAGGGACCAAATGTCATTATTGAACCTGTCAAATATGAGCTGTACGAATAAAATATAATTATACACCGATAAACAGTGGATTATTCTTAGTATTATTTCTTTTTAAAAGGTGTGCTAAATTAGAAGATAATAGACTTAAAAAAAAAATTTTGCATTATTTAAATAAATTCTATCCTACCATTTTAATGTCTCTAATACTCGTATGAATACCAACACCATCTATGAGAATTTACTTGTATAGTTCTACAAAAGTCACTTATACACGGAAAAAGCGGTAAGAATGTTTATAAATCTATAATCTCTAGAAGAACTCAACAGGATTAAACACATATTTCGATAAAAAATTAAGAGATGTTCGCTTAGATGTATATTTAACTTAATTGCATTAGAAATGAAATCTATTGAATCTATCTATATATATAAAAGGGAATGTTTGTTTGTTTGTTTGTTTGTTTGTTTGTTTGTTTGTTTGTTTGTTTGTTTGTTTGTATGTAGCGAATAGACTCCTAAACTGCCCAGCCGATTTTCATGAAAATTTGTATATAGGGGTTTTTGGGTACGGAAAGAAATCGTGGCCCAAAAATTTTGCTCTAATGGACCGCCAAGTTGAGGCTGTGGTGCAAGTATTTAAACTTCTTTGTTCTAAAATGAAAACGGTTTGACCGATTGACTTCAAATTTTGTATACGTGATGCTCTTTGAGAATTGAGTAGACACTATTAACAGTTTTGGAATTTGTTAACCCATGTCGGGCCGACGGGTGGTCAAAAAAAATTTTGGGTCCAAATTTTGTCCGATTTTACGAAATTCTGCTTTGGCTTAAAAGAAAGCCCCAAAAAAAATTTTGTTGAGTTCCATTAACCCATTGCGGCCCAACAGCTTTTTATAGCTTTTTTCAATATTATACTCTAAATTCGAAACGGTTTGACCGATTGACTTCAAATTTTGTATACATGATTCTCCTTGAGAATTGAGTTGACACTATTAACAGTTTTGGAATTTGTTAACCCATGTCGGGCCGACGGGTGGTCAAAAAAAATTTTGGATCCAAATTTTGTCCGATCTTACGAAATTCTGCTTTACCGTTAAAGAAATCCCCAAAAAAAATTTTGTTGAGTTCCATTAACCCATTGCGGCCCAAAAGCTTTTTATAGCTTTTTTCAATACTTTACTCTAAATTCGAAACGGTTCGACCAATTGACTTCAAATTTTGTATACGTGATGCTCCTTGAGAATTGAGTTGACACTATTAACAGTTTTGGAATTTATTAACCCATGTTGGGCCGACGGGGTGTCAAAAAAAATGTTGGGTCCGAATTTTGTCCGATTTTATAAAATTCTGCTTTGGCTAAAAAGAAAACCCAGAAAAAGATTTTATTGACTTGCATTAACCCATTGGGGCCAACAGCTTTTTATAGGTTTTTTCAATACTTAACTCTAAATTAAAAACGGTTTGACCGATTTTCTTTAAATTTTGTATACGTGCTCCCCTGTGAGAATTGAGTTGACACTATTAACAGATATGGAATTTGTTAACCCATGTCGGCCCGACGGTTGGTCAAAATAATTTTGGAAGCTAATATTGTCAAAATTTGCGAAGTACTGCTTTGGCTAAAAAGAAAGCCCCAAAAAAATTTTGTTGAGTGATTTGGAAGCAAATTACGTCCAATTTTGCGCAATACTGCTTTGCCCAAAGAGAAAGTGTAGTTCCGTTAACCCAGTGGGGCACAGTGGCTTTTAATAGATTTTAGCTTTACTTAACTCTAAAGTAGAAACGATTTGACCGGTTTACCTCAAATTTTATATGTGTGAAGCAACTTGAAAATGGAGTTGAGTCTGTTAACAGTCGGCCTTGCGATTTTTCAAAAAAATTTTTTGGAAGTAAATTACGTCAAAATTTGGAAAGTAGTTCGTACTGCTTTGAATTACAGAAAGTTTCAAAAATTACTAGAATAATCCTAGAAAAATCGTTTTAAAAAGATTGCTTTCACACATTTTAAAATTTACATGTGAATTAAAGTTTACGTGTGAAGTTTTGTGTTAATTTTTTGCAGTAACATCAAATTCAATTAAACCTCCATTGAGAGGCGCAGCAACGCGCACCGGGTATTAGCTAGTATATATATAAAAATGAAAGTTTGTTTGTTTGTTTGTTTGTTTGTTTGTAGCGAATAGACTCCTAAACTGCCCAGCCGATTTTCATGAAAATTTGTGTATGGAGGTTTTTGGGTACAGAAGGAAATCGTGGCCCAAAAATTTTGCTCTAACGGACCCCCAAGTTGGGGCTGTGGTGCAATTATTTAAACTTCTTTGTTCTAAAATGAAAACGGTTTGACCGATTGACTTCAAATTTTGTATACGTGATGCTCTTTGAGAATTGAGTAGACACTATTAACCTTTTTGGAATTTGTTAACCCATGTCGGGCCGACGGTTGGTCAAAAAAAATTTTGGGTCCAAATTTTGTCCGATTTTACGAAATTCTGCTTTGGCTTAAAAGAAAGCCCCAAAAAAAATTTTGTTGAGTTCCATTAACCCATTGCGGCCCAACGGCTTTTTATAGGTTTTTTCAATACTTTACTTTAAATTCGAAACTGTTTGACCAATTGACTTCAAATTTTGTATACGTGATGCTCCTTGAGAATTGAGTTGACACTATTAAAATTTTTGGAATTTGTTAACCCATGTCGGGCCGACGGGTGGTTAAAAAAAATGTTGGTCCAAATTTTGTCCGATTTTACGAAATTCTGCTTTGGCTTAAAAGAAAGCCCCAAAAAAAATTTTGGTAAGTTCCATTAACCCATTGCGGCCCAACAGCTTTTTATAAGTTTTTTCAATACTTTACTCTAAGTTCGAAACTGTTTGACCAATTGACTTCAAATTTTGTATACGTGATGGTCTTTGAGAATTGAGTAGACACTATTAACAGTTTTGGAATTTGTTAACCAATGTCGGGCCGACGGTTGGTCAAAAAAAATTTTGGGTTTAAATTTTGTCCGATTTTACGAAATTCTGCTTTGGCTTTCAAGAAAGCCCCAAAATAAATTTTGATAAGTTCCATTAACCCATTGCGGCCCAACAGCTTTTTATAAAGTTTTTGGTTATTTTACTCTAAATTAGAAACGATTTGACCGGTTGACCTCAAATTTTATATGTGTGAAGCAACTTGAAAATGGATTTAAGCCTGTTAACAGTCGGTCCTACGATTAGTCAAAAAAATTTTTTTGGAAGTAAATTACGTCAAATTTTGGAAAGTAGTTTGTACTGCTTTGAATTACAGAAAGTTTCAAAAATTACTAGAATAATCCTAGAAAAATCTTTTTAAAAAGATTGCTTTCATACATTTTAAAATTTACATGTGTAAACCGTGTGTAATTTTTGTGTTAACTTTTTGCAGTATTATTCAATCATTAAGAGGCGCAGCAACGCGCACCGGGTATTAGCTAGTATATCTATAAAATTGAAACTTTTATGTAGAATCCTAAAAGTATGCAATTTCATTTGGAAGCTTGTAGCACACTGCAATGGTAAAACCAGGACTTCTAAACTGAGGAAGTGTGATTTCAAAGCTTTCACAGGTCACACAATTTTAAATTGAAATCTAAAATTTTGACAAATAATTAGATAATAATAATTTTAAATAATATAAAATAATAAAGTTCAAGTGAATGGATCGGATCAGAATCGAAAAATAAATCCATTTAGCTATGTATGTACGTCCGTCACCACGATAACTCAAAAATTAAAAGTGCTAAGTCTTAAAAATTTTCACAAATTCGTTTTTATGCAATAGCCGCCATCACTATTGAAATCCAGCCACTTTGGTTAGTGGGTTCGAGTACCTGCCATACAACTTCTTTTTTTATATGAGCATTACTCTATACCTATTGAAGCTGGGTGTCTGAAATTTTGCCAAAAATAGTTAAGTGCAATGGCCAAAGTTATTGCAAAATTTGGTTGGTCTACTGGAGAGGGTTCGAGTAGTTGACATACAACTCCTTCTTTTATATGTGCATTACACTACACCTAATGCAACTGGGTGTCTGAAATTTTTCCAAAAATATTTTAGTGTAATGGCCAAAGTTACTGAAAAATTTGGTTGGTCTACTGCAGAGGGTTCGAGTAGCTGCCATACAACTTCATTTTTTATATACGCATTACACTACACCTAATAAAGCTGTATGTTTGAAATTTTGGCAAAAGTAATTAAACGGATGATATAATGTTAATATTACAGTCATACGGGTATTCCAGAGTTGACACAGTCTACTCTACTACACTCTTCCTCGTTTTCTTCTTAATCTATCTTACAGTTCAATAAAATTACCTTTGAGCGGTGATTCAAATAATTTATAACCCTTAGGTTTTTTGTTATATAAATTTATAAAGCTTATAAAAACAGCTATGATTTGGCATGTCCATATTGGAAATATTACTTATAGAATTTTTGTTATAACAATTTAAAAATAGAGCTTTATCGCACTTAAGGGGGGCTGTAGCTCTGTAACGAGAGCTACATGCTTCACTAAAAAAATTCTTTTATGGAATTAACTTTTGTGCAATACCTACTCGTAGTTACTACTAGTAGTACTTCTTTTCGGGGACGAACGGATACAGTGACATATCCTCAAAATAAAAACATACACACCATTTAAAAAAAAACGTCCAAAGCATTTTTTTTTTCTGAATTGTTGAAATACATAAATAGCCTAATTCTACTTAGCCATGCATATCATAGCCTTATTGTAACCGAGACCAATACTAATATTGCTTAATATATAAAGCAAATTGTTACATTACATTTGTCATATTTATTATATTACATAAAAATTAGTTTAAATTTTAAATTTTAAAATATCTCTAAAAAAAACAAAAATTGTTTCTTAAATAATAAAAAAAAATTTGTAATAAAAATTCACATCAAATATTTGAGGTAAAATATATATTTTAGCAACAGATAAATGTTATAAAATTGTAATAAAATTTTACAAAAAAATAAACAAATAAAACAAATTTTATTTTTTTTTTAATATTCATTTCGACTTCTTAACAGAGACTGTAATGATTATAAGTTAAAAAATTATTAATCAAACAATAATGCTTAGCAGGTGATTTTTATTTTTTGTTTACTTGATAAAACTTATAGTCCAATTTTTATTTTTCTATCATTCAATAATGATTATGAAATAATTTTTTTTTTTCGATTGTGTGATAATGATTAACAGGTGATTTTTATTTTTTGTTTACTTGATAAAACTTATAGTCCAATTTTTATTTTTCTATCATTCAATAATGATTATGAAATAATTTGTGTGATAATGATTATCAAGTGATTTTTATTTTACGATTATTAAAGCGAAATGTAATATTCTGTAATATAAATATGTACAAGTTTTATACAAGTGCACGTTGATTTAAGAATTTAACTACAGACATTAGATTTACAGTGAGTCAAAAAAGTATTCGTCTTTCTTTACATCATAATAATACTTTCAATTCAACCGTTTTGCATCCAGAAATGCTTCATTAATAATAATTAATAACCTATATATATAAACATTTTTCTTTATTATTCGGTTTTTTAAATATAAACATAAAATAACAATTTTTTTCAAATTAAAAATAAAATATCAATAACAAAAATAAATTAAAAAATTTATAATAAAAAAGTATTTGTCTTGTTAAAGGTTAAAGTTCAAGTTTAGTAGCAACAAAAATATGATATCAAAAATTTTTTTTTAATTACTCTTTTTTTTAATTATTTATTAATTACGACTTAGGATCATTTAGTTTTACAAAAAGAATTTTTTTCAAATTTTCTTCGCTCAAATTGTATCTCAGATCACTTAAAACTATTTTGAGTGCTGAAAAACATCTTTCAACACTCACTTGTGTAGCAGGTACGCCATGAACAATTTTCGCTAATTTGGGAAGAAATGAATACGAATACTTATTATCCTCCCAAAATTCCATTATACTTAAGTCAATATCTATTCGTTTTGGCGAAAAGGATTCTATTTCACGGTAAGCTGTTAGTATTTCTACAGTTTGTTGCTGTTCGTCTTCTGAATCTTCATCAGAAACTGCAATATTTTGCAATGAATTTCTTAAAAGTGAAGAAATACTCTGTTGAGATGTATCATCAATGAGAGAATTAACAAGTGAACTTTCATTTTCACTCCTTAAAACTAACTGATTATTTATATTTGAAAAATTTTCCTCAAAAATTGTCAATTTCAATTTTAATATTATCTGCCGTATGTCTTTTGTGAAGTTCTATCATATCTAAAGTTTTAATGTAAATTTGATTTTTTTTTATGAATTGAATATTTACGCCTAAAATACCTCGATCAAGTCGAGTTGCTATGTCTAGTTTTATTGATATTATTTTGTTTTTAATTAATTTTTTGATATCATCTTTCATGGATTTATATTTTTCAGTTACTAAACTCATTATGTTTCTTGAGTTAATATGGTCCATATTCAGTCCCGAAAATATTTGCTCCGTTAAAAATTGAAATGGTTTAGAATCAAGAAAAGAAAAAGGAAGTTTTTCTCCTGTTACCAATTGTATACAAGCATCTTGAACTTCTGAAGCTGTAAACTGCACTGAAAATTTGACTTTCTTAACTTTCTCTGCATTATTTTCTTCTAGAGACTTTCTATATTCTTCCTCATATGTTGCACTATGTTTGTTTTTCAAATGTCTGGTTAAATTAGCGGAATACGAACCTTGAAAAACACTGTTGCACAACTTGCAGATAGACTCATTTTTTCCACTATCAAAATTAAAAAATTCACGAAGAGCTAAATTTCTTTTTCTTCCCATTTTTATTTCAAAAATTTTAAAAATTAATTATTAAATAATTAATTATTGTATTTTGAATTTAAAAAAAAAGTAAATGATTACATATAATAACTTTGAAGTTGTATATCAGACTGCACTCAATGCATGAGTTTTATTTTAATAATCGTAAAATAAAAATCACTTGATAATCATTATCACACAAATTATTTCATAATCATTATTGAATGATAGAAAAATAAAAATTGGACTATAAGTTTTATCAAGTAAACAAAAAATAAAAATCACCTGTTAATCATTATCACACAATCGAAAAAAAAAAATTATTTCATAATCATTATTGAATGATACAAAAATAAAAATTGGACTATAAGTTTTATCAAGTAAACAAAAAATAAAAATCACCTGCTAAGCATTATTGTTTGATTAATAATTTTTATTGTAATATAATAATAATTATTTTCAATCCCTGCTTCTTAACATTCGGTTCGTTTTTTTTATGACTTACTGTCAAAATTTGAAAATAAAAAATTAAATTGAAAGAAAATTTGACAAAAAAAATAAAAAAATTATTCATCATATTGATTAGCCATTCTAAAAGAATAGAATTTTATTACTTTCTCTATATGATTTACATTAAAAAGTTAATCGATACTCAATGTACCAAAAATATGCTTACAATTTTCCTTCCATCTCAGTTTTTTTTTTTTTTTTTTCTTTCTGTACATATGAAATTTTAGGAGTTCCTTTGTCCATTCAGTTTTTTTTTTTTTGGTTTTCCTATATTTGCCTTTACATTAGAATTTATTCATAGACAAAATGTTAATTCTATGTAGTCTCCTGATGATGCACAATAATTCAAAATTGAATTCTCGTAAATTGATTTTTTTTTTTTTTTTTTTTTTTTTTTTTATTTCTTTCGATTATTTTATTACTAAGTCTATTCATGTAAAAGAACAGTAAGTGGTAGCATGGTATCTATGCACCTGAAGTACACAGCATGAATTTTATTATTCCTATAAGAATATCTATAAAACTTAAGAATATAACAAAAAAACTTGTATATATACAAGTTTACATGTAATCAACATGATGAACATGTACATTGTGTACAAAAATCATGAGAAGCT
Source organism: Dolichopus griseipennis (assembly GCA_963082915.1). Lineage (NCBI taxonomy): Eukaryota > Metazoa > Arthropoda > Insecta > Diptera > Dolichopodidae > Dolichopus > Dolichopus griseipennis. The sequence goes on from OY720441.1 coordinate 325,688,585, forward strand.
TATAGTTGTCCTTGTCAACCCTTTTGATATCCGTATAAAAGAAAAAACCATTTTTGTCCGAAGACTTTCCAGTTCGGTTAATGCAATTGCCCTGTTGCTATAGTTGTCTATTATCAATTTTTAACCTATAGTCTGATAAATTTCACAGGAATCGGTTGAATACAATGTATAGCTGAATACAAGGTTGAATACAATGTATAATACTAAAAACTTTAAAACATTACCTCCGCAATTATATTGCTTACCAATTTTAATATTCTTCCGTTTAGTCTCGTATTTTCAAAGTTATGTACTATGGTTTTAGCAATCTAATTTGCAGCTACACTTAACTTTGCTCATTAAACTTTAGAAATGATCTGTTACTTTATGTACCTTTTTTTAATTCTAACTTCATAGTGTTATTAGTTTTATAAATATATATTAGCAGGGCTCATAAATTTAAATGCTAGATATCGAAAAATCAAGCCCTAACTTTTGGAAACTTTCAGCCGTCTTACCGTATTATATAACTTGTTCGGTTGAATTTTTAATCTCCCACACTTGTTAGTTTTGAAGATATTAAATTTGCAGCAACACGAAGTAATTTTTATATTTGAACTAAAAACAATTAGATACCAAACAATTGTTGAAAAAATATTTTGGGTAAATTTCAAAACTCTGGCACTTTTACAGTTTGAATTATGTGCCGTTATATAACAGGGTTTTTTTACCGTTCGTGCTTACACACTGATTAAGTGACACACATAGCTAGATCGATTAACTTTTCGAACCTAAACTTAAGTAACAGTTAAGCCTTTAAATATTTTGCCTATATTGTTGCATTACAAACGACAAAGCAATTTTAAAATACCCGTTACTAAAGTTCACACGGACATAAATAGGAATAAGTATAAAATTGAAATTTTATGTTTAATATTTGAATCATAAAATACGAAAAAATAAATCGAAAAATTATACGTTCGATCTAACAAACTACTATGTACATTTGTGCTAAAATTTGGTCTATTTTTATCGATTATATAGGTATGAATATTTGTTCCATTGTAGATTAACACCATAAAAACAAATAAAAATTCCAAACAAAAAAACTCATTTTATATTCCGCCATCATCTATTTGGTATATCCTGTAATATGCCTACACAATTTGATGAATTCAATTTTAATAGTATATACGTATGGATATGAACTGAATTTAATAGTATATCCAGCATTCACTTGAGTTTCTCTTGAAATGTGTTAATTAAAATATATCTCCCGACATTGTACACTTAGTTTGGTATTTTTTACTTAGTGATTTTTTTATTTAAAGACTATTGCAAAGACAATAATGGTTACAATGCCTTTGTCTAAATCCTCGTTGATTTGAATTATTTGCTAATAGTTTAGTGTACAGCAATACGGGATAGCAAAAAAAAAACAAAGAGATACTCATCAAAACTGTCAAAGAACCTAAAAAAAGTCTATATTTATCTTTTAGTCTTAATTACAATTTAATTATTACGTTCTAAATATGCAATTAACCTGTACTTACAGTCTACAAAATATATCTAACGGTATTAAAATAATAAAATTTAAATATATTGAAAATAAAATGGAAACTAACTACGTGAACTACGTAAAGTATAAATAAATAAAATAGAAACAAACTTAATGAAACAACAGTAAGTCAATCAAACTGTCTTAGTAATACCCTGCATCTAGAAAATTCAATTGAAACTTGAGATCTAAAAGTTATTTTAGAAAAAAATTGATATAATATGAAATCGTGGAAATTTCTGTTTTATACCACATAATTGTGTGGACGCACCTTTGTTTAGTTTTGCGAGCCGATTGCCGAACTACCACTTAAATTCATTTCAAATTTCCGAAACATTAAGAAGACAAGACAGAACTATCTTTTACTACATTTCATGTTCCGGCTTTTATTGATTTTAAAGATATGGTGGTTAGGTATAAGGAGACGTTTGGCAGTAATCTGAACCACTTCTTCAATTCCTATTTAAATTTTAAAGATTATAAAGTAAACAGGACAGAAAGCTCTTGTATCAAATTTCAAAGTTCAATAAATTTCGAAAATATGCTAATTAGGTCGTTGGAAGCGTGTGAAAGATATCCGAACCACCACGAAATAATTTCAAAAGATTAGGAAAATAATGAAAACAAAACAGAATTTATCTCAGATTAATTTCGAAAATATGTTTATGGGATGTGTGTAAGATGTACCCGAACAACAATTCCAATTAATCGCCAGAGACATAATGAAAGTAGAACAGAAACCTCTTATACCGAATGTGAAAGATCTGATTTAATAGGTTTGAGGATATGCTCATTTACCCTCATCTAGTTCGGAAGTTTCTAGAATCCGAACCCCTCGTACGAGTTTACCCTATTTTGGTTTTTGTTAATTACAGTATTAAGATGTCCATATTTTTTCAGTTATTCTGCAAACCGATGGACGATCAGACCTTTATCAGTCGGGGAAAGACACTGTTTGGGGTATAAAAATTATATAAAATAAGCAAACAAATAATAAGGCTTTAATATATGTAGTACTTTAAAAGCAATTTTCAGAAACATATTATCTTCAACATTAAAATTTTATCCTGCAATACACTTAATTCGTCATATGAGACAATATCCTAAAATAAATGTTTCATATTTTTTATCAGATATAGACTCAAAGGTATGGATCGGATCAAAATTGAAAAATAAATAGATTTAGCGTATCGTGTAAATCGATAACTCGATAATTCAAAAAATGAAGGAGCTAGAATTTTTAAAATTTCGCAAATTCGTTTTTAAGCAATAGCTGTCATCGCTATTGAATTCCAGCCATTTTGGTTCACGGGTTTGAGTAGCTGCTATACAACTCCTTTTTTTATATGATCATTACGTTATCTATATATATAAAAGCGAAAGCTTTTTTGTTTGTTTGTTTGTTTGTATGTGTCGAAGAGAAGACTCCTAAACTGCTCAGCCGATTTTCATGAAAATTTGTATAAAAGGGTTTTTAGGTACGGAAAGAAATCGTGGGCTAAAAATTTTGACCTAACGGACCGCCAAGTTGGGGCTTTGGTGCAAGTATTTAAAATTTTTTTGTTCTAAATTTGAAACAGTTTGACCAATTGACTTCAAATTTTGTTTACGTGATGCGCCTTGAGAATTGAGTTGACACAATTAGCAAATTTGGAATTTGTTAACCCATGTCAGCCCGACGGTTGGTCAAAAAAAATTTTGGGTCCAAATTTTGTCCGATTATACGAAATATTGCTGTGGCTAAAAAGAAAGCCCAAAAAAAATTTTTGTTTATCTTCGTTAACCCATGAGGCACAATAGCTATTTATTCGTTACTATTTTTCGTTACTTTACTCTAAATCAGAAACGGTTTGACTGATATTCTTAAAATTTTGTATACGTGTTCCGTTTTGAGAATGGATTTAACTCTATTAACCGACTTGGAAATTGTAACCCATGCCGGCCCGACCATTGTCCAAAAAAAATTTTGGAAGCAAATTACGTCCAATTTTGCGCAGTACTGCTTTGGCCAAAGAGAAAATCTCAAAAAATTTTTGTTGACTTTAAATTAGAAACGGTTTGACCGGCTCACTCCAAATTTTGTATGCCAGAAGCACTTTGAAAATGGAGTTGATTCTGTTAGCAGGCTTGGTGTTTGGTAACACATGTCGGTCCTACGATTAGTGAAAAAAAAAAATTTTTGCCAGTAAATTACGTCCAATTTTGGAAAGTAGTTTGTACTTCTTTGATTACAGGAACTTTAAAAAATGGCTAAAATAATCCTAACAATATCGTTTAAAAAGAATTGCTTTAATACATTTTAAAATTAACATTTACCATGTGTAATTTTTATGTTAACTTTTTCATAACATCAACTTAAATTAATCTGAAATATTACTAAATGTATATGGTAGTTTATTTAAATAAATATAAATTAAAATAAAGTTAAAATTTAAAGGTGGTTTTTTTCTAGATATTAGCTAATGATCTTCAAAATATTATGTAACAAATTATATATATGCTTCAGATCTAGTGCATGCAAAAAATAATGTTATAATAATACACTTAAAAATCATTACAAATAGGCAGAAACTAATTTGAAAACTATTTTAACGATTTGAGTTCATAGAAGCAATTCCATTGCCTAAAATTTCTTTTAATGGTGCAGATGTAATTCACAAAGATTTTTACAAAAATTCAATTTAATTCTATTTTCTAAGTTACATAATAATCTTTTAACAAAAGGGTAATAGCTATTGCTATTTAGCTGGACTCACAATGCATTATATGTTACATATTGCCCATATATGTATCATATATATATATATATATATATATGATATATTTTTTAAAAGAAGTTTTTATTTAAATCGTTTTTTTTTAATTTTCAAAAGATTTTGTAAAAATATGCCTATATAGTTTCACTCCATCCGTCCGTCTAACCGTATGTTTACAAAAACTTTTACATCATTTGAAATAGAAAAAAGAAATTTCAACCATGAATAGGTATTGCAAAAAAAAATAATTTTATAGAATAACTTTTTTCTGTAGCCCCAACAGTTACGAAACTACGGCCCCCCAAAGTTAGCAAAAGGTCATATATTTAAATTGTTCTAACAAGAGTTCTGTTAAATGCATTTTCAATCTGAAAACGGTAAAATACAGCTAGTTTTATAAAATTTTTAAAAGGCAAATGTATAGGGTTGCCATACGGTACTAAATTTTACCATTATACAAAATTTTTCGCCACATATATCATTTAAACGGTTCAAGCTAGAGTCGTGAAATTTTGGGAGAAGTTAGATCTTTAAAAAATTGTGATTAGAAAAAGTGAGATTCGATCCTTGAAAAATATGGCAAGCTTCCCAATTGTGAGGCTATTAGGACTTAAATATTAAAAATTTACTTTTTTTATAAGTAAGCTGTAACTTAGTCACAAGTGTATAAATTATTTCCTAAAATAAAATTTAACATTTAAGCTCCAACATTATAAATCGATAAAATACTGAATATGAAACATTGTATAATTTTGAAAATGTGCCTTTTTTAAAAAGTCTTGGCTTTTTTCATCACTTGTTATTTCAAAAGCAATAAAAATTTTTTAAATCCTAAATAAAAAAAAATTAAAAAAAGTTTATTTTATTTCTTTTTCAAATTACAATTTTCCATTAATTTACTTTTAATATAAATTATTTGTTATTTTTTTTTTAAATAAATATTTAAAAATATAAATTATACCATCATTTTATAAATTTCAAAAAAAAAAAAATACCAGTTAATAAAAAAAAAATATAAAGGATTAGTTTTAAGTAGAAAGCAATTGAAAATCCTCTTAAAAATTCTCTATCTCTCTCTTTCTTTAATTTTTTTTTTTTTGTTTCCTTCTAATTCAGAAAGTTTTTTTTTAAAGTTTATCCCCTCAGTACAGTAGTAAATGATAAAAATTGAATAGATTTAATTTTTTTTTTTGAAGGTTTAGCAAAATTCTAAAATTTTAAGAATCTCTTATTGGACTATGCTTTATTATTCTTATAATAGTTAATCTTTGATTATTTACAATGTTATCTTGTTGATTTAAAAAAAAAAAAAATCATTTTTCCAACTTCTGGTAAAAATTTTTGATACTTTACCTTTACCACCTACCCCGATTAGCAAATAAACTATGATAAAGAAAAAAGTGAAGAAAAAAAAAACCTTTACAAGGTTATGTCATTGATACTGCAATGCAATGTGAATAGAATCTGTCATTTCCATTAACCACATTTTTTTTTTTTTTTTTTTTTGTTTATTTTGTGTTGCTCCCTCAGAGCAAAATTAAATACCAATATAAGTAGTTCTGTAAATGAAAATATAAAGAAAAGTTTATTACAATTCTCAAAGGATATGATCTTTTCAAAAAAAAAAAATAAAGCAAAAAAAATTTGAACTAATACATATGCACAGTAAGTGTCAAAAATATGGTATTAAAATGATTTATTCAGAAATTCAGAACTTTGAGATCTGAAGAAAGATTTTAAAATTAACTACTCTTTTTTTTTAAGTATACTAACTGTTCAAATGTTGTCATATGACATATGATATATATGGTAGCTGAGTCGTTTCGAAAATCAAATGAAAGTTTTTTCACTTTCACCCGGGATTCGGCCACCCAGCCGTTAACTCTATTTGAATTAGAGAGAAATAGAGAATATGTTTACATACTTAAACATCAAAACTTCCACTTCAAACGAAAAATCATCCACATAAAGTAAAAAATGTAAGGTACTAGGTTTTATGTCGGTTTTTAAACTTTGTAAATCAACACCCCGTTTTGTTTAATCTCGTAAGTCAAAATCTCGTTTTTTTTGAATCTAGAAAATTAAAATCTCGTTTTTTCAAAATCTTTTTGTTGCAAAAATCTTGAAAATATTGTTTTTTTTTTAAGTATGAAGAAGGCGTGTCACATTCCTATAATATTTTTTAGATTTAAGTTTTGGATGCAAAATTAGCTTTAATGATTAACTTAGTAGTAGTCCGAGCGTGGCCGCCCCTGATACGCAAAATTTACTAGTTCCAGCTAATTTTTTTCAAGGCATTTTTTTTTCATTTAAATTATATGAGACCAGGTTATTGCACTTTTCCAGAATATTATTATAATTTGTAAAATTCTGAATTAGGAAGGATTTTAGAGATGATTTCGTAACCAACCCAACAAAATATATCGGAATTTTAAAAATAAAATTAAGTTTATATTTCCGAGATTTTGGTTTACAAGATTTCAAACACCGATTTTAAATTGCTAAGACGTTATTAAAGTTTGTAAAATTATACTTTTGATAGTTTTGGCTGAAATGCAGGAAACAAAATCCAATTTTATTGTCACCAGTTTTTTGACGTCTACTTTACATTCTTTTTTGGATATTGCAACTATTAGAATTATACAAACTTAAGAATAAAAAAAAATTTGCTTACATTTTTTTTCCCCCAATGTTATTAAAATCGAATCAGAAAATTAAAAAAGATGTATGATGCAATCTGAGTCTTACAAAAATTCAGCCCACATATCTAATAAAATTTAAAAAAAAAAAAAACTTTTAAACGATTTTTTTTTTTTTTTGATTCCATTGAAGACAATTGGAAAAAATATTCTCTAAAGTATTGATCAAACATTGGTGTGAATTTAAAAAGAAAACTTGGCAAAATTTTTTCTTCTCTCTTTATTTTCCTATGTTTTTTTTAGTTTTTTTTTTTTTTGTGACGTATTTGTATGAGTATTATCCTTTTTTAAGTACCTGAAATAAAAACAAATAAAATATATATATATATATATTTTAATATTTCTATAAATACTAAAAAAATTGCTTGTTAAATTGGGAGCTATGACATAACCTCAAATATAAAACAAAAATATTTGAGGTTATGTCTTAACTCTTATCTAAGCATAATAAAATACAAACTGCTGCTGCTGCTGATTAGCGTGCCCTATGTTATGTTAAGTGTTATTTGCACATGTTTTTTTTTTTTTTATTCCTTTTCCACTCCTTTAAGGAGTATAGGGCATTCACCAAGTTTAAATTTTAAACTAGGCTTCAGTTTCTTTAATCATAATATTCACTAAGCCGTTGATTAGTCGGCTGTAGCTATTGTATAAGGTTATGAAATATGAATGCACAAATGTCAACTTTGTGCGACATCTATAATCTTACACAAGAATTATTTATATATTTTTATTAAATGTTATTTTATATTACGATATAAACTTTTACGATATAATTAAACAATTTTACGATATTTTTTTATTGGATATGATCTGACCGGGGTTTGAACCCGAGACCTTCCACATGAAAGACGGCGTCTTTACCACTACGCCATTGGTCAGATATTTTTGCACATGTAACATACTTATATTGCCTCGCCACCGTATATGTTTTCTGATTCTTACGATTTGCAAATATGCAAGAGAGAAATTAACCAAAATACCGAAGAGATACTACATTTTTTCATTTAATCCTTAATTAAATTTCTTTCATTGCTCATTCTTACTCCTTAACCATTATACTACGTATGCAATTCCGATATATATTTCACTATTCTGCGGGGAGGTGGTTTCAATTCACCCCATAAAATTGATTTTCAAGCCAAAATCACTTGCTTGTAAAAGCAAAAGAAAAACCCATAAAATTGTAATAAATTTTTACTAAAAAGAAATAAAACTAAACAAAAACACTTTGCAACAAAATCAAATTTTTATAACTAACTGTCATTTTTATTAGAAATGATAAAATAAATTCAAAAAAAATCTTTTACTCTTATTAGCAAAAAATCATGACTTATTTATTACCAATATCTCCAGCTGATCAACATTTAAAAAATATCATGTATGATTTTGGATATTTCATATTTTATTTTTTGCCCAGCTGTTTAAATCAGATTCCTGTGATCAAATTACACTTAAATTTAGTTTTTATTTTTTTATTGATAAAAAAAATTTTCAATGAATTATTTTATTTTAATTAATTTTTTGATTTGTAAATGATTTTTCGGAAATCGAATTAAGGTTTTTCTGAATTTATATTTAAGATTTTCGAAAAGGAATCGGACATAAACAAAACGTCAATTGAATTTGCTTAAAGAAAAAACAAACATTTATTGGAGTGGTGAAAACTTGTACATGTACATATTACATATACATACTTATATATACGATGTGATAGCTGACATGGTAAACATCTCAAAAGAACGTGTAGGCAACATCTTACATGAAGTTTTGGATATGAGAAAGCTTTCGGCGAGATGGGTGCCGCGTTTGCTAACAGCTGACTAAAAACGAGTTCCTGTGACGACTTCAACGGAGTCTTTGGTCAAGTTTCAACGCAATCTAGAGGAATTTTTACGTCGATTCATAACTGTTGAAGAAACATGGGTTCACCATTACACACCAGGGACAAAAGTTTAGTCAAAACAATGGAAAGAAGCTGGTGGAAGTGCACCAAAGAAGGCAAAGACGGTCCCTTCGGCAGGAAAAGTTATGGTTACTGTTTTCTGGGATGCACATGAAATAATCTTAATCGACTATCTTGAAAAAGGAAAATCAATAACAGGAGAATATTATGTAGCGTTATTGGACCAGCTGAGCAATGAAATCAAAGAAAAACGACCTCATTTGGCAAAGAAAAAAGTTCTGTTTCATCATGACAATGCACCTGCACATTCATCGGCAATTTCGACAGCAAAATTAGTGGAATTACGTTATGAATTGCTTCCCCACCCACCATATCCTCTAGATTTGGCCCCCAGTGAATTTTTTCTGTTTCCAAATATGAAGAAATGGCTCGCTGGGAAAAAATTCACATCGAATTCTGAAGTTGTAGTTGAAACAGAGGCCTATTTTTCAGACTTCGACAAATCGTACTACGCCGATGGCTTAAAGAAGTTGGAATATGGTTGGACGAAGTGTATCGAGCTAAAAGGAGACTATGTTGAAATAAAAAATGTTTTCTGGTCAATAACTAAATCCTTTGTTTCATTTTTCGCTGACTTTTCAGACAACCCTCGTATACATGCAAGTATTGTAAATATTAATTTAATTTAGAATGTCACAGGGGATGTCAATTAACATACAACATTTTCAGTTATTTTAACACTGCAAAATAGAATGACATTTGTTTTGAAATTATTCTGATTGAAATGTCAAAAAGAAATATTGTGCTGCAGGATTTACAAATTTAGAGTTTTGAAAAACCGTAACCTACAAAAAAAAACAGTAACCTATTGATTCAAAAATACTTTAGATAAACTAAAGACTTCTACAATTTTTGACTTTTTCTATTGATAGATTGTTGCGGATGCAGATATAAAGAACCTCGAGAAACATCATAAATTTGCTTAGTAAAAATTTCCTTCCTCATTAAAGTCTTATTAGGTCTCCTTCCTAATTGAGAAAATAAAAACCCAAAAAAACCATTGAATGTTAAAGTGCACTAAAATTATATACATTGATTTTTTTTGGTATTTGTTTAATTTGGAAATATTTCAATAATACTTTAGAATATAAACAATTTTAAAATGAATCACTTTTAAAAATTTTTGTATATTTCCTTAAGATATGAAAAGAAAAACTTTCAAAGAAAATTGAAAGTATTAAGAGATAGGTATTGAAAAAAATCAAATAAAAATTTTTTAAGAAATGCAAAAATAAAATCGCTTAAATATGATTTAACTGCATAAACGATGCATTTCTTTAAAGAATTTTATTACAAGTATCTTTATTTAATTTTATCAATAATTTTACTTTTTTTTTTAATTCTCAAATATTAAAAGAAAAACTTAAATAGTTAAAAATATTTTCAGAAGATTTACAAGTTTTAAAAGTTTTACCAAAATATTGAGGTATATTACGGTTTTGTATTGCAGTTTATATCACTTACCGTACACATGCTAATAAATACAAAATTCGAACTTAAACCATGTTGTATTTTAAATAAAGTAATACCTAAATGGTTCCATTTAACACCCCTATTCACATTTAATCAAAGAAAAACATATAGACATGCTATAAGATTGCAGTTACTGGATACAGATGTGTTTCAACAATTTTAATTATTAAAACGTTTTATTAATTCACTTTCTCGTCTTTTTGTTGGGTATGAATTTTGTAATTGATGGTGACATAAATTTCAAGATAAAGGTTTGAAATATGAACCGAGACTAAGATCCGGATAACAAAGCAATTGTATTTTAAATCATTATATTAAATATAAAATGTTTGCATAGTTTTAGGATGAAGTATTTACTTATTTATTTATTTATTTATTCGAATATTACGAATATAACTACGCAATATTGGTAAAGCCCTCGGCTGCCAGGGCCATTGTCGGCTGATTCTAATTAATCTTTCAATTTTTATATCTTATTTAAATTTGTAAGAACATAGCTGAAATTACATATATTGCATAGTTCTAGGATTATCCTTTTTCATTTTCAAAGTATTGTTTATATTTACTGGAAAATTTTAATATTCAATTTTTGAATGTGTTATATGCCATAAAGTTGACCGAACATACAAAATTTTTAAATTCACATTTCTTTCGATCAAAAGAATTATAATTCAAGTTTAAATTAAATATTTCACCTGTTCTAATTTTTCCTGACCTTAAAAAAAAATTTTTTTTAAATTTAATATTTAAAAAATTTCTTTAAATTTTATTAAATTTATATAAATGAATCAGTGACGGACATGAAATTTAGAATTATTGTTATATACTCGATTATATTTAACAACAAAACTATTACAAGCGTTTTGTTAGAAGTTTAATAAATATGCTCTATAACTGTTTATGAGATAAATTAACTGTTTTAGTAGATTGACGAGGAAGTTAATGGGCGACGTGCTCAATATTTCGTTAGTAATACTTCATATTATTAAAATTTTCCAAATTGTTGCTTTGTTAAAATTACATTCCAATCCATTAATTAGGGAATTAATGTGAGAATCTTTCTTACATTATTACAAGACTTCCCAATTAAATACGTCTCTGTTTTAACTAAATTTGATATGATATATATTATATTTTGCAACTAAATAACAATTTCTCATTATAAAAATTTCAAAGACGTAAGATTTTTATTTTTCTAAAATAAATTAATTTTATTTCAAGGTCTGAATATGCAAAAAGAAAAATTTAAAATAATCCATTTTTAATTTTTCAGATAAAACAATCAAATTCTACTACATTTAAATCAAATAATTCAATTAATTTTTGAATAAACATAAATGTAGAATAAAATTTCAATTCCCTTACAAGATATCAATTTAAATTTGATGGCATAAATGCAATTTTAATATAAGATAAATGCTTCCAAATAAATTAAATTTAATGATAATAGACATTTTTTAATTGCAATTTCTTTCAATTAGCATACACCTGTAATGATGATTGATATTAATTATCTTTTGTAAAGGCATACTTAAAATTGCTTTTAATGATTTTAAATTTTTAATTATGCTTTATATTTTTTTTAAAATAAATATTTTTTTTCAAAATTAATAAACTAAAAAACATTCACAACAATTAAACTTGTCAAACTTAATGGTTGTTCTTAAGGTTTGACATTTGACAACTGACAGCGCAAAATGCTCTTTTTTTAATAAATTCTTAAGAGTCAAATTTTACCAAATAAATTTATTTTAATTTTAGCACTATTTTAAATTAGCTCTTATTAATTAGCTGACTCCGCCTACCAGTTCGACTGCAATTTTAACTCTTAAAAAGTAAAACTTGATTTACGTATGCAAAAATATATATATTTTTTAATCGTTATATTTTCGCTTATTTTACATCCTATGGTATCTTTAAATAGTCTTTTAATAGTCTTAAAATTGTATCTTTAACACTTTTTTCGGTTTAATTTAATATTTTAAAACATTTTTAGATATACTTGAAGCCTTACAATAGAACTTTCATCCCGGTTTAAGCTATAATATATACATAACTTTATAAAAAAGTATATTGTTTGGTTCAGCGTCACCTATTGAGCGATGAAGCATCGATTTAGCGATGTCCTTTCAGTAAACAAGTGAATAAAAGTAGAACCTTCAAATTTTGTACAACGGTGTTTGTTTTCTTTTTTTCTTATGTTGCTGAAATTTGAGATCAATTTGATGGTTCGCGTCACTTCCCAAGACTTAAATGCTTATTTTTGAAATTAATAAAGATAGTAACTTATTAAACGTTCTGCAAAGGAATATTCAAATCCTTACGTTCTAATATCATTGTACACTTGTCTTGTAAGACCAAAATTTGAATATGCTAGTCAAGTTTGGTCTCCGTTTTATATGGTACACATTGATAGGATAAGGCAATACAAAAAATTTTTCTTAGATTTGCCTTACGCCACTTGTCATGGTTGAACCCCATTATCTTACTACCATAACAACAAAGGCTAAAGTTAATTGACTTGTGTACTTTAAATTTTCGACGAGAGGTGATGTTATTTTCTGATGTCATTTTTATTACAGAAATTGTCAAGGGTAACGTTAAATCTACTTTAATTTTTAGTAAAAATATTATTAGAAATCATCAACGCCTTCGCTCTTGCAATTTTATTAAAACAAATAATCATAGGACTAATCATTGCAAATTTGAACCTATTAATAGAATGCTTATTATAGGTAACAAACACAAACTTTCAAAACATTCCCGAAAGCAAAAATTACACAATCGCTATTATTAGGATTATTTTTGTTTTTTTGTAGTACATACTGTAAAGTTCATAATAAACTTCATTACTTATTTTAATTAACTAAGATATAACATTTTGACAATTCTATTAAAAAGAGGAGGGCTGCTTTTAAACATAAAATAATTGCAATTAAAGAATTTATATTTAATTCCAATTATAATAAATTAAATTTTTAAAATAATTTAAAATGTTTTAGGAACTTAATAATCTTGTCGCTGACTCAACTGAAATCCGTAAGACTTAACGTAAGCTTATAATAAAATGTTGTTGTAGTTTTCTAAATGAAATGTATTATATTAAATGATCGTTTTGAGATCGATTCTAACTGTACCGCTAAAAAATCTCATACGTAACATACATATATTTTTCATTATATTAAAATCACATTGCCGACACCGTGAAGGCCCGCTTTTTTTTAACATTTTTGAATCAATGATTAGCATTTTCATTCGTTTATGAACATATTGATACCAATTGTACAGAGCGATATTAACAATTATGAATATATTTATACATACAATATAAGTTTAGGAGTGGTCTGATATATAACAAGCAGTGGTTTATTTTTTTAGTTTACGAAATCGTCATTTAAGAAATAAAATTTATTTATATTTAAATTTAATAAAATTTAATTTACAGAATTTTGAGAAGCTTTTATAAGTGATGAAAAAAAAACCAAGGGTTTTTAAAAAAGCAAATTTTCAAAATAATATAGTGTTTCATATAAGAATTAAATTGTGAGTTCCACAAAAATTTGGAATTTTACTTAGAATTATACTATCTAAGCAAAAATGGGTAAAACTGAGAGACACTTTCTTCAATTTAAGCAACCGCTTTTAAATTTAAGAAAAACCTTTAACATATGTTAAAATATAATGTTGGACCTTTAAATTTTGTATATTAATAAAAAAAACATTGGACAGGTATTCAAGTTACAGGTGCTTAAAAATTGCAAAATTTCAATTTTCGAGCTCTTATAGCTTCTAAACAGGGGGCTTGACAAAAAAATTTTGTTAACGGACTCCTACTCCTGAATTTGGAGGATCTAACTTCTCCCAAAATTTCAAGATCCTATCTTAAACCGTTTAAGAGATATGTGGGACCAAAAATTTTGCAAAAATTAAATTTTTTATAATGCTAAATTTTAGTACCGTATGGCAACCCTATACATTTGACCAACGTATTTTTGTTAAGTCTATAAAAGCAGCTCTCTTATACCGTTTTTCGATTGAAAATAAACCTAACAGAACTCTTGTTATATTAATTTAAATGTAGGGCTTTTTTGAAATTTGCAGAGGCTGTAGCTTGGTAACCCTTCAAAATTAAGAAAAACCTTTGGCCCATGTTGAAATATTTGAATTTTGTATATCACTAAAAAAAAATTTGGACAGGTATTCAAGTTACAGGTGTTTAAAAATAGCAAAATTTCAATTTTCAAGCCCTTATAACTCCTAAACAGAGGGCTCGAACAAAAAATTTTGTTAACGGACTCCTACTGAAAAGGACTCCGACTTTTCTCAACACGTCAAGACCCTAGCTAGTAGATATGTGTAGCCAAAAATTTTGCAAAAATTGAGTTTTGCATAATTGAAAATTTGAGTACCGTATGGCAACCCTAAACATTTGCCTTTTAAAAATGTATAAAGTTTATAAAATCAGCTATCTTTTGCTGTTTTCAGATTGAAAATACAATCAACAGAACTAATATTGTAACAATTTAAAAATAGGGCTTTTTCCAAGTTTGGGGGCTGTAGCTCCGTAACGGGTGGGTTACGAAATTATTTTTTTTGTAATATCTACCCGTGGTTAAAATTTCTTTACTCTATTTCAAACGGTGTAAAAGTTTTGTAAACATACGGACGGACTGAGTGAAGCTATATAAGTACATTTTTACAAAATTTTTTGAAAATGTGCTAAAAATACGATAATACTTAACTAAGAACTCAAAAATTCTGATAAAAGTATAAAATTTTGATAAGAAATATGTATAATTGTGTAAACAATGCCACAGTCACTTCGTTATTATTTTTGTTCGTATTCGCGTATAGTATTGACTAAATAAGTACATTGTACTTAAATACTTTATTAATCACTTTTTGCTAATCAATAAAAGAATTCTTTTATAATCCCACTTGCCTGCAGCAATTTTTGATATTAGGTTTGCAAATTATTATTGTATTTGCAATATATATATATTGAATAATAATATAAAAATATGTATAAAAATATATAACTTTATGTTTAATGCATATACCTTTTTTTATACCCTACACCTATAGAATAGGTAAAGGGGTATATTAACTTTGGTATGGTGTTTGTAACCACCTAAAGGAAGCGAGCTAGATATGGAAAAGTATATATATTTGTGATCAGCGTGACCGCCTTAGTCGATATAGCCATGTCCGTCCGTCCGTCCGTCCGTCCGTCAGTCCGTAGGCACGATAACTCAAAAAATAATGGAGCTATCTTGATGAAATTTTAACTGTAGGTTACTAGGACTGAAAGTACGGCGGGGATTGCATATGGGCGAAATCGGCCCATGGGTTCGGATTCTGGACCTTTTTATCGATCGAAGGGCTAAAGAACATATATAAGAAATCACGATAACTCAACAACTAATGACGCTTTCTTCATCAAATTGGTGCTGTAGGTAACTAGTAATGAAACTACTTCGGGGATTCCGTAAGGTCGGGATTGGACCATGCGTTCGGAACCTAGAACTTTTTGATCGAATTTAGGCCAAACGAGCATAATTCCGAAACCAATGAAGATAGAACCTCCAAATTTGGTATCAGGGTGTCCCCTCCTATCTCCTAAGTGTCTTGAGAATTTGGGTCCCATTGGACTACTGGGTCGGGGACCAGCCACACATTTCCGAAGACCTTAAAACATATCTTTAAAATTAATAAAGATAACAACTTGAAAAAATGTAGAAGCTTCCAATTTGCCACAAGGGTGTTCTTTACTATCTCTTGCGTGTTCCCTTAATTTGGGATCAATTGGAGTGGTGGTTCAGTACCCCTCTCAGACCTCCCAAGTTTTAAAAGCTTATAATCGAAATTACTAAAAATAGTTACTTAAAATTAAGATAGATCGTTTAAATTGTGTACAAGGATTAACTAGTACTATAAGTAAAGCGCGGACTGTATAAGGGCGAAATCAGCCCATGGGTTCGGATTCTGGACCTTTTAGTCGGTGTCAGGGATAACGAACATATATTAAAAATCACGATAACTCAACAACTAATGAGGCTATCTTCATGAAATTTGTGCTGTAGGTTATTGGTAATGAAACTACGGCGGTGATTACGTACGGTGAGGATTGGACAATGGGTTCGGAACTGAGAACTTTTTTATCGAATTTAGGCCAAACTAGCGTAATTCCGAAACCAATGAAGATATAACCTCCAAATTTGGTATCAGGGTGTCCCTTCCTATTGCATAAGTGTCTTTGAAATTTGGACCCCATTGGACTAGTGGGTCGGGGACCAGGCACTCAGTTCCGAGGACCTTAAAGCATATTTTGAAATTAATAAAAATAGTAACTTGAAACAAATGTAGAAGCTTCAAATTTGGCCCAGGGTGTTCTTTACTATTTCTTCCATGCCCCTCTAATTTGGGATCATTTGGAGTGGTGGTTTAGGACCTCTCTTAGACCCCCAAATGTGTAAAAGCTTATCATCGAAATTAATAAAACTAGTAACTTAAAATTAAGATAGAACGTTCCAATTGTATACAAGGGTTAACTAGTATTGAAAGTATGACGGGACTGCATATGGGCGAAATCGTACCATGGTTTGGGGTTCTGGAACCCTTGACAAGTTCAAGGACTAACAAACATATATCTTAAAACACCATAACTCAAAAAATAATGCCGGTATTTTGATGAAATTTAAACTCTAGGTTACTAGTAATGAAAGTACCATGGGAATTGGTTCTGGTTGAGTTTAATTTCAAAGCCAAAGAATATATTTCCTATGTCCTATGTGTCTCCGAAATCTAGACTTAATTGTAGTGGTTCAGCTATATTCAAAGGTACTTGCTGCATTTATGTAAAATTTATTTGAATATTTAAATGAATTATATGAAAAGGTCTAAATTTGTAATTGTATTTTAGAAATACATTTATTGCATATTTTGCGTTTGTAAGCTTTTCTATTAGGTATATAAACTAACCACTTAAAATAATTGCAATTTTTAAAAATTTGGATTATTAAATATATTATGCTTTGATTATCTTTTTATCACAAAATTTAATAATTAGAATTTTTTCATTTTGTAATTGAGTTGGAATAAATATATTTTCATTTATTTCAAGTTTGCTTGTTTTTGAATATTTTTAAATAGACAAATTAGTAAGAATTTGTAATATTTTTTAATAGATAATATAATTAGAAAATGTTTTTAGTATTATAAAGTTAATTTGGCTAGCTATGTCTTACGATCAAATTAATAACAGCTTTTATGGTGTTAAAATGACTTATGGATATGTCCTTAAATTTGAACCAAATAGGTGTAGGGTATTTCTAAGTCGGTTGCACCGACTGACTGTTTCTTTACTTGTTAAAACTTATTTAGTACTTACTACTCAGTATACATTTGAGAATCAATTTTGGAAGTTTGAATTACTTAGAGAGATTGCATCAACATTCAAAAATTATTTAGAAATGGATGACACGAGTATAAAGGCCATTATTGAAAAATTTAATAAACAAATAATTTCTGATAATATCAAAGTATTAAGAGATGGGAAATTAAAATCGGAAGTTCTACATCGTATAAAAGATATTAGAACAAATTCTTTTGGACTTATTATTATTGAGTTTGGATTATTTAACTTTCAATTACCTGAATTGCATTCTGAATATATTGACGAAAAAATTATTACAGAATTTCAGAAGTCACTTAAAAATGGTAAACACTTGTACTTAGAATATATTCCAGAGACGGCTTATTCTGAGCGGAAATATTTATTTCGTGATTATAAAAACAAAAAAAAAAGGTGCTTGATTTTGAGTGTTTAAAGGATTATGAATAAATAGTTTTTAAATTTTTTTTGTTAAAATAAAAAGAAATGAGTGCATTAAATATTAAAAAAAAAATTAAAAATGCTTATTATTTAACATATTAATATTAATTTTTTATAAATTTATTACAGATTTAAATCATTTTTTTCGGACGCAGCATTTTTTTCGGATATATCAATCGTTTTTCGGATATATTCAAATGCCGATAACAATCGAAATACGAAGTTCCAAAGACAATTTCAAAACTTTTAAACAAATTATTGAAACTTTCTAATTATTTAATTCTATAAAATCGCTCCTAATTTGGAATTTCGAATATATTTGAATATTCTAGAAAAAGTGAATATTCTCACCCTGTGTAATTATTTTCTTCATACCTACATATAAAAACGAGGAAGAGTGTAGTAGAGTAGACTGTGTCAACTCTGGGATATCCGTACGACCATAATATAAACATTATATCATTCGGTTAATTACTTTTGAAAAAATTTCAGACACTCAGCTTCATTAGGTGTAGTGTAATGCTCATATAAAAGAAGGAGTTGTATGGCAGCTACTCGAACCCTCTGCAGTAGACCAACCAAATTTTGCAGTAACTTTGGCTATTACACTAAACCATTTTTGGAAAAATTTCAGACACCCAGCTTAATAAGGACAGAGCAATGCTCATATAAAAAAAAAAGTTGTATAACAGAAAAATAAACAAAAAATTTACAAAAATATTTATAAATTTATTTATGGGGACACTAAACTTTTGTTTAAATTATGGAATTCTGCACACCGCCGTGTATTATGGAGTGTGAACAGAGTGTTATGGACACAGAGTGTTATGGACAGAGTGAAGCTATATAGGCACATTTTTACAAAATTTTTTGAAAATGTGCTAAAAATAAATACGTATTTTCATAATCAAATACCATGAAATCATGAAATCTATTTCATGAAAGTAAAATTCAATATCCTCTATTTCTTCTCCCTAGTACAATATTCGCATATAATTTTACGGCACTACTGCAGTTCCACTATTTTAAATTAATTTTTGTTTAAAATATATAAATATATATACCGAAAAAATAATTTAAAGGGATATTATAATTGAAAAATATTTTTATTTAATTCAAAAATTAAAATAAAGCCAAAAAAGTAAATTTTGTTGACTACATATCAAGAACAATTTGAAATTGCTTTGATTACTTTGCTTAATGCTTGGTTTATTTGATTTTCAAAGCAAAGAAAGCACCAAAGCCATTACTTCAGATTTTCGCTGAAAGTAAAGAAGACTTACTACAAACTTATCCTATGAAGCATAGTCTCGAATTTTATTACCAAAATGTTTACTATTTATTTAAAATTTCCAGAAAATCTTCTGTGATTTTTAAAAGTGAAATGAACTAATTCATAAACATTTAAATTAATTTAAAATCAAAAAAAAACTTTTTTTTATTCATTATTTTTTGTTTTTTTTTTTTATAAAAATTAAATAAAATATTTTTGGCCAGCTTATGATAATTTTGGATATTTTATTTTCTAAAATAAAACACATCCAACAAAACATTAATATTTTTTTTTATAATTGAACACATCCAACAAAACACATTTAATTCAATGCTTTTGTTACACCTAGACAAATATATTAATAATAATAATAAAAATTATAATAATAATAATAATTGATTTTGAATTTTAATTTTATAAGAACCTCACAAATTTGATAAAAGTTTAAAAACTATGATAAGATATAGTAAAATTTAGATAAATGTCGTCGGCATTTAGTTATTTTAAGGAAATATGAGAATATTATCAGGCAAGAGTTTTTAGAACCATTTAATTTCATAAATCATTTTTCAAATTGTTCAAAATTCAATGGCCTTAAAAACCGACAAATTTGTCACTTTGCATTTTATATTCTAGATAACATGTATTACAACACTTTGCACATGTACATACATAAATTTTAAGCATTTCACACGTTAAACGCGTAAAAGCGACAATCCAACTCTAGGATACAAAAAGAGTTTGCTCTCCTTTTCCGAAGTATATATATATTATATTTTTGTGATCAACTTTAAAATCATTCCAAATTGTATAACAATTAAGTAAACAGGTACGTTGGTAGACAGGTAGAGTTGGATTCATAAAGAAGATTTCCCTAGGGAGTTATTTCACCTCACCTTAAAAAAAAAAGTAAGGAAACAACAGTAGGTCGATTAAACTGACATAGTAATACCATACACCTGAAGAATTCAATTGAAATTTGAGATCCATGAGTAATTTTATTTAGGATAACTCTCGTACCAAATCTCGTAAAACTTTCCTGTACCAAATTGCAGGTTTCTCTACTTATAAATTATCCCTTAAGTATTCTTCAATATTATGTAATACATGTATATATTGACAATCATGCCCCTCAAGCAAGAAGATTCAAAAAATTTAAGTTCAAAATGCGTGTATAACGGTATTTTGAATATTGCTGTAAGAAGCTTAAGGGCAGCCTATACTAATCGTACGTTTATCGAATTAAAGTTTGTCATAAAGCTTTAAATAACCAAACAAAAATTTTAAGATATTTCCCGTTATTTGAATATGTACGTTAAATTTTCGAAATACCAATTGAGCCCTTTAATGCCAAATAATTAAAATAATTAATAATAATTCAAAATCTTAAAACAAATATTTTTGAAGACTTATAACTGAAACATTATTAAAAAATGAAGACCTTATGCATTATCAAAAGTATAAGCCGAGCTTTCATTTAATTTTCTTTACACTATCAAATTATTTTTTTACTTGCTATATAAAACTTTTTCCTTGTATTTTTTATTAAATTACAATTTTATTTTAGAAATTTATTGAAATTTTTTATCTATTTACAACTTTAGACACACTCTTAAGAATAATAACGGTTCTTATCGCAAATTTTTTAAATTTTTTAGTTTATTTCCTTCTGTTTCAGTCACTTTTTGATATAAATTTATAATATTAGACACTTCTCAATACTTAAAAGTTACTATAGTTACTTTATAACTTGGTAGTAGGTACCACTACTAGTGAAGTGACTACTGACTACATAGTGAGTAAAATAAACTACTCTCGTAATTTTTAAGTATTTATGTTTTTCAATATTTCTTCTCTTTCTTTCTAATATTTTTATTTTTTTAATGCCTTGGCCACAAGAACCGCAGTCATGACGCGGCATCGAAGTTGCAAAATTGTAACTATCAAATTTTGCCATCACAATGCAAAATGCTGAAAGCGTTAAAGTAACATTTAATGTACCAAATATGTAAATAAACATAATTAATTTTTCAATCATTGAACTAAAAGTAAAGTAAAAAACTTATTTTAAATTTTTTAATTTTATTATTTATGTAATAAATAAATTTAATTTTTAATTTTTATAATTTTATATTCTCTAATTGGAACTAAAAAGTAATAATTAATATAAATTTCAAAGTTAAAAGTTGATTAACTTTTGCGTCAAGGCTACGTTGAAACTTTATTGTTAATTTCATTGTGTGCATTTGTATTGTTTTCCATATGTTTAACTTTTGAAGTAGAACGTTAATGGCTGCGCTCATTGTGTCCAGGAGGTAAAGTTATAAAAAAATGAAGGAGCATGAATCATGATGATCATCAGAGAATAGTAATGATTAATAAAAGATTAGATTAAAACTTAATATTATTTTTTCAATTGTGATTTGTATATTTTATATTAAAATTCTTTTAGTTATCTTTTAGTTTCATTTTATTAATATTATAAATTATAATTTAGTTGCAATTCAGTTTTCAAAGTTCGAACACGTAATATTTTTAGAAAATAGTATTGAAAGCAATCAAAATTAAATAAAAATGGATAATACGAGTATGGAGAAAACTGTTCAAAAACTTAATGAACAAATTAATTGTGCAACTAAAAAAATACTGAAAGACGGGCAGTTGGAACCGAAAACTTTATATCGCGTAATAGAAATTAAAGTAGAATCGCCTAAGTTAATATTGGTTGACTTAGAATTATTTTCATTTCGATTACCTGCGTTTTATTTTGCATGTTTTGAAGCGGAAAACGCTATTGAAAAAATGCAAAAAATACTGAAAAGTGAACAACGCTTGTTCTTAGAGTATATTCCAGAGACGAAATATTCCTACAGAAAATATTTATTTCGTAATGAAAGTGAAGATACTGATGAAAGTGAAGATTCTGATTGAAGTGAATTAAATTAAAAAAATATTAAATAAATATTTATTATAATATTTTTTTAAGAAATAAAGAAAAATAAATGTAAAAAAAAATTTTACTTTTGTTATATTATTTTTGTTAATTTTTTATTTATCTTTTACCGATTTTACAGATAATGAGACATTTATTATATTAACAACACATACTTACATTTAAATATGTTTATATACACTAATTTATTAATTAACTAAAAACTATTAATTAACTAAAAACTAAGATCTAGAATTTTCTCAAATTCCTTTATGTACAACAGCCGGTCTCGTTATATTGTAATTGTACAAGTTTTCTCAAAGGATGGACTTGCAGTCATAATACAAATTCCTTTTTTACATTAACATTTCTTTATCTATATATATAAAAGCGAAAGTTTGTTTATTTGTTTGTTTGTTTGTTTGTATGTAACGAGTTGGCTCCTAAACTGCCCAGCCGATTTTCATGAAAATTTGTATATAGAGGTTTTTGGGTTCGGAAGGAAATCGTGGCCCAAAAATTTTGCTCTAACGGACCGCCAAGTTGGGGCTGTGGTGCAAGTATTTAAACTTCTTTGTTCTAAAATGAAAACGGTTTGACCGATTGACTTCAAATTTTGTATACGTTTTGTATACTCTTTGAGAATTGAGTAGACACTATTAAGAATATTGGAATTTGTTAACCCATGTCGGGCCGACGGGTGGTCCAAAAAAATTTTGGGTCCAAATTTTGTCCGATTTTCCGAAATTCTGCTTTGGCTTAAAAGAAAGCTCCAAAAAAAATTTTGTTGAGTTCCATTAACCCATTGCGGCCCAACAGCTTTTTATAGGTTTTTTCAATACTTTACTTTAAATTCGAAACGGTTTGACCAATTGACTTCAAATTTTTTATACGTGATGCTCCTTGAGGATTGAGTAGACACTATTAACAGTTTTGGAATTTGTTAACCCATGTCGGGCCGACGGGTGGTCAAAAAAAATTTTGGGTCCAAATTTTATCCGATTTTACGAAATTCTGCTTTGGCTAAAAAGAAAGCCCACACAAAAATTTTATTGAGTTGCATTAATCCATTGCGACTCAACAGCTTTTTATAAAGTTTTTGGTTACTTTACTCTGAATTAGAAACGGTTTAACTGATTTTCTTCAAATTTTGTATATGTGTTCCGTTTTGAGAATGATATTAGCTCTTTTTACAGACTTGCAATTGGTTAACTCATGCCGGCCCGACGATTGACAAAAAAAAGATTTGGAAGAAAATTACGTCCAATTTAGCGCAATACTGCTTTGTCCAAAGAGAAAGTATAGTTCCGTTAACCCAATGGGGCACAGTGACTTTTATAGATTTTTGCGTTACTTAACTCTAAATTAGAAACGATTTGACCGGTTGACCTCAAATTTTATATGTGTGAAGCAACTTGAAAATGGAGTTGAGTATGTTAACAGTCGGTCCTACGATTGGTCAAAAAAATTTTTTGGAAGTAAATTACGTCAAACTTTGGAAAGTAGTTTGTCCTGCTTTGAATTACAAAAAGTTTCAAAAATTACTAGAATAATCCTAGAAAAAATCGTTTTAAAAAGATTGCTTTCATACATTTTTAAATTTACATGTGTAAACCGTGTGTAATTTTTGTGTTAACTTTTTGCAGTAACATCAACTTTAATTAAACCTCCATTGAGAGGAGCAGCAACGCGCTCCGGGTATTAGCTAGTATATTTATAAAATAATCATCAACGTATCTAAATTTTTGCAAAAATAGTGAAGTTTTGTACGTTTATACAAAATTTGTTTCGTTGAAAGACGTTTATTAAATAGCTACCAGTACATGACACAAATTAGCTTATGACCCAGTTGGTTGATCTAACTGGATCTAACGTTATAAGATAATTAGTATAAAAAGGTAACCAAACTACAGACTTTTAAAATTATTTAAATTATATTTTCTGAGGCCTGCCATACCAAGTAAAACTGCGATATTAAAATTCAAAATAGGCAAGTAAAGAAATAAGCGGTAAGTGTGGGAAAACCTAAAAATTATTATATTGGAACTAGTTTTAGTTTTAAAGTGTTGTTTATCTAAGGCTCACGATAGCTGCTATACAAGTTTTGCTATACAATAAAAATTTTTTTTGAAAATTATATTTGAATAAGTTCATTTGGGTTTTTTGAAAAATAAGAACAGTGAGAACACTTCTTAGCAAAAACAAAAAATCTCTAACGTCAAATACTGAGAAATAAATCTGGGCGACAGTACTGTTTAAAAATCAAACTTCTGATTGAAAGTCTTTTTGATAATTCAGTTCTTAGTAATCGTTTGAAGTAAAAATTTGTTTTGAAAAATGAGTTTTTTAAAAGAATATTTAAAAAATTATATGTTATTTAATACAAAAAACAAAACAAAAAATTGTTTTCGTTATTCTCTTCAATTAAATTCGTTGTTTTATTTAAAAATAACAAATTCTTACACTGGCAGCAAAAAAAAATACAACTTTCATTTTTAACAAATTTCTAATAACTTAAATTACTGTCAGTACTTACGTTTCAAAAATACTGGCAAACTCACCATTTTTGAAAAGTAAGTACTTAATAAAAAAAAATACTGGTCTTAAGTACCTTCTGTTATGCATTCCGGTGATGGACCGGGTTTTCAACTTGGTACGCGGATATGTTTACAAACTTTACCATACACTATTCAACCTACCATCGAACCATTTTTTTTTGAAAAATATGTTAAATGTCAAAAGAATCTAATAATTTTAAATTTGAATTGAGTTGATATAATAAATTGGTTTACATGAGTCTATACATTTATTAAAAATTTAAAAATTAAATAAAAAAAACCAACAATAAAAACTTCCGAGTTCTTTTGACATTGAATTTAGATGTATGTATGAAATGATTGTATAAAGTAAGTGGATGCATTTCTTCAAGTTGATATTTGTTAATTTTCATAAACTTTACATTGCATAACATAACAGGTCATAACATGAACCAGTTATGTTGGTTTCTATCATTCTCATCATAAAGGAATGGTCTGATATATTTTTCACTGATCAAAAGTTCCACCTTCATAATTATTTGTACTAAATTTTATTTAATTATATTTTATAATTCAAATTATAAAAATTATACTATTTTATCAATTAAAAAAAGTATTTATAATTACATTAATTATTTAATATTATTGCACCAGCTTGAGATTTTGTATAAAAAAGGGTTAACGAAATATTTCTTAAACTAAATAAAGAGTTTTCTATGCTTTTATCGTTTATCAATGTTCAAAGCGAAGGCGAAGCTCTAATATAGACAAGTCTATTTAAATCATGTATATAGTTTTCTACGCTATGCTCTTAGCGATACTCTTATCACTTATCGCAGCTCCAACATAAACGCCCTCTAATACTTCGCTATTAAACTCCAATTTAATTCAGCAAAAAAAAATATATATAAACTTTTATAAAAATAGGTTTCAGCCTACAATATATATTTTTAAAAATAATTTAAACTTTTTTTTATGTTTTAACATAAAACTAAAATTTTTATATTTAAAATTAACTTACAAGTTTTAGTTGATAAATGGTTTAAAAACTAGCTTTAATTTTGAAATTATAGGTCTCTTAATGAACAAAATTTTAATTTTAATAAGTGAACGTATTATTTTTGACAGTTTTCGTTTCGTTCGTTTATTCTACTGTGTAGCTCTCCACCATAGAATTACTAGTTCTAGAATGGCAAAAGAATGTTCCCGACTCTTTTCTTCTAATGTGATTTCCTATCCTGAGGTATTCAGACAAAAAAATACATATGCAATTTCGTATGCGTATACAAATGGTACGGCTACTTCATTTGTCATTGCTTAAATTTGAGTAAATGAGAATGTTTATTAGGCAGTTTCTCATTAGTTTTTTTGTTTACATTTTTACATAGAAATACATTTGGATGGGCAGTTTGCATATTGTAAGTTATTTCGAATAAAGATATTTATTATTTTATTTAATTTACTTTTATATATATAATTGAACAAAACATCAAGAAAAAATTTGAATAATATTAGAAGAAATTGCAGTCAATTATTTTTAAAAATAATGGAATCTCCAACAAGTATATTTTTAGTTTAATTTTAATTAACTTACATATCTATTTTGACTTATCTTAAGGTTTAGAGTAGGTTTATTTATTCATCGTGGAAATGAAAATAAATAAATCACAAACAAATCATAATTTTTTGAACAAAACAAAAAGTATTTATAGTCTTGTGAATATATAAACATTTTTACCCATTTTTAAATATGAACGAACCTTTTGCAAATATGAAATCTAAATTTATGTTAACGGTAAGCAGGGTTTTAATTTCTGTTTCAAATAACTTAACGTTTCCGAATAAAACATTAAAAGGTTTTTTCTTTACCCTTTTTTTATTCAATCAAAATTTTACTTATTATTTAAAAATTTTAGCATTACAATATGATTTTCAAATTGATTCTATTCGAAAATAGACAATGTTTTGGTAAATTTACAGAACGGTAATTTAATAATAATGAAATATGGAAAGCAAAAACCACAAGGAAAATACCTTTAAAATAATTTAAAAAAAATCGGCTGAAATTTGTAAAACCTCAAGAAATAAAAAAAAATCTTTAAGCTATACTTTCTTCCCATCTTAATAATCCTTTATTTAATTTAATGTTCTTTTAAAAACTTCAAAAAGCACAACAACACACAAATTTTTTGAATATAATATTTTCTAATTTCTTTTCATTTACTTTTAAGTTTGAAAACTTACTTAAATCGTACTTAAGTTTCTTTTATATTCCACTTTCAGAAGGAAATGAATCGCGGGGAAACTAGTAAATACATACAAACGGTACACGTACCAAATTTTGAAATTTGTCTGAAAATTTTTTCTCTATTGCCATTCTAGTACTAGTAATTCTATGCTCTCCACCAATCAGAGAACAAAAACAACATTTTTATCTAAAAAGTTTGCTACA
The DNA here is from genome assembly GCA_963082915.1 of Dolichopus griseipennis. Taxonomy (NCBI): domain Eukaryota; kingdom Metazoa; phylum Arthropoda; class Insecta; order Diptera; family Dolichopodidae; genus Dolichopus; species Dolichopus griseipennis. Next base: position 325,716,044 of record OY720441.1, read on the forward strand.
CTTTATATTATAATTTATATAAACGAGCGGATTAAAAATAATACTTTTATTAAAAAATAAAAGCTTCAAGGCATTTTATTAAGGCCTTTACCTAATCAAAAGCGTACGACGTATGACGTACAATACGCCGTACGTCGATACGTCGACGTATCCCGAAATCGATACGCGCGTACCATTTTTAATTTGTCAAAAAATCTATTTTGAATATTGATTTCATATAAAAAATAGCGTTTTTAATTTTGGTATTATTTTTAATTTTGTTTTTCTTTAAATTTTGTAAAATGGATTTCGATGATATTGAAGTTTTAGAAGATTTAATGATTTTAAGAATGATCCAAAAAAAGAAATATCGTAGGTGTAATAGAGAACTTTTTCTAGAGAAAACTTTGGTTTTTATAATACTGGATTCGATATCATAACAACAAAGAATCCAGAACTCTTTTACAAATCGGTTCGTATGACTTATGATCAATTTAAGTCACTGTTGGAATTAGTTCGATTTGCATTGACGAAACATTCTAACAGAAAACCTATCAATGCTGAACAGAGATTATTCATAACTTTATTGTATGTAGTGTTATTTATGCATTGTTTTTGTTGTTATTTATGCATTATTTGTGTTTTTAGTTTTCTTGGACATGGATGCAGCTTACACACATTGCCTATGAAGTTTCGTGTGGGTTTGGAAACGGCGAGGTCAATTGTCATAGAAACAAGTGATGTATTATGGCACGAGTTACATGAGTTTTATATCAACCCTCCTACGCAAGAAAATTGGTTGCAAATAGCGCCAAATTTCTAGTGACAACTGGTGTTCCTAATTGTTTATGTGCACTAGATGGAAAGCACATTAGGATAAGAAATGCCGCACATGCTGGATCTCAATTTTTTAACTACAAAAAATACAACAGCATTGTAAGAAAAAATAAACCACAAATATAAATTATTTAGTTTAAATTTTTTCAGGTCTTGATGGCAGCATGTGACGCAGACCACAGTGTTACGCTAATTGATGTAGGAGCCTATGGGTCCCAGAGGGATGGTGGTGTATTTAGAAACTCATTATTTGGACAAAAAATATTTAATAATGAATTAAATATACCACCAGAAGAAAATCTACCAAATACATCGGAAGTTTTCCCGTTTTATTTTGTAGCGGATGCAGCTTTTCCACTAAAATCAAATATTATGAAACCTTTTGCTACAGTGACTGATGAAAGAATCGACATTTACAATAAGAAAATTTCAAAAGCAAGAGTTCGAATTGAAATGGCTTTTGGTATCTTTTTTTAATTTTAATAGCAATATGAAATTTTTATTGTTATATTTTTTTAAGGTATTTTGTCATCAAAATGGCGAATTTTATTAACAACTATAAATAATACTGCAGAAAATGCAAAAAAATTTGTACTGGCAACCATAGTTTTACATAATTTTTTACGCCTTAATGCAAGCATCACAGACTTACCAGAAAGTAATTATAATTTTGTAAGTCTCAGCAGAACTGACTTAAACACACCGAGAAATTCAGAAATATACTTTGCAACTATTTGAATTATTAAATATAGCATGCATAAATAAAACAAAACAAAATTTTTTTAATATAAGTACATAATATGTAACTTTTTTAATTTTTTTGAAAATATGTTTAACTTAATAAAAATATATATATATTTTAACTTTTATATTGTTTTACTTTTTCATTAATTATTTTCAACAGTTCTAATTTTGAAAGAAGATGATGAAGCTTCCAAATCTATTGTGAAAGTGTCTTCGTCATTTATATTACTAGTTGTTCTAAAAGAAAAAGGAAGCCATCACAATTTGTATAAAATCATTTTATTAATTAATTTATACTTAGCTGGTTCACTATTCTGATCTAAAAAAGACATAATTCTTGCCAGTTGCCACTCTTTTGGCGGTTTTCCGCTTCCAGATGGTTGGGGTGTCTTTTGCCGCTGGTATTTATCCCTCAATGTCTTCCACCTAATTTTGCACTGCTTAGCTAAAAATATATTTAAATAAAAATTTTTAAAATAAAGTATTACAATAATTTACAAGCACACTCCATTTCTATAGCTATTTCTTCCCAAACATTTTCTTTATATTTATTATCTTTATATTTTACGTTACTCTTCCTCCACAAGCATTCATTATTTGAGACTAGCTCAATTAATTTTTCATTATTTAGCTAATAAGGGTTAATAATACGGATTATAAACTAAGAACTATTTAAAAACAGAAACAAAATCTATACTTACGTTAATCTCCATTTAAATTTTCAAAATTTTTCTCTTTTTTTTTAAATAAATTTTACTCGTACTCAACTATATGCCACTGTTTTTTTTATTAAAAATAAATATAAAAACGTTTTATTTACTAAAATATCTCGTACTCAACTATATGCCACTGTTTTTTTATTAAAAATAAATATAAAAACGTTTTATTTACTAAATATCAACAAAACGTCCCCATAACAACATAACAAAAAACAATAACAAAATTTTATACGCTTTGTCAATTTTTAAATTTTAAAAACCCAACGTATGGTACGTCGCGCATTTCGGGAGCTCTCATATAATTATATGTATTTAAAATTATTTTGACAGAAAATATACGCCGTACGTCGTCATTTAGGTAAAGGCCTAACTTATTAAAAAATAATAAGATTATTTTCATTTGACAACTGTCAAAAATAAAAAGTATTAGTATTACTAATACTTGTCAAATTATTCAAATAATAATTTTTTCTGCAAAAAACACGCTCACGAGACAAAACTTATTATTAGATAATAAGTTAACTTATTAAAATTTAATTTTTGTTTGTGAAGGGACATTTAACAACTTTGTGAAAATTAATATCAAACATGATAATACGTATTTAATAAAATTATTTAAATAACGCAATAACAAGAATTTTTCCTACATGTTTCAAAATATTGTCTAGTTTGAAAGCGTGAAACTGCTATAAGATATATAAGTTATTATTTCAATATAATTTTTATGTTTTTATATTTTAAAAAAGTTTTTAGCAATTAAAATAATAAAATTATAACGCATGCATACTAAGCAATTTCTTTAGTTCATACATTGTACATACTTTCAGAACAAAAATTTTACTAATCTCAATGTCCATCTTTCTCATAAAAGCAAAATTCAATATTCTTATTAAAAACATGTACATTTTTGACATATTCTGAGTATTCCTAATCATAAATCATCAATACATAAACGAAAACACTTATTAGTATTTAGTTAACACTTCCGTTCTTAAAATTCTTCTTCTTACCCGCACCGAATTAATTTCAATAAAAAATGCGCACGTGTTTTTTGAAATTTGTCATAAATTCTGATTTACAATAAATAATCGAGAACTTAAAATATTTTAATAATTACAAATTTTAAAGTCATTAATATCTACCTACAATACAACATACTAAAGTTTAATATGACACCAAATGAAACAGCTGAATTTTTAAACTTTTTTGCTTTGTTTTTATATTCAACTGGCATCTTGTGAGGAAATGAGATCCTTTTATAAAGTTTATTGTTGAAAACTCCAATTTCATGCTGATAATGACTGAAAACTGAAATCAAAATAATAACCAATGGTTTTTAAAATAAAACTTTTTTTAAGGAAAACAGAAATAAGAATTATTTAAAAAAAAATAAAATAAACTAAAATTAATTTCTAAACGCTTAAAGGTTTTTATTGTATTGCATATGTTATATTTCACCACTAGAGATTCGTTTTCTAGAATAACATTTACACAACGGCAACACTATCCTTTATTATTTCCTTTCATTTTTGTTTGGTTTTGTTTTTTGTTTTTTTTTTTGTATTTCACTTCTTTTGTCAAATCACCTGACACTGATGTCAGACTTTTTCGTTATGTAGAGAAAATTTCGTGAAATATAAAAATACTTAGCAATTTTTGCATAATCTGCTTTTAGAATTAAAATAATTTTTTGTAGTAACAAAATTGTTATTGTTATTCTAGTATTATTATGATAGTTTTATAGAACGATATAATTCACAACAGATAACCATTTGTTTTTTTTTTTAATTTGAAAAATTTCGGGATCGTGCAGCAGAGAACAAAAAAATTAGTCGAAGGCTTACAAAAGAAAGGTAAAAAAAAAAAAGTGTATTATTTTTTTATGTGTCTAAAAAAGTAAATTAAATATCAAGGGCGCAATATATAATAATTATTTTAATATATACATTTAGTTTACATTAAAATAAAGCATTAAAGCGTTTAAAATTGTTATATTCTTAAAATAATTTGCAAGCCAAAAAGTAAAAATAAACATTTGAATATATTGCTAGTTAATATAAGCAAAAATATTCCATTGAAAAAATATTTTTAGATATATGTACAGTGATGAGTCATTTAAAATTCATTTAACTTACATTATACATTTTTATAACTAGTGATTTAATATTTAGTAATAATTAGTATTTTAAAATGTATTAGTTTAAAATGACAAATTAATATTTTAATTTGAACTATTTTTTTTTAGTAAAAAATCACATGCTTAAGGTAAAGTGATTCTAAAATGAGCGCGCATTGAATATATATTATATTTCTTTTTTCTTTTTGTTTTATATATGTTTATCTGTATATAACTATTTATAACAATATAATAAAGATTACCAGTATCAGTTCTACTATGTATAAAACAACGCCTTATCTATAAAAAAATAACCAAATTATCTGCAGTGTTTATATTATTTGACATAAATTATAATTCTTTAAAATTCATAGTGTTATCTTAATGATAATGTTCATAGTATAAGATAATGTTGAAAAAAAAAATAAGTTAGTAATTAACTTTAAAAAAATAACTAATGTAGTTTTAAAATATTTTAATTAAAATTACTTCCATATGGAAAAAAACATTCTTCTGATCTCATTATTAAAGAAATAGTAAACATATATCAATTAACACGTTATAATAAGTAATAATTCCAAATTAGCTAAACCTGTTTTTTAATAATTTTTAAAATTATTAGGTAAGAAAGCTGTTTCTTTTTTTCTTTAAATTAAAAAAAATCAAATTTTTTTAATATAATTTTACATAAATATTAACGTAATACTTACAGTAATATGAAATATATTTTAAAAAATAAAATGATAAGACCAAATAGACGTGTCAACAGTTAGATAACAAAATAAAAAAAATTACAGTGTTGAAGTTATAAAATCTTAAATTATATTAGTTATATTTTGTTAAAATTATAGGTCTGAAATTATAAATGAATCAATCAGTTAATTCCACAAAATAATTTGTGGTTTCCTTTGTTATTAAGTTTTTGTCATATTCCTGGTTCAAAATAATTGAATTTACACCATTGTTCTTTGCCAAATTAAATCAGTTAAATAATTTAAAATTTGATCAGTAGTGAATTCAAGCTTTTGTCTTCTAAATTCTTTTGCATTAACTTTAAAAATTATTTAGAAATTGATAACGTTATTTGTATTACAAGTTAATTGGTTTATTTTTTTTAATTTTGTAAAAATTCAAAATTGAATTAATTTTTTTCTAATTTCAGGATTCCGTAATATCAACCAAAAATGGCCTTGAAGGAAAATTTTATTTCGTTCATTTTGTTATTAATAGTTACCATTAATGCAGAACTAGTTCCAAACTACGATAATGTAGCAAAAGAACTTAAAGTTTATGACATTAGAACTCCACTCGTTCTTAGTTGTAATGTTACAAACGGTGATTCAAGTGACCTCACATGGGAAAAAGATGGTGTTGATGTATCAGAAGTTAAGAGTATAAAAGATCGTTATAAAATTATTGCAGTCGAAAATAAATTTATTATAGAAAAAACAAATGAAAATGATGATGGTACGTATTCATGTGTAGCAAATGGTGAAAAGAAAAATATAACAGTTGTATCAAATGTTGTTGTACGTGTTCCATCGAATGTAAATGTAGTTGAAGGAGAAAAATTAACAATACATTGTATAACAGTTGGTACCGATGCATATGTAATATGGCAAAATGGTAATCTAACACTTACAAATTCAACAGAAAAATATAAATTAGAAGATGATGATAATGGTGTAGAAAATGCTATAATAATGGTCGAAAATGTTAGTTTAAATGATGCTGGTGAATTTAAATGTATTGCACGAAATGCAGCGACAGATTCCGGAGTAAAAAGAGAAGCAAGTGATACATCGATGGTACGAGTTAAAGGTAAATTAGCAGCATTATGGCCATTTTTGGGTATATGTGCTGAAGTATTCGTCCTATGCGCAATTATTTTAATTTATGAAAAACGACGTAACAAAACTGAACAACTTGAAGAATCAGATACCGATAATAATGACCCCAAAAAGAAAAGAAGAAATTACGATTAAAACAAAACAAAACAGAAATTTAAAGAAAAATATTTAAAATAGAACGTTTGTTGCTTTAGCGGCAAGACACAAAACTTAAGTAGAAAGTCGATAAGTAAGAACTAAAAGTTTATATACTTTTTTTTTTTTTTTTTGTTTTCTCTTACATTTTTGTTATTTACATAAATATATAGATATATTTTTTTTAAGCACACCGATTTTCATTAAAAAAAAAAAGAAATTAAATTTACAATTAATTTAATGAAAATTAAAAAAAAAAAAAAAAAAAAAAAAAGTGAAATAATGTTAAACACATTACCTAAATTTCGTTTAGGTAGCGTACGTTTTTTGTAAGCAATAAATTATCAAACAAAAACCTTAAGAACAAGAGATACCAAAAAACTAAAAACAAAAATAATTAAAAAAAAACTAAATTAAAATTAATTGATGAATTGAAATTTAAAAATAAAGAAACTTAACATTTTTAGAATAACTATATCTTTGCTATAAGTTTATTTTACAACTTAAGTATTTATAATATGTTGACATATTTTGTTCAAATTGAAAAAAAGGAAAAACTCATTAAAAATTTAATAAAAATTTCAAAAAAAAAACCAATCATTTGATTCTTGCAGTATTTTCAGTTTAAAAATTGAATTTTCATTTTTGTTTTTCTTTTTTTTTTTTTTCTTTAGCAAAACTACACATTTAACTTAAAATTGTAATAATTTTCATTTTGTATACTTTTATTTTATTTTCAAATAAAGCTTATTCTTTACCTAAATACTAAATTTTTATAAAAAAAAAAAAACGCTTAATTAGCGCTTTTAAAATATCATTTTATTTACTAAACACATTAGATAGCGAATTTTATTTTTCAAATGGTTTATAGAAGGGTTTAAATCGACAAAATAAATAAAATTTAAAACATTTTAAATTTAAATCAATCCTTCAAAATTATACAATTCATTATCAAGCTAGCGAGAATTTTAAAATAAGAAATTTTAAATGTCCGGGCATTGAAATTATATGATAATCTGATAATACTTTTTAGTTTGTATTTGTAAAAATCAATTGTTGTTAAGATACATTCTTATAGACAATTTTTTGAACAAATAGCTAAACTTTTTTATTTTTTTGAATAAAATTTTCTTTGTTTAATTTATTAATATCATCACATTTTATTAAGAGCAGAGCCACTATTTTTTGTTTGTTTTTATAAATAAAGTAATTTAACATTAAAATTTCATTATAAAACTGTTTAATGGAATGTTAAAATTGTCAACATTAAAGTAAACAACCAATGGAATACAAAAAGATAATTTAGAAATATAATTATCATTTAGTATAAAAATAAAAAAACGAAGCTTTTTCAAAAAAAAAAAAAAAAAAAAAGCAAAATAATTCAGTTCTATATTTAGCTTCTATCGTTAATTTGCTCTTTGTTTTTGATATTCTAAAAATATGAAATCTATTCAATATTTTGTTTTCACCGATCCACAGATGATTTTAAATTACAATGTGATATTTACTAGTAATCGTAATTAAGTTAATGAAAATTCCAAAAAAATACAAGCATCTACTTGTTCAAGGTTTTTCCCTCAAAATTTAAAAATAGAGTTTTATTGAGCATCAGATTTAGCATGCATAAATTTAACAAAAAAAAAGCACTTCAATTTTTGAATAGTACAGAAAATTTTAATTTTATAGATTTTGTAATATAATAAAAAATTACTAATTTTGTAATTTCTAGAACTTATACATAAAAATCGAAAAACCTGACTAAATAGTAAAACTTGAATTGTCTAAACAAAATGCAAGAAGTAAAAATAAAGCGAATGGAATATTTAATCGAAAGAGATATGTTTAAGTAATTTAAAATACAGTATCATGATAATTTTATTTTAATGAAAATAAATAACTTTAGAAGAATAATACTTATTATATATATACATATTGTGTATAAAAGGATTTAAGTAAATAATGGTAGGTATTAAGTATATACCTTTAAAGAATTAGAATTTGATACATAATCAAGCCTTAAAATTCAGACTTAAAGCCAAATATAAATAAAATAAATACAGAATACAAATGTATAAGTATGTTTGAAAATATTTAGATATTTGTTCATACTGGACATTAATTTTATATTTGTCATCATTATTATTTCAGACAATTTTATGTTAATTTTTTTTCTTTAAGTCATGTTTATTGATTCATAAAAAGCATGTTGTTTGATTAAAATTATTCAGCAGTAATCGAATGGTATTCAGGTATAAGCATAATAAAAGCTTTATGTTACATACCAACATTCGTATTTTTATTTCAGTCAGTCTATTTAAAATACACAATAAAATTTGTAACCAATAAATAATTGGTTCGTAAGACTATAAAATTTATATCAATAATTTAATTTTATGTATTCAACAAGTTGTCTCAACAGCTTTGTGTTGATTCATAATAATCATATTATTCAGTTAATATTGAAATAAGTTTAACTTTTACTTTTAGTAAACAAAATAAATATTAAAATCGACCAAACCACAAAGTTTCAATTTGAATGCCTTTATTTTTTTCATCCTCTTTTTTTGTAATAAGAAACCAATATTTTAAAATAGAAAACAAAATCCATATTATTGTTAAAACAAAAAAATTTAAAATTTTTAAAATTAACATAAACAGTTTTTAAATCACCAGGAAAAGATAAATTCATTAATTTAAAAATAAATATTGTTTAATGCAAAATATTTTCCACTAATAGTTTTAAAAGAGTTGTTTTACTTCCTCTAGACTGGGTAATTTTTCTACATTATTTTTTTTTTTTTTAATTTCAGCGAAATTTATTTGTCTTTTTAGTAATGCAATTTATAATTTTGTATTACCAGTTAAATTTAAGTAATAAGAGGTAAGTAGCACTTTAATTGTGTTAATTTAACACTCTAAAAAAATTCCCTTTGATAACTGGAAACTGAAAAAAAATTGAAAAGTAAATATTTTTTAATTCATTGTATATATTTCCTAAATAAATTTAATTTAAAACTGATAACAACATCCATTTTTAAAAAATTAAATTGGTTGAATTATAAGAACATTTTAATTTTGAACAGCAAATTGTACATATTACATATATGTATATGCATATGGTTAGTTTTCATTTATAATAATTTAAAAAAAATTATTTCATTTAAATTTATTTTTTTTTTTTTAAATAAAATTTTTCTAATTCCATAGATCTATGAAATTTATTGAAATATGTATTAATAAAATAAAAAGATTTTTATTTTTATCTGAATCAATAATATAGGGAAGTAAATTTAATTCTTTTATTTAAATATAAAAATAAAATTTGTTATTGAATGTCTGTTAATATATACATTATATACTGAATATCGGGTATATGACAACAAATCATCATAATAATAATTATTTTTTCTTTTGCTTTTCGTAATTTAAAAAAACAAAAAAAAAAAAACAAAAGAACAATGAAAAAACTGAACTGAAATAAAAAAAAAATTATCATCACTTCTTAATATTATTTTTTTTTTACTCTTTCACATTATCAAATCATTCTAAAGGTGACCATTTCTCATATAATATAAGGAAGTACTTTTAAATAAAACTTTGTATCTTATAATTTTTTTTTAAAACTTGTGTAAGTTTTTTTTTTTAAGAATATTGAATAAATTAATCGAATTTTTCGTTTCATTTTTTTAAAAATTATTTGTACGAAATTTTTATTAATTTTTTTTTTTTTTAATTTAATTAAATTTCTTAAAATTTTTTAAACTATATAGGGCTCCTTTCACTAGGTATGAACGTTCAAAAGACGGCTTGTAGTGCAAAAATCTTGTACATTACTTCTACATTAGAAACTCTGTATATCTAAACAGCTTTCATTTTATATAAATTAGAAAAAAAAAGGTGAAAAAGAGTGAACAATGTGTGGCTGGGAATTTAATGAAAAATTAAAATTATTTTCAATTTAATACACATGATATTGGCAATTCAATTCACATGCATAATCTCACCGGCCAAAATGTACACTAATTACAAGTAAAAAATTTTATTAAAATACTTGTTACCACAGTATGTTAAAATGTCTACTTTTTAGCAGATAAAAGTTCAGATATTGAATTAGTATTACCATTTCCAATTTCAAAATTGTAGATATACTGCAAATTCAAGTGAATTTATATGCACAAAACAAAATTTAGAATTCAATATTGTTTGTCTACGCAGATAACATGTATAAATTGGGAATTTTAAGTATATAAAAATTTGTAGCTACTTAAATTGTAGACCATTAGTTAAATGGTTTAATTTACATTGTAGTACAAACAGTCCTCCAATACTGTATACTTAGATACTGCATTTATATGCAATTTTGAAATTGACCGAAGTATTACGATTTTATACAGTCACTGCTAACTAAGGAATGTGTTTAAAAGAATTAGTACTAATTTTTATTAAATTAAACTTTAAATTCATTTAGGAATCATTACAGCAGGAAAATTCAAGGAATATAATAAATTTTTGGTTACATAATTTTTCAATATTAGGAGAAATTTTAAAAATTATTATTTTTTTAATATACAGGTATATCTAATTCTATCTGATCGATACCTCAGTGGTAAAGTGGCGACTTTTCAATCGAAAAGCCTCGGCTTCAAATCCTGATCGGATCATATTTAATAAAAAAGTCTAGTGTATATTAAAATTATTTTATAAAAAGTCCAAATGTTAAATAGGCAAAGGATTAAAATTATCAGGAAATTTTTACTATTGTCTGGGACTAGAAATAAATAAACATATCTAAGAAAACAAATAATTTTATCTAAGAAATCCACTTTATAAATATATTTAAATCATAGAAATATAAATAAAATTTAAAGATTTTTAAGTAAAATATGGTTTGATGTGTATGTTGTGCATACATACATGATCGCTTCATTAGTTTAAATTAAACTAACTAACTAATTATATTTATTTTTTTTTATTTTCGCGTGTCAGTTATTTTTTGTAACGAATTGTCACTCGAATAAATAATATTAATACTAATATTAATGTATATATATATATATATTATATATATATATAAAAATTTAAACTAATTATAAATGGTATTCCTAACATTCTAATTGCATTTTATCATACTAAATGTACTTATAAACTACAAAGTAAATTAAATTATTTACATAAATTTTTAATATATTATATATATATTAATTTTCTATAAAATTTTTAAATCTAACCAGATATGTAAATATTTTGTGAAAAAAAAAATTCTTTAATAATGCACAGGCATTGGACTATGATACTTTCAAAATCAAATAAATATATTATAATATAAGTTAACTTAACACATGTGTAAGTATTAAAAATTTTTAAGTGCGCATAAATTTAATCTTCAAAACAAAAAAAAAAAATAAATTTTATTTTTAATTCAAATTTTCTTTTACTTACAAATACTTATACTAATTTATAGTTAACTATACTAATACAATTAATTTTAATTGAGTTCAATGTAATATAAATATGAAATAATGAAAAAAGTACAAGATAATTAAAAAGTTTTTTTTTTAAAAGCTTCACATCACGTGAACGCGAACGACCAACAGGAAAACTTTATACATATGAACAATTAAGGGGGTATATAATATTTTTATAATGTGGTATATTTAATAACATATTAAAATTTTGGATATGCAAGGAAATTTTGATATTTAAATATTTTCAAAAAAATAGAAAAAATTCCAAAAATAAATCAATACAATAAATTTTGTATTGTTTGTTCAACAATTTATTTAAAAAAATTTTAATTTACTTTTTAAAATTAAAATTAATTTAAAACTAATATCAATAAAATGTGATTATTAGAGTTGATTCGGCTGTCGTTTAAACATTTAATTAAAATTTATTTCATAATAATCATATATATAGAATGTAAGATAACTTATTTCGGCTTATACATATATCAGATAACATAATATTATTATCAAATTAATATATGTATATTTATATTTTTTTATTTTAGACAAAATTCAAATTATGAAAGAAATAGTACCTATTTTAATATTTAAATATGTACTTAATTAAAATGTATTAATACTATTGTACTTAATAGTAATTCATTAGAATCTATTTGAGATTATTTTAAAATTTTTTTCATTGCATCATTACATATGAAATTCAATTGGGTAGTGCAATTTCCAATTCTGCTAAAAGTTAAATATCAGATCAAACAAAACCAAAATACACATTTAATTTATAGTCTATAACTCAAATGATATTGAAAAAAATATATTCTAATAATATATAAACAAAAATTTAAAAAAAAAGTATATATATACATATAGGTATTTATAAACAAATGTAATTTCAGTTTACAGTTAATTTCAGTTTTTAGTTTAAGTCTAGAATTTGCAGTTTAAGGTTCTGAACTCTGTTAACTGTTACAAGTCCTACAAACATTCTCATTAGCTAAATCGTTGAACAATTAGCAAGTAAAATGATTTTTTATACCTAGAACTTCCCTTAAAAATAGTTTAAAAGATTCAATATTTCAATAATTGTTTAAGTGAATATTGAAATCTTTAAATAATAATTGTTTATACTAACTCAAGGCAATTTAAATCAATTTAATAGAAACCATTAGAACAAATTGTAAATTCATTTAATTAACACATTAAACTATTAAAACTATTATAACTAATAGTTTTCTTAACCAATAAATTAAATTGTTTGTTTATTGTATCTTTTTAAAATTGTCTTATTTATTCATTAATTGAATGTAATTGATGCCAAACAAAATATGTTCGAATGTATGTATATGTTCATAAGTAAAATGGCCATAGTTATAAAAGTTTACAATATAAAAACAAATTTAAATACATAAATCGAAATATTGTGTAAATAATGGCTTTGAAATCCCTTTTCGTTTGTTTGAAACATTCGTACAGATTTTACAAAAATTTGTACCACTTTCATTATTTTAAAATATTAATTATAGTTCTTTGCAAGTTATCTTTTTTATTATTTGTAACGTTTGTTTAGTTTCTCTAATAGTAAATTAGTGCACAGCACACCAACAGTGCTTTCATAAGTTTTGCAATCCCTTGAACTTAAATACTTTTAGAAACTTCCACCTAAAAAGCTGGGATACATATTAAATATTTGATTTATTTCATTTGTAATGGGACACTATCTCATAGATAATCTATGCTTAAAATATCGTTTAAAAATAGGGTAAAATCGAACTTAAAACTTTTTGTAATATATTAATATGTATTCTATTTAGTCCATATTCCGCTTTAGACATTTTAGAAACAATATTCAATAAAATGTGCTTGTGTAGCTTAAAATAATTTTAATTAGTGAACGGCTATCTTATAGTCATTGGACAGAAATGTCTTGATAGTCCTAATTAAAAATAACATCTTTGTTAAATGTGTATTAAAAAATTGGAGATTTTTAATTCAAACATATAGTGATATTCAAATACGATTATTACAAACAACTTCTTTACCAGTGTTAAACTGTTCTAATTTGATAGAGTAAAGATAAATAATACTAATTTTTCTTTAATCTAATTTCTATATAATAGTTGTACAATTAGTTTTAATTGAATTTTTGCAAATTCAGTTTTTTTGAAATTTAAAAATTTTTTATTAAAAGTATGAAGTTTATAAAATCAATTTAAAACAATTTAATATATCAATCAAGATATGTATCTTTAAAAAAAACCCTATTTCAAACTAAATTAAATGAAATTTAAATAAAACCCACCCAAGACTAGTCCATTCAATTCTCATATTCAACTAATTTTTTTAATATAACACGAAGTTTCCTTGCTTCCATACCAATTGATGGTATTTCATGTTCAAAATCACTCGATAATATTGATATATTAGCTGGAGTTAGTAATCCATGTACTAAAATCATAAATAAGTTTAATTATAGAATTAATTGAAATGTATTTTATGTGTAATTTTAAATTACCTTCACACGAGTGCAGAAAATTTAGAATTTCTTGAATTGCAGGATAGGGTAAAACAATTATTTGTTTAGCCATTGCAGCTAATAATCCTAAAACACACCGTTTTACATGTATCCATGTATCAGCACATAATCTTGGACCTGAACCACCTTCTAATGCATGTGCTATTCTTGATAAACCAAATTCAAAATTTGATTTTGAACAATATAATGTTCTAAAAAAAAAAAAAATTTGTTGTCAAATAAATTTTAGATGTTATTTTCATTATAATTCAAAACTTACCCAACAACTAGATTTACAATACAAAGATGTAACAATTGTTTTTCTGTATTACCTTTAGCTTCTTCAGCTTTTTCAACTTTTCTCATTAATTCTTCAGCTTCTTCATTTTGAAATGTCATTATATAGGAGACACATAAATTTGCTAAAACTGCTGCAGAAACATTAATTATCTATACAAAATTTAAAAAAAATAAATTTTTGGGACTCAATAAGTTTTAATATTTAAGCTAAATGAACTTGAACATTTACCTCATGTGAATATTGTCTTACAATTGGTTCATAAAATGCAGCTGCCTCTTTATACTTATCACCTTGCATGAAAAGTACATGAGCAGCATGTAATCTCCATATTTGATTCTCAGAACAAAATTCAGCACTAGCACGAAACTCTTTTTCAGCTCCAATAAAATCATCTTCTCGCCAATATAACCAAACTCTAGCTAAAACTACAGGTAAATAACTGTAAACAAAATAAAAAAAAAAAATAATTATTTATTATCAAATATATAAATGTTTAAAATTATAAGTACTTTTTCTCTAAAATTTCTTCGTATTCTTTTAAAGCATTTCTCAAAACATTTTGATCAGTATTACCACGTGCCTCTTGTACTTGCGAAGCTAAAGTACGCAATTTAGCAGCCAAACCGGCAGCTAAAGATCCAAGTTTTTTTTCAGCATTTTCAGTTGATGTTTGAGCCGATATTAGAGCATCTAGCAAATCATAAAGAAACTGTAAAACAAATAAACGTAAATTTTAAATACAATATGTACGTATATATGTTCACCTCTGTCAGAAATTTATAAGTTAAATGGGCATTTTCAGCTAAAATATCAGCAGCTGTATCATACATTTCATGTTTACAACAAAGTAAAAGTATATTTCCTAATGTCTCTTTTGGACATATCGGTGGTCCTAATTCTAATAAATATGCTAATCGTTTTAAACCAGCACCAGGTCCTTCTGGATCAGTTAAAGCCATATTATGCAATGTTATAGGATCTAATTCACTTTCAGTTCTAGGTGGCATATCAAGTAGCGCTTCCCTAGCTCCTTCAACTATAAACAACAATTATTTTTGAATTAAAAAATGTTAAACATTTCAAATATATAATATATAGAAACCATTTTCATCTTGATACTCAATAGCAGCTTTTAAATTTAATGCTTGAGTTAGTCCAGACAAAGACAATGTTGTTAAATTAACATTTCCTCTTGCATCGTTATTTTCCATACCATGTTGTGATCCAATACCAAGTTCAGGATAATTTCTAATTGCTCTTTCCATAATATCGCCTAAAAATTTTATTTCAAAATTATTTTTAAATAAACATAATTTGTGCCTTATAATATAATATTTACCAATATAATTCATTGATTGAGTTCTTTGCTTCAATCTAAAATTACATAAAGCAATATTGTAAGCAATCAAAGGATTAAATCCACCAATTTGTATAGCATTATGAAATTTCTTTTGTGCATTTTCAAACATATCCGCCTAAATTTATGACAATTGGATTTGTAAGTTCAGTTTTAAATTTAAAAAATTTATTGAATTTTCATAATAGGTACCTGATAAAGTAAACAACCTTCATCATTGGCTGTATCAGCATTTTCCTGAGGTCGTTGACCTAATGTTGCTTGACATGAAGAATATTCTTCACTTGAATATTGTATAGCACTTTGTAATTGAAGAACTTTATCTTTTAATTCGTCTGATGTAATTTGTTTTAAAACTTTAAGAGCTTCATCAAATATTCCCGCCTGATACAATGATTGTGCGTAATAAAATCTTAAATTGTATGACGTCATTAAAATAAAATCAAATAAAATTAATACATACGTATAATAATTCTAATAATATACCTATATTTTTCTTCTTTTGGTACCAAATCACACAATAATTCATAACAATTTGCAGCTTCAATAAATTTCTGTAAATTATAATATGAATGTGCTAATAATGATAGGCCAGCTCTTGATGTTGAAATATCTTTAAAATTTGATAACATTTGTGAAACATCTTCAAAGCGTTTTTCTTTTATCTTTTTTTTTTTAGAATTGAATAAAATAAAAAGAAAATTATTTTAAAAAACTTAAGGTAAAAAAGAATTCTATAGTAAATATTTACCAAAGAATAAATTGTTTTTGTAATTCCACCTTTTCTTGATAATTCAAACATTTTTAATTAATTTTAATATTAAAAACAAATTTTTTAATTTTCTTTCATATATTGAGGTTTGACATTTACTAAATTTTATTTTATTAAAGCAAACTGAAGAAATAAATATAACGATCATAACAAGCCGTTACTAATAGCAACCGCCATATGGTTAAAATTGCATATGCGCTTTATTTAACTTACAGTTAAATTCAGTTACTAACAGTTTGGGAAATAAAATTTAAATATTTATGAAATAAAAAAATAAATTAGTATTAAAAAATAAAAAATATACAGAAAGTAAAGTACCTAGGGGCCTTATTGAAGCAATCACATATAACTAATCAAATTATAATTTTTTTGATAAGTGAGTTGTATTTACTATTCAAAACTTCATTGAGTATTATTTAATAAGTTTTGGTTCAATATATATAAAAACTTATTAAAAAAGTTATTAGAGAGGGGTTTTCGAGATGATGGAGTCTATATTTTATTCAAGGCCCTAATTAATTTGCATATCCATTAAAGTAATCATTATCCATTAAAATCATCTCAAAATTAAAAAAATTAAAATAAACTAGAAGCATTTAAAATATTGGTGCTTGAAAGACTTTATAGAGAATAAGGAAATCTATGGAAATTATTAAGACAAGCTAACTGAGATAATTAAATTATTTTACACATGTAAGTCCCTAAGACTAAACGCTAACAATTCTTCTAACCCGCAAATAATTAGCAATATAAATATTCAGGATATGGCAAATTTCAATTATCTTGCCAGTGTACTTACAATAAACGGAGGAGCTGAAGAAGATGAAACCCATATAAATTTAACAAGAATGGCGCTCGAGAGCAATCTGGAAATCAACACAACCAAACAGAGGCACGAAAACGGGAATATACGAAGCATGCGTAAAATCAATCCTCCATACGGTAGTGAAACATTGCCACTCAAACACTCAATAAAAAACAAGCTACAAATATTTAAAAATAAATGCTTCCGAGCAATACATAATACCAGACAGACTAGGAGAAAAATGAATGAGGAACCATTACTATCTCAAGGTTCTATACTTTGTAAAATAAAAAAAAGAAAAAAGGAAGATCCGACACTTCGGAAATAAACAGAAAACATTGCCTCTCATGCGTTTGATTGGAACCAGCAGGGAAGGTGTAGATCAAAGTAACAAAAGATTACGATAGAACCGTTTGTGGAAGCCCTATGCTCCTCCAGGAACTGAAACAGGATAAAAATGTTTTGACTGAAGCTCCAAGAAAAATATGAGTTTTAATGCCTAATTTTGAATTGGAAAATTAAAAGATAAGGCGGTTAGGTAAGGCATTTGGAGTAGAAGGTATTAGATTCCATTATTTTTAATTATACGTATAATTTTAACTTTGTCTGACACAAAAATTGATTAAAAAGAAATTATTGATATTCTTGCGTATATGGGTTTCATTTTCTCCAGCTTGGATGACGCTATAGAGTTTCATAAAGTATTCTGTAATAATTGTACAAATTGAAAATATAGAAAATTTCTTAAACCTATATAATACATAGTACGTATGTTTATATAGTCACATTTAAAAATATGTTTAGCTATTAAGATTAGTATAGCTTTTGGAAGATGGAAGCTTTAAAAGTGGGCTATAAACCTGGAAAATTAAAAACACCTTTGAAAAATTAAAGCTCATAAAATCCTTTAGTTTTTCTGATAATTTTTAAAATACTATTATGTTTCTATAGCCCCATTGTTGTTGGATCTAATTATCTAAATTATAATCTGGATCCTATTGAGCCAACTATACATCACTTATAGGTGCGATTGATCCAATCCCGTACCACGAATAGTGACAAGTGGTTGGTGCAATAAGGCCCATATATAACTAGATAATAAAATTACTTCTAAAAACTTTACTTCTAGAAACTTCTTTGATTTTAGTTCTCTAATTTCGTTTCGTTCCTATATCCTGCCACAATAAAATGTAGAGACATCAACTTCACTCCCTTATTAAAATTCAGTTGGTAGACGACCTTTTAAATTTAAAAAAATAAATTTTAACTCGTTTTACATATTTAAAGTCATATTTTCATTTTTAAATTTTCCTCATTTCTATATAAAAATTAAATAACCATGATCTTACCTCAATTTTTCATAAATTACATTTTACAATTTATATGTGGGTCATCCATTAAATGTCAGTTTTGTTAAAAAGAAGGTTTTTTTATTGAAAATTTTTTAATTATTTTTCTATCAGAAGAAAATATTTTTTAAATAATTGTACTTCTTGTTTTCCTTAATAATTTATTTAATTGAATCATCAATAGAACTATTTTCATTGAAATTATCAGCCTGATTTCAAATGATTATAATATAATGTATATACTATGTATATAAGAATATCTTTTCACAAAATTTGTAAAAAAAATGTGAACGTTATACAAGAAATTCTAGGATATCCACAGTTTACCTACATAGGTAACCCCTATCCAAAAAAGAAAGGATTCTCTAATTCAAGTAGCATATTTGAATAACATAGGGAGGGTTCGAAATAAAAAGGGATGATAGAGAGTGTTACAAAATATGTTGGGGTCAAAAAGGGCCATTTCTATCGGTGAAGAATAAATTAGGTGGAAGCTCCATGTTTTAACTCCCACAACTAATAAGTTTTCAAATCAGTTTTAAAACATTAAGAAATTTCTATAACAGAACATTGAGCAATTGAAGCCTGCGCGTTGTTAGTACTGGGAGTTATTTGAAAGGAGAAATATTTTTGATTTCAATATAATGTAACAAAAGTACATATAAGTAAAACGCAAAGCTGTATTTTTTTTGACAAGTGCTAGGAATAACAAAAGGTTGGTTAAAATGTGGGAATTTTTAGGTGCGCCAGTTAAATGTGAGCATTAAACATCATATTTCTGACTGCAAATTTAATACAAATTGTATAACTTTTATTAAATATATCTCAAAATAAACAAAGAAACATTATATGTCGTGTAAAAGTACACACACAACCACACCTTATAAAGCTGTATGTTTGAAATTTTGCCAAAAGTAATTAACCGGATGATATAATGTTTATATTACGGTCATACGTGTATCCCAGAGTTGACACAGTCTATTCTACTCAACTCTTACTCGATTTATATTATTCTATCAAACTTTTAAATTTTTTTAGAAAAATATTCAAAAATCACATAGCATTTAATTAAACTCTTAACATTATTTAGCCTAGAAAAAGCTTAGAAACTAGACCGTTTATCTAAATTTAATTCAAGGCAAAATTATCTCAAATTAAAAAAATTAAATTAAACTAGAAGCTTTTAAAATATTGGTTCTTGGAAGAATTGAAACCGTCAAAATTGTCCGAACTGCATTCTATAGCTTTACATATAGCATGTATGTCATAGTGATCAAATAGATGGACATGATTTTGGCTTTGAATGTAGCCATTTTTATCTAAAACGAGGAAGAGTGTAGTAGAGTAGACTGTGTCAACTCTGGGATACCCGTATGACCGTAACATATACATTATATCATCCGGTTAATTACTTTTGGCAAAATTTTAAACATTCAGCTTTATTAGGTGTAGAGTAATGCTCATATAAAAGAAAAAGTTGTATGGCAGCTACTCGAACCCTTTGCAGTAGACCAACCAAATTTTGCAGTAACCTTGGCCATTACACTAAACTATTTTTGGCAAAATTTCAGACACCCAGCTTCATTTGGTGTAGTGTAATCCTCATATAAAAGAAGGAGTTGTATGGCAGCTACTTGAACCCCCAGCAGTACACCAACTAAATTTTGCAGTAACTTTGGCCATTACACTAAACTATTTTTAGCAAAATTTCAGACATTCAGCTTTATTAGGTGTAGAGTAATGCTCATATAAAAGAAAAAGTTGTATGGCAGCTACTCGAACCCTTTGCAGTAGACCAACCAAATTTTGCAGTAACCTTGGCCATTACACTAAACTACTTTTGGCAAAATTTCAGACACGCAGCTTCCATAGGTATAGAGTAATGCTCATATAAAATTAGAAGTTGTATGGCAGGTACTTGAACCCGTGGACCAAAATGGCTGAATTTAAAACACGATTCCGTTTTTTGCATAAAAACGAATTTGTGAAAATTTCATAATCCTAGCTCCTTTACTTTTTGAGTTATCGTGATGACGGACGGACGGAGGGACTGACGGACGGACGGACGGACTGACGGACGGACGGACATACATAGCTAAATTGATTTATTTTTCGATTCTGAACCGATCCATACACTTGAGTCTATATCTACCCCCCTCCTTCTCTGCGTCACAAACGTAATGGCAAATTTATTATACCCTTGGACTATATAGTCATACGGGTATAAAGATGAAATGCTGAGGAGCTATAAAACCAAATGCTCACCGTCTTTTTAATGTGCTCTTCATTGTGGTAAAATATATTTAATATCAAACTATTTCCTGGAGTGTTTAGTGCTATATTTTATAATAATTTCAATTTAGTTTTATCATAAAACAATCGATTTTATTTGTATTTGATTCTTTGTACAAGTATTTATTAGAATAGAAATGCTTGTAGTCAGATTCGGGAGTAGGTGACTTCTTTAAATATATACTCTTATACATTTTCTTCCAAATTTACGAAACTTTTCCATAAGGTTGGCACTTACATTATACTAAAGCGGAATACCATATGTCAGAGTTGCTTTTATAAAAGATTGGTAGGCTAAATGACCTTAACTCTGGAATTAATTATTTTATTGTAAAATAGCCTTTTGCACGGCCGAAATGCTTAATACGGCCTGTTTTACTTATTGCTTATTTTTATGAAACATTCAAAATTTTATTAACTTTATTGTTTTTACATATATTCCATGAATCTGATCGGTGGCATTGTCGTATAGGTCGTCAGTCTTTAAATCGAAGGGTCTCGGTCGGATTCAAACCCTGGTCGGATCATATCAAAGAAAATAAATATAATTTATAATTTATATCATAATCTTTTGTTTTTTATTTATTATTCACAGGTTAAAAAAAAGTGCTTAGCACTTGTGGCGGATTAGATGGTCATAAGAAATTTCCTTAATAAATGTTTAAATACGAGCCGACTCTATGGTGGATCTCACATGTAGAAGCAAATAGTTGTAA
This sequence comes from Dolichopus griseipennis, assembly GCA_963082915.1. Lineage (NCBI taxonomy): Eukaryota > Metazoa > Arthropoda > Insecta > Diptera > Dolichopodidae > Dolichopus > Dolichopus griseipennis. Next base: position 325,737,993 of record OY720441.1, read on the forward strand.
TTAGTAATTGCTGAAAAAAATTATTGTGTTCGGATCAAAATTAAAATAGACAAACTGTCCCTGTCCCTGTCCCTGCCCCTGCCCCTGGTATTATAGTTATAAACCGCACAAACCTTAGAAAGTAGTACCCCAGATTTAATTTTGTTGTGAACCAACTTATAACAAAAATTCTATTTCACGTAATTTATAAGCGGGAAATGTCGGCCATATTTAATTTAGATAAACAAACAGGAAATGTTATTGTGCGAAATATATATTGTAAAGAATCGATTTTGGAAGAAGATAAAAATAAAATACCTGTCACAAATGAAATCATTCGCTTATCACATTATATGTGGTAGGGGACTATTTAAAAAGAAAACGAGGAAGAGTGTAGTAGAGTAGACTGTGTCAACTCTGGGATACCCGTATGCCGTAATATAAATATTATTACTTATTTATATTATACTTTTGGCAAAATTTCAAACATTCAGCTTTATTATGTATAAAGTAATACTCATATGAAATATGAAGTTGTATGGCAACTACTCGAATCCACTGCAGGAGCCGAACCAAATTTTGCAAAAACTCAACTAAACTATTTTTGGCAAAATTTCAGACACCCAGTTTTATTAGGTGTAAAGTAATGCTCATATAAAAGAAGAAGTTGTGTGGCAGGTACTCGAACCCGTGGACCAAAATGGCTGGATTTCAATAGCGATGACGGCTATTGCATAAAAACGAATTGGTAAAATTTTCAAAACTCTATTTTTTGAAATATCGTACTGACGGACATACAAAGCTAAATCGATTAATTTTCGTATGTATAATACCCTTTAATATAATATACCGTAATATACCCTTTGTAAATTAATTTAGTAACATATATGTATGTTTTAATTTATTTTTAATACAAAGGTATCAAAAAGGAAAATAGAATTTGTATATAGAATTAAATGACCTCAAAAATTCAAATCAATGGTTTTCTAACAAAATGAAATTTTTTATTTTCTTTTTAAATAAAAACTATTTTTTTTTTATTTTCCAATTTTCTGCATCGTTATTTAATTTTTTTATATTTTTATTTTTCTAATTTTAAAAATATATATGAATGTGTATTTTCCTTTTGATATGAATGTATATATAGATTATCCTTTATGTGTGCATTTAAAGAAATGCAATACATATATACATTTATATCTGTATATATATAAATATATATACATATCATTTATAAGTATAACTAATCTCAAAACTTTTGATGGTGACCTTTAGAAGCATAATTTTACAGATAATATTTTTTATTCATTTTAAAAAAGAAAATATTTACAAAAAAAAAAAATAAACAAAAGAAAATTCTTAAGGAAAAACAATTTTTCATAAATATTTAGAAAACTAATAAAATATTATTTATATACAGTCACGGGCATATAATTTGTGACATTTTTATTGTTGTTTTTATTATTTTAGTGTTATTTGTTAATAGCAATTTTATTACAATTTCAATAATAATTTTTTAAAGTAATTATTCGGGTCACCCTCGATAACTAGAAAAATAAAATCTCGAAAAAAATTAGCAAAAAAAAATTGTAAAAATTCTGGCAAAAGGGAATTTCCGGATTTTGAAATATTTCAAATGTTATCCCAGATAACGAGGTAAACCCTTATTATTCAAAATTTCACAACAAAGTTGCGTCATTTTGCACACACTGCATTCAATATTAGGAGTTCAAATAAGAAATAATAATGTAGTTTACATAGTAGAATTTGCCAAGCTTGTTCTAGACAGGTTTTCCGAGTGACAGAAGTCTTGATAAAGTCGGACATCTGCAAAGGAAGTATTCAAGGTTTACACTTTCGTTTTCTGCTGTAGTGGGTGTTTTGAAAGATTCCCAATTTAATTGCATGGTTGCCACTAACTTTGAAATATTCATGTGAAATTTAAATATTTGGACTTCTTTTGTTGAAGATGGGCCAGAAAGTTCTATATATGATAAAATTATTTGTTTAGATTGCTTAACCTATGTAATGATATCGGTTCACGAGATTTGGGGATTCAATGGGACTCCTTTCTACTTCTTCTTTGGCTTCGATATTGAATATAAGTTTTGAGGTTGTATAATGTTTATATTAATACCGATGTAATCGTTGGATGACTATACGCATTCAGATGACAACCTTTCGCATTTGTAAGTTGATTTAGTTCAAAACAAGCCTCTCTGGTTGCTACAGTATCTCCCACTTAGAAATGTTCGCTGTAGGGAGTGTAAAGAATTTAAAATATTGAGTTTTCCCAAGGAAATACTCGTAATGTCTCGGTTTCAAGAAGAAGAACCGTCGTCATTTAATTTTCCAAATTTTTTATTTTATTTGAATAATTGTAAGCTATAACTAGAAAAATATTTTTTTAATATATGCTTCCTACAGTATTTTTTAATTTTTTGTTTTGTTCAATAAGCCAACAAAGGTCGGAACATCCCTGAGGCAAATGCTATATTTTGTCTTAACTCAGTCTTCAGAGATCGAGCTAATGAAATTAATAAATATTTACACATTTTGGCAATTAAAATTTATTTAAAATTATTTTATTAATTTTTTTACTCATAATTTATTATTTACATTTTAATTATTTATTGCAAATTATTAAATATTACAAAATTAAAAATAAAGAAGTTTCCAAAAGTAATAAAAGTCAGTGAATGCAAATAATTTGAATCTGTTTAACTGTATGTAATAAAACTGATTTAAAAAAAAAGTAATAAAAAAAACCAAGAGTTTTAAAAAAGCACATTTCCTTAATAAGTTCGAAATAAGTTCTGAAGTATAAAGAGTATATTGAAAAAAATTGTACTTTTCTTAAAATTTAAGTCTGTATCAATTGTAAAAATGTAAAAAATCAAGAGACACTTTCTCTGATTCAAAGGAAGCACTTTATAATTAGAAAAACTGTTTACATAAGATTAAATTTGAGTTGGAGCTTTAAATTTGGGATTTTACACCAAAAAAAGGTATTCAAGTTAAACGTGCTTAAAAACAAATTTCCATTTTTGACCCCTTACGACTCCTAAACAGCAGCTTACATATAGAAAATTTCTTAACTGACGCATATTTACTTCCAAAGTTTAAAATACTCTCAAAATTCAGATTTCAAACTTAAACCATATGTAGAATAGAATAGAAAGTGGTTCAAAAAGTTTGCTAAATTTTATTTTAATTTTTGTAAAGATTTAAAAGCTATGCAATGTGTATTTTCCGTATTGATAGTTTTGTGTAATAGCTAAATTTAGGACTTGTTCGAACTTTGGAGGACTGTAGCTCCGTAAGAGCAACGAGTGGTTCCATAAAATAAATTTTTTTGCAATACATGTCGTAATTAAAAAATGTCATTATTTTTTTTTAAATGGTGTTGAGGTTTTGTAAACGCAAGGACGGAAGGAGAATTGGACATATAGGTTTTAAAATTTTTCGCTAATGAATAATATAACTTTGTATAAATTACAATTAATGATGTGATGAATGAATGATTATATTGTACCTTAGACGTCACTTTTCAAAAAAAGAAAATTAAGACCGTATATAAATGTAATTTTTTTTTGTATTTGATTATGTAAGTATTCGATTTTTATTTTATTTAATTCTGTGTTAGCGCCACTTTGTTTCGATATATCTCGTCAAATGTCAAAATTGCGAACCTTGAGATGACTTTTATCACCTGAATGCAAAAATATTAAATAGTTTGCACTTAAAAAAGTTTTTATATAAAAGATTATGATTTATTAAAGAAATATATTTACATATAAAATTATAATAGTTTTAAATCTGTTTGTATTTATTTAAAATATTAGTCTTGCAAATACATATCAATCAATATTTTTGTGGTTCTAATGTTTAAATTTGGACTGTGAAGTCGGAAATCTACAGACTCTGACTCCGACTCTTCAATATAACAATCTAATCTAACAACAATGCAGCCGACTCTATGACTCCGACTCGACAACCCTGATTTAAATAATGATATTTATTTAGAAAATGTACAAATGTCTTAGATTTTCAATAGATACAATTTTATATTTGTTTATATTGTAATAATTATTGTACATATTTGAAATATATGGTATTCTATATCTGTGAGTTATATTACTCAATTAAATTATTTATTTATATTTTGTGTTTGTTTGAAAACTTTTGTTCTGAAAATAATTAATTTCAAATCTTTTTCAATTTTTTTAATGCAATTGGTGCTCTTCTTAGAAGGCCCTAGAATTTAGTACTTTATGAATAATATGTGACAATATTAGCTGCATATGAAAACACAATATGTCCATAGGTGTGCAAACACATTATAGTTATATTTTTTTATATAACTAAGATTATTTAAATAATAATATTATATATTTAAAAGATGTCCTTCAAAGATTAAAAAAATTTTCTCAGTTTTTCCTGAATAAAATTTATTAGTTTTTTACGAAATTTATTTAAATCAACGGAATATGGACCTTCTTGTTTCAGATATATGTTTCTAAGCATTGCCTTCTATAAATGTACAACATAAACATAAATAGTCATTTATTTTGTTCTTATTTTTACATTTCTTTCATAAAATACATATTGTTATACGTTAATACAAAAGATACTTAAATTACAGTCAAACTGAATGATTTCGGGAAAATATCCAAGTTATACTTTATGAATTGTTATTTCAATTAATATTTTAATCTATATAAATATTCATCTCAGATTTCAGGAAGATTAAGGAAACAGAACAGAACTAAGTAGTATAAAATTTCAATTTTCTATTAGTATTTATTTCGAAGGTATGCTGGTTATATTTAGAGAGGTGGGAGACAACTATCCGAACCTCTACTTAAATTCGCCCCAAATTTCAAAAATATAAATGAAACAGAACACCCATCCAATGTACCAAATATCATGTTATTATTTTCAAATAAATGCTTTTAAATCTTAATAGTATTTGTTGGAGGTATCCAGACCATTACTCATTTCAAACTTTAGAGCCACAACGGGAATAGAATGAAACTCTTTTACCAAATTTAAAGGTTCTATCTTTATTGGTCTCAGCGATATACTCCAATCCAAACCTCCGAATCCGGCAATCTCCACCTTTCTTTCGGTATTTATAACAAAGAAATGAAATCAAATTTTTGTATTAAACTTTTGCATCTATTTGCTTAAATGTCAAATTGCTTGGACTACAAAAACTCTTCTTTTTAGTTACAATATTGGGTGTTTGTTCGATGAAAATTAAAAAATGTGAAAAAAGAAATGGAACAATTTTTTATCTAAAATGCAAAAATTAAAATCAGAAATTGCATAATATTGATTTTTATTTTATATTTATACTATTTTTTTAAATTAATAACAAATTCTAAAAGAACTTTTGACATGATAATATATATGTACATAATACAAATATACATATACTCTGATAACTGTGTTGTATAACAAAATTAAATATTGTTAGAAAACTTTTTTAATTAATTTAAATAAATATAAACAAAATTAGAAATATTTAAAATATTTTTTATCATATTTTATTTGCCAATCACAAAATTCTGTAAATATTTAAAAAATATTTATATTTGAAATTATAATTGTTTATTTAATTTATTCATTATTTTAATTTACAATTTTTTATTAATTTTTATAATAAATAATGACAATTTAAATATTAATTTAAATTTAAATAAATTTTATTTATTTAAATTTCAAATTATTGCTTTAAAGTTTTGTAATTGGAAATTGCATTTTGAATTTTAAACAATGGCAGTACATATTATAATTTTTTTTGCAAATATTTACATTAACTATTTTAAGAATAGCATTTATAATAAATTTTAAGGTGCCCATTTGGAGGTGCCTAAGAATATCAAATATCGAATTTTTCATCTCTTAAGGGGGTGGGAATTTATAAAAAATATTTTTTAGCACATTTTCAAGAGATTTTGTAAACAGTAAGATTTTGTCTCAAGCTAGAGATTTGAAATTTTGGGAGCAGTTAGATCCTCAGAAATTAGTAGGAGTCTGTTAACAAAATTTTTTCGCGTCCCCTGTAACTAGAATACCTGTTCAAATTTTTTTTAGAAATATACAAAATTTAAACCTGTAGCATTTCAAAATATGTTAAAGGTGTTTCTTGTTTTGAAAGGGGCTTTTTAAATTGAAGAAAGTGTATCATTTTTGCTTAGATAGTAAAATTCTAAGTAAAATTCCAAATTTTGGTGGAGTTCACAATTGATTTTCTAGAACTTAAAAAAAAAGTGGTGGGGGGGTGTCTCGAGAATCATCATTTATTTACTTAGTTAAAATTTGGGAACCTTCCCCATTGAAGGGCCTGATCTTTTTTATTGGGTTTCTTGAAGGAACTTGATTACGTCAAGACACCAAAAAACCTGTCCAATATTTTATATATGTATCTAGTTCAATACAAGAGATGTATTTCATTAAATTTATCTGTTTTCAAAATGTCATTTCTGTATCTTAAACAATTTAGAAGTTGTCAAATTATTGATGGATGAATGGACAGATTGAATCTATGAAGTAAGCAAACCCTATATTTAAACTGTTTTTAAAACATAGTTGTATTAGTTATATTCTTAATCATAAAACGGTAACAAACAACGGATTTTGTATAACTTTATAAATTTATGTAGAGCAAATGTATAGGGTTGCCATACGATACTAAAATTAACCGTTCTGCGAAACTCGATTTTTGAAAAATTTTTAATCCCTTGGTTCTGAACGACTTAAGCTAAAAACTTTTTGGGAGATGTTAGATCCTTAGAAATTTGGTTTAGTGTAAACTTTATAAATTTTTTTTTTGGCGAAGTTCAACATTTAGAAGCAAATAAATAGGGGTCGAAAATTGAAATTTCGCCATTTTTAAACTTGAATTTGTTAACTTGAGCCGGTTTAAAAATTTTTCAAATAATATACAAAAATTAAGTCTCCTACATTATGTGTTAACATTTGTTAAAGATTTTTCCTAATTTTAAATTAAACAAGTGATGGAAAAAACCAAGGGTTTTTAAAAAAGCACATTTTCAAAATAATATTTAATTACTAAGTATTTTATCGGAATATAATGTTGCAGCTTCAATATTAACGTTAATTTAGAGAATATATACGTTGGTGACTTTACCATATTGAATATATACGAGTTACTGCTTACCTATAAAAACAGTAAATTTTTAACTTTTAAGTCCTAGTAGCCCCTCTATGGGGAAGGTTGCCACATTTCTCAAGGTTATAATACTCACTTCTCCCTTTCCCTGGGAATTAAATTGTGAATTCCACCAAAATTTGGAATTTTACTTAGAATTTTACTATTTAAGCAAAAACGGTTAAAACTGAAAACACTTTCTTTAATTTAAAGAACCGCTTTTAAATTTAAGAAATTCTTTTAACATATGTTAAAGTATAATGTTGGACCTTCAAATTTTGTATATTAAGGAAAAAATATTTAAACAGGTATTCAAGTTGCAGGTGTTTATTTCGAGCCCTTATAGCTCCTAAACATGGGGCTTGACAAAAAAATTTTGTCAACCGACTCCTACTAATCTGAGGATCTAACTTCTCTCAAAATTTCAAGACGTTAGCTTGAACCGTTTAGAAGATATGTAAGGCCAAAAATTTTGCAAAAATTGAGATTTGTACAATGTTAAATTTTAGTACCGTATGGCAACCCTAAACATTTGTCTTTTAAAATTTTATAAAGTTTATAAAACCAGCTATCGTTTGCCGTTTTCAGATTGAATATATATCTAACGCAACTCTTGTTATAACAAAAATTTAAATAAGTGGCTTTTTCCAACTTTGGGGGACTGTAGCCCCCTAACGGGTGGGGCTACAGAAAAAAATTCTTCTACGAAATTATTTTTTTTGCAATACCTACCCGTGGTTAAAATTTTTACTCTATTTCAAACGGTGTAAAAGTTTTTGCACAGACTAATATACTATAGTATATATTTATATTAGTCTGTGGTTTTTGTAAACATACGGACGGACGGACGGACAGAGTGAAGCTTTATAGGCACATTTTTACAAAATTTTTTGAAAATGTGCTAAAAAGTGTCTCTTAATTCTTAGAAAAGACAAATATCTAAAAAAAAAGATCCAAATTTTGGTTAGAGTCATAATTTAACTGCTTCAACTTGAAAAAATGTGATGTGGGGGTTAACACTTCCAGAATCGAAACTGATAAGTTCATTTAGAAAAATTTTTAAACCTTCTCAATCAAAGGCTTAGGACTTAAAATTTAAAAAGTTTTAAAAATCTATTTTTAAAATCTAGATACTGATTTTAAAAATAGATTTTTATAGATTAAACGTTCACATTAAAGCTCCCAATATCACATTTCGACACTTATTAAAAGGTTTTCTTGATAATTCCAAAGCTAGATAATTCCAAACAATGAAAAAAATTTATTCCAATAGAATTAGCAAGGATTTTCGAGTTGGATTCAAAAGCAGAGATGTACGCCTTTAACAGAATATTTTTTTATACGTGATATGTCAGATTCTCAATTAAGAGAATTTTAAAATGATCCTACAATTAATACTTAAACATCCGTAATTGAAATACAAAAAAATTGAAAAAGATTACGGAAGGATTTAAAAAATCATTTTAATTTATCTTGCTTTTTTTTAAATTAACCATTGTTTGGTATTTGTAATAATCATTTTGGAAGGATTCGTATAGTTATAAACATTATTATTTATTTATTTGAATAAACAAAATCCTTTATTGCTTAGTAACAAACAGGATTTATATCATTCTTTGTACAATAATTTTTATTAAATCATTCTTTGTAGAAAATTTCTACTGTCAAAAATTAAGTAATTTCCAGAACTTTTTCCGATTTGGATTTTTGTTAAGATTTTTATATTCATTATTTGAGTTTATTAAAACGGTAAATAAAATGGTTCTACTTCATATTAAACATGGTGATGAAGATCAATTTTTATACGAGGTACCAGCTTCTGAAAAAATGGAAAAAGTAATTAAGGATATATGTGCAATTTACAATGGTCGTCTGAAAGTTGGACGAATTTGTTTAGAAATTGAAGAAATTGCTGAACATGGTCTTATGTTACCACCAGAAATGGTCGGATTAACAGATGATCAAGTTACAGATTTGAAATTGACTGATCCCTGGGCTGAAAAGCATATTCCATCGGGAGGTTACGAATTAACTCCAGATCCACTTGGAAAACGTAATGGTCGTCAACCCAAAGCCAATATGCAAGAAATTCTAAAAAATACAATAAACGATGCAAAACAATTAATAACTCGAAAATTGGTGCAATCAAATAAAACGATAACTTTGAAAATAGTTGAGGAAGCAATTAATCTTTTAAAAGGTTGTTTAACAATTGTTTATCCAATGGGTTTGCCACCACATGAACCAGCTCGTGCAGAATTCACAAATACCGAAGATCTTGAAGGAACGCATGCTTCCAAAGAAGTAATTGATGCACCAAAAGCCCAACTTTGGTTTGCTGGTAAACAAATGCTACCTGAAAGATTACTTTCAGAATATAGCGGTAAAAATGATAGAAGCAAGGTTATAATCAAATTAAATCAAAGAGGTGATGGACCACCAGGACGTGAGCCAGTTATGAGTGAACAAACTAAAAAAATATTAATGGCAGAATCATGGAAACGTCAAGAAGAATTAAAAAAATTGGAATTAGATGAAGATGACAGCTATTTAAATTCAAAATGGTCTGATAATAAAAATTTACAAAAAAAAGTTCATGGACTTGAAAATATTAAATTTCGTATTGGTAATTAATTATAATATTATAATTATTATTCAATTTAATTAAAAACCAAAATAAACAAATAATATAAATTAAATAAATTTAATTCACTGATTTAATGGTAAAGTTTTTTTTTTTAAATTATTAAGTAGTAGTTCAAACATTGTACCTATAGCTTCCATTTATAATTTTAAAGTTAAAAGGTTACTTAATTAGTTTTCACCAAATAAGTGATAAGTAAAAATAATGTTATTATCAGAAAATTGAATTTGTATTGAAATTGATTTACCTTCGCAAAACCAAACAAAATCGATAGAATATATATATAGACTTTGCATCCTAAACAAAAGAGCAAATGTTAGTTTCAAATTATGATCAAATAAAAGTATAAAATTATTTATTTTGGCTCAAATCAATTAATGGTCTGTTTCAGCTTTCAATAATATAATGGCAAAATTTTTAACACAATATTGAAACTTTAATATTAAATTATTAGAAAATTAAACCACTTAAATCACACTCAAACTACTATATTTAATGTAAAGAAGTAAATACCCTAAACTTTGGATTCTTGAATTGCATAGTAAATAATGCAAGAAACGTTTAATAAAGTCTGATTTCTCCTATAACAGCACAATTCCTAATATTTCCATTGCATTCCTAAGCCGACTGGGTCTGAATGACGTCACAGTACCGTTATTTAACTATATTTTAGTGCTTTGCAAATAATAAATATTCACCCCTATTCTAAATTCCCACATACGGCTAAGTCGGAGATAATCTACAAAAAAGTGATTCTCAATTCCGACTTAACGTTAGGAAAACTGCAAAAGTCTACGAAAGAAATATTCATTCGTACCATATTCGTACTTCATATTATTTCGTGATCATATAAATAAAAAGTTTTAAATGAATTTACACTTTTATTTAATTGTTTAGTGAATTTTGTTTTATAAAAATATTTAAATTAAACTCTTTAAAATATTTTTCAAAAATTATTACAACAAAATTGAAAACATTAATCATCATTTTTACTTAAAAAACTGAATTCAAAGAGTGCAAATTAAATTTTCTACGAGGGAATTTAGAATAGGGATGATTATTAGTAATTTGTTTAATAAATATTGAATATTTGTGTAAAATAAATATTTATAAAAATTTTCAACTTCAAAAATATACATTATTTACTGTCGGTATACTATAAATACAAATACATTAACGCGTCATAATTGATAATGTAGCTTAAAATAACGAAGTTAACACAACAACACGTCTAATTAAAGTGGGAATTGACCTACCCATTTTCCCTAATGGGCGTAAACACGAGTTTCAACATTATTATCATTTAATGTATTATAAAAATAAAAATACTTCATGACATTTTTCATATGACATAATTTCGATTATAAATGTCATTTGTTCGATTAAAGTTGCACAAACCCCATCTAGCGGCCAAAATATTCAATACATTTTTTAAAAAAAATAAAAATTTTTTCAAACTTTTTAGATAACGATGAGAATCTTTTTCGATTTTGAACTATTGATTAAATAGTTTTTTAATTCTTAAAATTTTTTGAAAATAAATGATTTCAAAGTAAGTTTTAATCAATTTAAAAGTTTAACTCTTCTTAAAGAATTCTGAAATAAAAAATTAAATATTTGAAATTAATACTTATTTTAATGAATTATTTTAGCATGTAGATGGCGGTTACCCGGAAAATTACATTCTTAAAAGTAGTAACATTTTAATTTTAGTTAATAATTTGTGGGAATTTTACTTATATTACGGGAAAACTACGGAAATATATTAAATATTTTATTTAATTTCTACATTTATTAAAACAATTTTTAATTTTAGGTTAGTTTCATTGTATTTTGCCATTACGAAAATGAAATATAGTACTATTACAACAATTGCATGTAAAACGTCTTGTCATTATTAAATGTCAATGCTCAATAGCTTGACATTTGTTTTTGAATTTTCTTTTTTAAATTTGAATTTAACATGATTTAACAGCAAATAGTAAAAACAGACATTAATTTATTTGTGTCTTTGAATTTAGCTGTAAAATATTAATGTAAATATTGTCGTTTTAAACATACTAAAAATATGGAAAACTAGTTGATAAAATTAAAAGTTTTTTTATTATTCTTCTATTTTTAAATCTCTAATGAAAATAATTTAAATCTTATTGAAACAGGATATCGTCCAAACTAAACCTTAAGGTTATTATTATCAAACAGTGTTGTTTCGCTTACGTTTACAAATATTAACTAAGTCTAAAAAAGTCAGGTTTACTAAAAAATGTTAGGTCTCTTCACGAACGCTTATTAAATTTTAATAAGTTAACTTATTATTTTTGACAGTTTTCAATCCGTTCGTTTACTCCGTTCGTGTAGCTTTCTCAACCAATCTGAGAACTACAAAAACAACATTCCTATGTAAAAAGTTTGCTACACTTTATATTATAAAGTGTAGCAAACTTATATAAACGAACGGATTAAAAATAATACGTTTATTAATAAGCTTCAAGGCTAGTATTTTATTAACTTATTCAAAAATACTAAGTTATTTTAATTTGACAACTGTCAAAAATAAGAAGTATGTATTAGTAATATTAGTCAAATTATCAAATAATAATTTTTTCAGCAAAAAAACACGTTCACGAGATAGGGCTTATTATATTTTAATAAGTTAACTTATTAAAATTTAATAAGTGTTCGTGAAGAAACCTATCATAAATGCAAATTAAAAAAATTGCCACCATGTATTCATTTGAAAAGAAGTTTTTTGTTTGAAAAAATCACAGCTAAAAACGTAAATACTTATTTACTCCATAAAAATTATAATTAAAAAATTAAATTATATATAAAAATTCTTAAATGTTAAAAATTAAACAAATTTTAAATCAAAATCAATTTATATTTATTTAATTAATTTTTAAAACCAAAAAAATTTATAATTATATTTTTTATTTATACAAGAAACAAAACATAATAATAAACAATATTTAATTTATTTATATAAATTTAGAACTTTTAATTCTAATCCTTTGTATATGATTTTACATAATGTATGTAATTTATATAATGTATATATGAGTAACTATTTTAATTAACAATTATAATAACAAAAACAAAAAGAAAAATAATAATATTTTTAATACAGGTCACAACCCAATCACTAGCTGGTTTAATTCAGCTACCAAAATCATATAAATTCATCAATATTATTATATATACATTTTAAAATATTTTAATTTTAATTAATTTTTTTTTTTCAACTATTATAAAAAATATAGTGTATACTTTTTAAAATTTCTTTTAAATTTAATTGAATTTTTTTGTTTTTTTTTTTTTTTGTATTATCAGTTTCTTATCAGTTTTTTAATATCACTCAAGATTGGCTACAGCTGGAATGATTTTTTTATAAATTTCAATACCATTAAGATAAGTATCAGCTTTTAAAAATTCATCATGATCATGTAACAAAATTGGGGTATTATTCATTGGTGAAAAGCCAATAGCAGGAATGCCAACCTAAAATACAAAAAAAAATTAAATTAAAATAAGGTTTTTATATAGTTATAGTATTTTATAAAAAAATATATTATTTAATCTAAAGCAATTGTTAAAAGTTCCCTATATAACCCAGCGACGTGATACGAATGTTGATCTTAAGTCATTTTACGGTAAATAAAGGTAAATTATGTCATAAAAATTTAAAAAATCTCATTTTCACATATATATAACGGTAAGTTTATCTATTCAATTGAAAGAATCTGAGTTTACTTGTCTAAGCAAATAGCCACTGCACCAGTGATAAGAATTGTTATAATAAGAGATTGGATACAGGACTTTTCCAACTTTAGAAAACTGTAAATTCTTCTGTATATAAAGAATAGGTAAATAAAACAGTTGTTCTGCTACTTTATCTCAAGTATATTACGACCATAGTTCATTAAGCGAAGCAATGCGAGTTCGATTCCTGGAGTGGAAGCACGTAACTTGTTTCGAATGTGTTGTTTCGAATTTTTCAAAAATTGGTAGCACGTAAATTTGTTTCGAATACTTTTCATTTGTTTCGAAATTTTTATTTTGTTTCGAAAGTTTTTGGCAACACGTGAGCTTTGTTTCGAATAGTTTTTTTAGTCGTTTCAAAATAATTTGTGCGATAGATATATAGTTAACGCAAAAAAGTACAATAAAGGTAAATTTTTATAAAAATTAATTTTAAACAATATATTTGAAATTTTTGGATTAAATATTAAAAAATTAATATAATTTTAGCTACCTATTTAAAATAAAAATAAAATTTTGAAAAAAATGATATTTTTTGAAAGTGAATCTTCATCAGACGAAGAATATATACATAAAAACAAAATTGAAAGGAGATGGTTCAGAGATCAAAGTAACATTTTTGAACTTCCGACAAAGGAGTATGCATAAAGATTTATAAAGAAATACATTTTTTTGCAATTATAATATTTTTATTTTAGATTTAGTCAATACTTCAGAGTTAATAAACAAGCATTTAACAAAAGAAAATTTAATTTTTCAAACGATTAAACAAAGATAAAAATTGCGTACAAACCATATTTAGTTTTGTACAACAAAAAAAAACAAATAAAAACCATTTCAATTTTCAAAAGAGGTAAAAAAAGATAATTTAAATTTGAAACGAAACGGAATTTTTCGAAGTAAAACTTTTGTTTCGTTCATTTTTAATTCAAAACAATTTACGTGCTGCCGTTAAAATTTTGTTTCGAATTGATTTTGTTTCGAATAATTCGATTCGAAACAAGTTACATGCTGCTGACAGCTGAACAGATCTCTATAGCTTTTTATTTAGAAACAAAATTTGACACTGATATGCCACGCTTGAAACTGAAACACCGTCACTCTCTTATTATATTGCGTGTGAAAGGGAATGTTGTACAGAAGTTTTCTAAATTTAAGAATTTTCCTAATATACTCTTTCAATGTTATATTACTAAATTATATAGTTTTATTTTTAAAAGTTTCAAAAAAAATTCTTAATTACCTCTCTTATATACCGGCTATCAGTTCCTCCAGGGAAAACTTGAGTTCTAGTTTTTAATCCTCTAAAATTGTAAATAAATTATAAAATTAATAATTTAAAATAAAAAAAAAACTTACAATCCATCAACAGCTTTTTTAAAGGCAAGCCAAAAGTGATTTGATGAATCAATTTTTGTTGGTTCAACACAAACTTCTTTTTGTTCATATTCTAATTCAATGCCACCTCCAGCTTCTTCACACCATTGTTTTAACTAATAAAAAAAAAACAATTTATGGTTTACAAATAAAAAACGAATTAAATATTTAATATGCTTATAATTCATTTAATAATATTTCATTTTTCTCACCTGATTCTCAAATTTTTTATGACATACATCAATTGCTATACGAACATCAAAACATGCAACCAACATTGGTGGTACAACATTACTTTGAACACCACCACTTATTAGTGTTAAATTAATTGTTGTAACATCACCGATTGTTAATTCTGGATTATTTTCCAAACGTTTTACTTCATGATCACGTAATGCAAACATTTTTTGCATTATATAATTCAATTTTTCACCAGCTGTATTTTTATGTAAAAGTGAACCATGTCCAGTTGCACCAGATATATTAAAATATACATCTAAAAGATAAAGCAAAGACATTTTTATATATTATTTTATTTTGCAACTCATAATGTATGTCAATTACAAAAATATGGGTATTTAATGAATTAAACAACTTACGCCATATGCTACGCTCTGCATAAAATACTGGATAAATTTCATCAGGACCAGCTACCCCTTCATCCAATGAAAAGCCTGCATTTAAAGCTTTAAATTCTTTTTTATGAACGAATTCTTTCATTCCTAGTTTACCACCGATCTCTTCATCTGAAAATGACATGTATTGTACATATATTAATTGATTAGTCTTAAAAAAATCCCTAAAGAGTTGTGTGTTAAAATAAATTGCAAAAAACTGATATATATATATGCATTTATTCATTGAAAGGTTGGATGAATCACTTATAAATCGGTATACAACAGTTTTAATATTATAAGATTTTTCAACTTTGAATTATAGAAATTATTGTTTATTAAACAAAGGACGATTACGCTGTTTTATTGAGATATAATCAGGGGTTCAGAACGAAATGATATTGGAGCAATATTCAATCGTTGTTTAACATTTTTTAAATTCCAATTGAACAAAATATAAGGTTCATTTCGGGATAAATCCGATTCTAAATTGAAATAAACTTCGTTCAGAATTTACAGCAAACCCAGAAATGGCGAAAATTTTCCAAAAAGTGACACAATATTTTTGTGGAGTATTTATTGGCACGGGCTTAAGAGTCAAACTATTTAAATTTTTTTTGTTGTATTTAGTTTCTACTTACAAAATTGAGAATTCCCTTTTTTGTTTTGTCAGTCCGGTCTCAGTCATTCTGTTAAACGAAGCCTTTATAATGCCTTATTTTTATTCCTTTTCCACTCCATTCAATTCACTAAGCCGTTGATTACTCTGCTGTAGCTATTATATAAGATTATGAATACAAAAATTTTAATTTTGTGTACCAGCTTTTATACTATCTATTACCCAGTTATATTTATATTATGAAACAATGAACCAAAATTATCATAGAGTATTATAGATTAGATGAAAAAAAATTTTCATAAAAATAATTTTAAAGAATTCAAAATATTTTAATTTATACTTATAACTCACAGATACAATTGTATTAATCATTGTGTGAAATAAATTTGTATTAATCAATGAATCTTTGATAACTTAATGCTAGACTATCGTTTTTATTTTATGATGTCCAAAAAAAATGGTTGCATTATATAAAAACAAATAGAATTAATAAAATAGAAATGCCGATTAGAATTGAAACATATGCCGTCTTCGGAATTGTATTTACAACGTTGCGAATACAAAGTGTCATGATCGGAATTGAAAAGTGTGAAATATGTACTAAAAAAATGACAATTTACCATGATCGGAATCCGTTGACATTGTGTTTGATATACAATTTTCGCGACAATTGTGTTTGTATATCCAGAAAATTTTAGATACACGACTGAACATGCATATGAAATGACATTTATTTTTTTTTTATGTTTATTTTGGTGTTTTAATAATATATTTCCGTTTATAGGTCTGTCTTCTCGCTACAATGTTTAATTTGACACTAATTTGAGAACAATGTGTTAAAGACTAAAGGCGATCGGAATTGAAATAAAACTGTGTTTTACATTTGCGATTTGACAATAACGGTCTTCACGTAAAAGTGCATCGAAGGAAAATAAAATCAAAAAATGCTCCATTACGTGAACGACCTAGTGCAAAATATACATTGCAAAGTAAACAAATATAGATGACAGAAATGTTTATTGGTATCTTTCCGTGAATTTTGATTGTTATATTTAAAAAAAATATTAAATGGTTCCTATCTGCCATTTTCTATTTATTATTTAAATACAACAAAATTTTAATTTGAAAAAACAATTCAATATTGATTTGAAAAAAATAAAAACAAGCGAATTTAAAATGCCATATATGTCATACGAAATTTCAAATTAAATAAAAACACTAAAAAAATATGCACTACTAAATATAAACTAGGGTTGAGGTCGAGGATTTAGTCTTGGAAAAAATATCGGCGCATATTTTTTATACATGAAACAACAACAATTTCAATATTTGCACCGATGCTCCGATCCTTCAATGAAAGACTAGTTTGCACTGTTACGTGAAGACCTTTAATATATTATTTCTGCTGTGTATCGGGTTGAAGATTTTTATACATTTCCGATGTCACCCAACGTCTATTCACGGGAAAAGCCTATAGTCATCTCACGTAGTAATTGCATATTATGTGCAATTCATAAAATTCATTTTTCATAATAAGGAATATTACATTTAAAAATGGATTTTCACTTTCCCTAAATAATGGTTTATGAAACTGAATCGTATATTATTCAAACTTAAAATATTATAAATGCCCTATACTTCTTATTAATTTAATAAAAATATATAAATAATTTTATAAAAGATTATAGATGGCGCACAAAGTTAACATTTGTGCACTTATATTTCATAACCTTATAAATACAATACAGCCAAGTAATCAACGGCTTAGTGAATATTATGATTAAAGAAACTGAAGCCTAGTTTAACATAAACTTGGTGAATGTCCTATACTCCTTAAAGGAGTGGAAAAGGAATAAAAAAAAAATACTTTATAAATTATAAAAAAATATTAATATAAAAAAGTTTTCCCAAAAACATTTAAGTCATTATTTCTAAGATTATTACTTATTTTATTACATATTATTTGCATTTTAAATTTTAGTTTAATAAATTTTAAAAATATCCAACTTAAGTAATTGCAAACTTTAAATTTATTAAAATAATATACAAATACCGTATATTGTTCTATTTTATATTTATTCTGAAAATTTAATCTAATGTTCTAATGTGTTTTTATTTAGATATTTTTTATCTGATAAAAATTAAATATTTAAAATATAAATAATACAAGTTATTATTATCATATATGTATATTATTTAAATGTTACAAATATCAATAAATCTTTAATATATCTTTTTATCTAATAGAATATATGAATAACAAACTAGAAGATAAACTTATTAAGATAATAAAATGTATAATATGGTCTTTAGTCTGTTTAACCATGATCATAAAGTATAAGTTATGACATTAATATAACCTTTACAATCTTGTTTTTAAAACAATTTCACACCTATAACAAATATTTGATCTAATTTAATAAAAAAAAAAATTTATATAAATTTGCAAATCAACAAATTTAAAGAGAATTAAAAAGAATAAATATAATAATATATAAAACAAAATACCAAATTAGATAAACGTTAAAAGAATTTATTTTACACCATATACATATATTATAAAATGTATATATTTAAAGAGCTTAATATGTCCACTAGATTATAATATATATATTATGTACTTAATATACAATGTCTAGTATCTATGATCTCTTGTTAATTCATAATGTAGAACAGAAGTTTAAATAAAATACATTTTATTATTTTGTATTTTATAGAATAGATTACATGATTATACCACTTTACTTTATATATATACAAACTTTATATACAAATAATATATATATATATGTATATAATATATATATATATATATATATAGTGTAATAAATTAAATCCTATATAAAGCAAATAAAATTGAAAAGTCAACATTTTCATTTTAAATTTATTTAGAACAATTCTTTGTTTTTTTATTTTTTTTTGTATTTATAAATTTTTTTAAGTTGAAAAAATAAAAAAGTTGCATTAATATATGCATGTATATAATTGCATTTACTTTAATTGCAATCAAGCATTACAGAATGAGATCATATCCTATTTATGTAGGAAATTATAAAATATTATGAATTAACTTTCAAAATTTACAAATTATTATGATATTATATTTGTAACCTTTAAACCTACTAATTAAAACCAAAAATTAAGAAGCTTCAGTTTAACACTTTTTAAATCAGAGCCCTATTGCACCAACAACCTATCACTATTCAAATTATCATATTTTTGATAAACTTTTGTTGCACCAAAACCATCAAATAAAAAAATATCTATTAAATATACGATAAGTTTATCGAAAAAATTATTAATTGATTAGTGATTAAGTGTTGGCACATTAGCGCCCTAAACTTAAGTTTAATTATTCGAAATCGGTCTTTAGTAACTCCAGTTTTCAGATTTTTTTAGTCTAATAATCTTTAGTCTAAAGCTGCCTTTTCACTAGTTAAACCTTAGTCAAATGAAATACATGACATCTGTCTTATGGTGCATTTATAATATGAAGCTGCGATAAGTAGTAAGAGCATAGCGTAGAAAATTGTATACATAAGAATTTAAAAAAGGTGCTTAAATTGGAGCATCGCTTTGATCAACGAAAAATAATATATAACTTTCTATACGCTATACGCTCTTACGATAAAAGAGTTGATTATCACTTATCGCAGCTCCAATATAAACGCACCCTTAGAGAAAAAAAATGCGAAGTAAGTTATGATAAAAGACGTTTGAGGACAATATATTCATCACGTCTAATAACAAAATTCAGAACAAGTTGTTCCAATATATCACAATGAAAATCCAATTCAATTATGGATCTGAATAAAAGTTTAAAAAAATAAAAGGCAGATTTTCTTAAACCAAACGATTGACAGTTCTTTTACACAATATTAAATAGTGAATCTGGTTAAACACATTTAATTAAATCTGATAAGCTTGATCAATGACAGATTCTATAAAAGAGTTGCTTTTAAAGTAATGTGGAATAAAAATTGGTCTAGTACATCAAATTCACCGTACTGTTTTTTCATTCAGCCAGTTCTTCTCATTAATCAATGCACAAACAGCCAAACTTACAGAAGATCTTCCAATTATTATAATGAATTAAATGAGATAATTTTTCAAATTTAAATTGAATCAAATGGAAAATCAAAATTCACGTAACAATCCTTAAATGCATTATAAACGTTCTTTCTTTACTTATGCTTATATTAAATGTACACATAAGAATGTTTATATTAAAATTAAAGTAAAAGTAACATACAAACTCAACCTCATAATTAGAATACTATTTTTAACATTTATAGTGAAACTTATCAAACGTAATAAGGAAAAACCAAATTAGAATGAAGCCTTATTAAGAATATGGAAAATTTTCTTTTCTATCGTATTCTTTTTTAGTTTCAAACAAATAGATCAAGAATGTTACATAAAGTCTTTTAAAGATAGAATATATAAGCCACAAAATATGTATTACATACAATATGTATTTTTAAAAAAATGTTGGGTAACACTTTTTATAAACAAATAAATTAAACAAAATATAATAACACAACTGCATGTATAGCTAAGTAGTCGAATAGAAAACCGGAAGTTACTTTTAATAAGAATAGATATCCCTTGCACAACACTACCGCTTTTTTTACGTACCATTAAGGTTTTAATCAAATATTAGAAAGGTGTTAATAAAACTTGAACAAAGTATTTTCACTAAAAGTAAAAAATTTCAAAATTCATATTAAAAAATCTTGTTCCCAACCGCTTATATGAAATATGAAAAGCGGTGCAGGTATTGTTTTCGTACCAAAAATTTGACCCAGATATTTTTACATATTTGTATTACTTCGGTGTTTAACGTTTTTTTTATGATGACCGTCTGTGTGTCAGTATACTTGTTTGTGCACACGCGTAAACAGCCTAAATGGCTGAGCGGAATGTCTTCAAATTTCATATATAAGATTTTGATGTTAATACCTTGAATTTTAT
The DNA here is from genome assembly GCA_963082915.1 of Dolichopus griseipennis. Classification (NCBI taxonomy): domain Eukaryota; kingdom Metazoa; phylum Arthropoda; class Insecta; order Diptera; family Dolichopodidae; genus Dolichopus; species Dolichopus griseipennis. The sequence goes on from OY720441.1 coordinate 325,759,139, forward strand.
AAGCTTATGAAGAAATTTAAAAAATTCAAAATGGTACAACAAAACTTATTGCATAAAAGTGGTTAAACAAATCAGGAGCTGCAATTGTACCATAGAAAGTTTTTTGATACGAAGAACTTTAGTTTCCTCTTAATTAAATTTAATAAAAAAATTTTGTAGAATTTTTCCAAGTTCAAATTTAATATGTATATATTTTTACATTATTTGTATGTATAAAAATTTTTATACTTTCTTTGATGACGCATTGCAAAATTCAAACTGGAATAAAATGAAAGTCTGTAAGAGCGGTTGGTTGTGTGGTAGACATTTTTTTTTAAATAAATCTCGTTTTTAAGGATTTAAGAGTTTGATACAAAATCAGAATTATGAGCTTTTTACCAGAATATAACAAAAAAGAGATTTTGTAAAACGAGATTTTTCAAAAACGAGGTATTTCTAAACGCGATTTTCTAAAACGACATTTTTTAAACCAATATTTCACACTCAATTTGCTTTAATGTTAACAAATATGATAACAAATGTAATTCTGAACCTTTTACTTAACTCGGAATGTATATTTGGTTTTTTTAATTTTAAGCACATAAATTAACCCTACCTTACTCTATAACTTTGGTATAATAAGGGTTAATCTGGAACTGGAAGGAGTCGGAAGTTATTTTTGTATAAAACCTTTTACTTTTATTTTTTTTTTTACAAAATAAATTAACTTGAACTTAAAATATTTAATAGGATCTTGAGCTATTCATGAAGCTACTACGACTTGAAGCTTAAAATAACCATAGCAACCGCATATTAGAAACAAATTTTTTTTGTTTTTTTTTTTTTATTCCTTTTCCACTCCTTTAAGGAGTATAGGGCATTCACCAAGTTTTTATTTTAAACTAGGCTTCAGTTTCTTTAATCATAATAGAAACAATGGTCAGATAGAAACAAAGTAATGATGAAACATACATATAATATGTATCTGAAACTTTGTTTCTTTTATAAATTAAATATGTAAAAATATTATAAAATTATCTAATGTAAGTTAATAAAAAAATTACATTAATACGCCCATATTACCAACAAAGAAAAAATATTTAAACCAAACGAAAAGTGTAGATACGTAACACTGTTAATTTTATATACATACATATTTGCAAAAATGTAATTAAATAACTATAAAAAAATAAAAAACAAAAATTCATGTTAGACAAATTGAACATAATCAATAATATAAAAAACATAACATAAAGTCAAGATCAAGTACATAATAAAACTCAAAATCAATATTAATTACCGATATTAAATTCAAATTAATGACTTCGAAAGAAATAAACTCTGTTTGTAATTGACAGTGTTCCCATTAGTTGTTATTGTTTTGATTAAAGTTTCATAAAATCTTATATATGTATGTATATATGCAAATATATGTATGTATATAAAATAAACTTTTAGATTTTTGAGAGGATATAAAACGAATACAAAAGATTCTATCAAATATTTGAGAGGATGTGAAATGTATACGTATACAAAAGCTCTTTGAATAACAACTAATGGAAACACAGCCATTTTTCTTTATACATTATTAAGGGATGAGATAATTGATGTTACAGGATATCGTAATTCAAAAACAAAATTTCTATTTCGCATTATTTTATTAGAATTCATTATTATTTTTTTAGAATTATTTAATTTAAAAAAAAAAGGACTTTATATTTTGAATAAATACATATCTAAAAGATATTTAGGAATTGAATAAAATTAAACGTCAAAAATGTATTTTACGAAGGAGTGTTCGCAAAAACAAATTAGCCCCAAAATGAGAACTAATAAAACTTATAAATACCTACATATTCTACTAATGTAATTATAAATATACTGAAATTGAATTTTTTGAAAGAAGGTTAGTCAAAATTTTCTAATTATACCAATGCGAAAACAATGTAACGGGTATATTAAAATTGTTCCTCCATTTGTAACACATCGATTTAGACATGATAAATATAGGCTTTAAGGTATCGATTAGATCAGCATCGAAAAGTAAATTTATTTAGCTACGGGTATTTGTCCGTTTGTCCATGGTGTGCTAACTCAATACACGATAACTCAAAAACCAAAAAAGCTAGCGTTTTCAAATTCACATAGATTTGTCGGTTCCCTATTGTTTTTACTTAAAATCTGCAAATTTTTTGAACCATTCCATTGATTAAATTTTAAACACTTGATAAAAAATTCTTATAATTTTCCATAATTTTTACAAAATTCATAATATTCTTACACATAACATGGTAAATTCATAACATGGAATTAAAAACATATAACTAATTTCGTAATAGTTATATATAGTATTTGTTTTGAATAACATTTGCATAGGACTTACACAATACATTTTGTGATAATTTCAATTCATTGGGGAGCTATAGGAGGTTAAAAACATATTTTTATGAAATACTGTTTTTAATAAAAAAGCCATATAACTTGATTTTATTATCTTCCTCCACTTGTTCTCCTACGTTACATATATATTTTCGTAGTTTTCCATTAATTGTTATAACATTCATTTTCAATTATGAAGGTGGTGTTTTTTTTTTTTAATTATCCAGAACTTAAAAAAATTATATAAAAATTATATTATAAGATATTTGAAATATTTAAGATTCAACTTTTTATTTTTATTTTACTTATATTTTAAATTTAATATAAGTACAAGGTGTTTTCCGTACTTTTGTAATAATTTTTAAATGCAATTGATTTTAACTCAACTAAATTAAAAATGATATCAAATTTAGTTTGAAGTTTTTAAGGGCGGGAAAATAAATAAATAAAAAATTTTTGTTAAATAATTAAATATTATTCTTACCAGGTACAAAAACAATATGTATTGTTCTTCGTAATTTAATTCCATCTTTTTTCAATTGTCTTACAGCAGCTAAATATTGCATTCCAACACATTTCATATCTTGTGAACCACGAGCATATATTCTACCTTCACTATCAATATCAGCCGAAAATGGTGGATGTGTCCAACTTTCTTCATAAACTGGTACAACATCCATATGTGAATTTAAAATAATTGACGGTAATTCAGGTTTACTTCCATTCCATGTTATTATAACAATTGGTTTTTTTTCATGTGCTGGATAATAAATTTTCATTGGTAAATTTAAATTATCGGCTTGTTTTTTCAGAAAAGCAACGCATGGTTCTAAAATTATATAAAAATAATAATAATAATAAATAAATTCACAAATATATAAATATTATATAAGAGTTTAAAATTTGGTGTGGTATTTCTAAAGGTGTCTTTTCTAAGCAGTTCTTAAGATAACCGGGGCTTGAATGAAACAAGTAATAACGAACCTTAATTACGCTTAAAATATGGAATAAAATATAAAAACGAGTGCTTCCAACAAAGGGAAGTTCAATAAAGAAACACAAGCAAGAAGGAGGGAGAGGTGAAATAAAGACGAAGTAACAGTTTTATGGTGTTTCCAATAAAAATTAGCAAAAAATAAAGACGCACTGTCGGGAAACTAATTTTAATTCTAACTCCTATATCTCTACTAATTACAATCGTAAATTATCTACTAAAATCGTTGTATAAATATTCTGCTAAAAATCGAGTACCTAAGTTTTGAGTTCAAATAGGGTATTCTCTTCAATTTGCAATAGCTCAAAAATAGATAGGTCTGGTATATAAATATTCTGGAATTTGGAATTTTGTTTCTTAAAAGCCATAATTCCCGACTCTTAAAAACCATAATTTCTGAAAAACATTTTTTAGAATATTTATATTTAAAAACGTTTCCCCCTTTACCGGAATATCGATTGTTTATATATAAGGATTGAATTAAAAATTACGATTTAAATAATTTGCTCAACGTAAGTTTGGGGACGGTAGCCCTTTAATTTTAATTATTTGTTACTTAAAAATATATTTCAAAAGAAACAGAAGAAGGATTTTATCATTGCTTAGAAATTCAAAATTAATAACTAGTTTAGTGAGGACTTTAGGAAGGCAGCCATTGTTTTGAATGCTTTCTTGTGAATATATGTATGAAAAAAGAGATCCATAAGGAAGGGATTTGAGATGTTTCAAAATCAAGGTATTCCCTTTTTTCGGAATATTTTCATATTTTTAAACGTAAGTTTGTGAATTTAGTATCGGAAACCAGGCGATCTGGGTTTATTCAGTTTTTGAATTTGGTTTTCCTTTTTTTACTTTTTCAACATTTTTTTTTTTTAAATGAAAAGATAGAATCGCCTATTCGACTTTATTTCGCTTATTTCGACCATCTGAAACCTATTTTTTTTTTTTGTTTTTTTTTTAAGCGCTAACTGTTCAACTGCTAATAAGCCTGTTGATACCATATTTTACATATATTTATTTGACCTATATGGTATACCATATCTGTGAGTTATATTATTCAATTAAATTATTTGTTTATATTTTGCGATTGTTTATATTAATGTACTTTATATTAAAGATATATAAATATTAATTATTTATTATGTGATACAATAGATGATAATAGTTATGGTTTTATATAAACAAAACATATATTTGTGCTAAACAGTGTACATATACTGTTTATTTTAAAATTAGAATTCACCCACATAAGTCATATCTGTCCCAATATAAATAAACAAATTTTTATTTTATTTGGTCTTAACTAAATTTAATAAAAATTAAAAAAACTTAAACATAATTTTGTTTTGATTATTTAAATTAGATTTATATAAGCTTTTTTTTAGAAAAACCTTCCAAAATCATGCATGAAAAACTTTATTTTGAATATTTTCCACAAAAACAAAGTTTCTAAATTTAGAAAAGTTAATTTTGATAAAAAATAAACTCAAAAAAAACAAAAAAAAAAACAAAACTTTAAAAGTCTTCTTCTTCTATATTAAAATATCTATTTATAATAATTTTAAAAAAATTGAGGAAATATTATTATATATTGTATTAATTTAGCTAAATATTGATAACAATATATGTAGCTGAAAATTTCATTATTAGACGTTTTCGATTTAAGTGTCTAATGTCAATTTTAATTAAATCCTCTTGTCCTATTGCTACTACCTACCATTTGTCATTTTTTAGACAACCCCCACACTGTAATTCTTTGGAAACAATTTGAAATTAAACGAGGAAGAGTGTAGTAGAGTAGACTGTGTCAACTCTGGGATACCCGTATGACCGTAACATATACCTTATATCATCCGGTTAATTACTTTTGGTTTTATTAAGTGTAGTGGAATACTCATATAAAATAAAAAGTTGTATGGCAGCTACTCGAACCCTCTGTCGTAGACCAACCAAATTTTGCAGAAACTTTGGCCATTACACTAAACAATTTTTGGCAAAAATTCAGACACCCAGCTTCATTAGGTGGAGAGTAATGCTCATATAAAATAAGGAGTTGTATGGCAGCTACTCTAACCCTCTGCAGCAGACCAACCAAATTTTGCAGAAACTTTGGCCATTACACTAAACAATTGTTGGCAAAAATTCAGACACCCAGCTTCATTAGGTGGAGAGTAATGCTCATATAAAATAAGAAGTTGTATGGCAGCTACTCGAACGCACTCCACTAGACCAACCAAATTTTGCAGAAACTTTGACCATAAAACTAAACTACTTTTGGCAAAATTTCAGACACGCAGCTGTAATAGGTACATATATAAGGGCTTACATGGGTTCATATTAATTGTTTGACATATAATCATGATGACTCTTTGAAAAACTATGTAATTCAGATATTAAAAATTCGATTTTTTAAACTCTTAGAATGTTATTTTTTTTAAAAAACCGATTTTACTATCACTTTTTCTTAAAAAATCAGGTTTTCTTCTATTAGACTTAATTACAAAATCAGAATCAGGTTTATGGGTCTTTAATAGATATATGAAGTATATTAGAATGGAATGCCTCCTAAAGGTCTGTTCATTTTAAGTTTTTTGTTGTTGACAGTTAAAAAAACTGGATTTTAAAAAACAAGATTTTTGACAAAATTCGATTACGTTAGATTGTCTTTCGTACATAATAGTAGATCAAATCATATTATTTTAATAAATTTTTAATGTGTAAGTCTAATGATAATTATAATTAGCTTATACCATAGCCGTACTATTTTTGCAATAAGTTATATTTTTATCTCAATAATGAAACTTTACTGTTATAAAGGTATATAAGGGGCGTTCAAAATTGAGGTATCATTTGGATTTTGCCGCCATTTTTTTTCTAGCTGGAATTTTTATACGAGGTTTCTTTAGGTATATTCTAAATTCATTCCGATTAGTTAATATGGAAAGTTACACGAAGGAACAACGTGTTTTTGTTATTACAACATTTTTTGAAAATGGTAAAAGTTTTCAAGATGTAACTAGGAAATTTCGAACAAAATTTGGTAGAGAAAATGCTCCAACAAATCGTGCCATCAAGCTGATGGTTGATAAATTTCTAGAAGCTGGAATTTTTTTTTGTGGGGTTTTCTGAAATCGAAAGTGTACAGCAACAATCCCACAACAATTCAAGAACTTAAAAACAACATTATCGAGCAGACTTCAACCATTGAGAACAGTTTATTGAACAACGTGATACAGAATTTTGGTAAACGATTGGCCGACGTAATTTTTCATTATTAACCGGAACCTATTTGTAATAAATTAAAATAAAAATATATTTAATATTTCAAAAAAAAAGTCTTCTTTTATTAAAATTAAAATGATACCTCAATTTTGAACACCCATACATATAATTTTCAAAATATTTGCTAAATGTTCAATTGGAAAGGTTACAAAAAAGGAAAGTGAAAAAAATAGTTAACACTAGATAAATGTTGTTCCCAAAATGAAAAATTCGTGGGAATAAAAAGAAATTTATTCAATTTTTGTTAGGAAGAAATGACAATTGACTATCACCTGAGTCAAGCTTTGCTTATTTTAAATTTTTATAAAAAATTCTAAAAATGCAACATTTTTAAATACTGCAGCATTTCGAAAAAAAAAACATCTATTTAAATTAATTAGGGGTAAAATTTAGTTCTATATGTAGGTTCATCTATATATATAAAAGCGAAAGTTTGTTTATTTGTTTGTTTGTTTGTTTGCTTGTATGTAACGAGTTGGCTCCTAAACTGCCCAGCCGATTTTCATGAAAATTTGTATATAGAGGTTTTTGGGTATGGAAAGAAATCGTGGCCCAAAAATTTTGCTCTGACGGACCGCCAAGTTGGGGCTGTGGTGCAAGTATTTAAACTTCTTTGTTCTAAAATGAAAACGGTTTGACCGATTGACTTCAAATTTTGTATACGTAATGCTCTTTCAGAATTGAGTTGACACTATTAACAGTTTTGGAATTTGTTAACCCATGTCGGGCCGACGGGTGGTCAAAAAAAATGTTGGGTCAAAATTTTGTCCGATTTCCCGAAATTCTGCTTTGGCTTAAGAGAAAGCCCTAAAAAAAATTTTGTTGAGTTCCATTAACCCATTGCGACCCGACAGCTTTTTATAGGTTTTTTCAATACTTTACTCTAAATTCGAAACGGTTTGACCTATTGACTTCAAATTTTGTATACGTGATGCTCCTTGAGAATTGAGTTGACACAATTAACAGTTTTGGAATTTGTTAACCCATGTCGGGCCGACGGGTGGTCAAAAAAAATTTTGGGTCCAAATTTTGTCCGATTTTATGAAATTCTGCTTTAACTAAAAAGAAAGCCCCAAAAAAAATTTTGTTGAGTTCCATTAACCCATTGCGGCCCAACAGCTTTTTATAGGTTTTTTCAATACTTAACTCTAAATTAGAAACGGTTTAACCGATTTTCTTCAAATTTTGTATACGTGCTCCCCTGTGAGAACTGGGTTGACACCCATGTCGGGCCGACGGGTGGTCAAAAAAAATTTTGGGTCCAAATATTGTCCGATTTTACGAAATTCTGCTTTGGCTTAAAAGAAAGACCTAAAAAAGTTTTGTTGAGTTGCATTAACCCATTGCGGCCCAACAGCTTTTTATAGGTTTTTTCAATACTTTACTCTAAATTAGAAACGATTTGACCGATTTTTTTATGTGTGAAGCAACTTGAAAATGGAGTTGAGTCTGTTAATAGTCGGTTCTACGTTTGGTCAAAAAAAATATTTTGGAAGTAAATTACGTCAAATTTGGAAAGTAGTTTGTACTGCTTTTAATTACAGAAAGTTTCAAAAATTACTAGAATAATCCTAGAAAATCGTTTTAAAAGATTGCTTTCATACATTTTAAAATTTACATGTAATAACCGTGTGTAATTTTTGTGTTAACTTTTTGCAGTAACATCAACTTCAATTAAACCTCCATTGAGAGGCGCAGCAACGCGCACCGGGTATTAGCTAGTTTAGAATAAAATAAATTTGGGTCAGTAAATAAATAAAAATACTATATTTATTTTTATGTTATATTACAATTATGTAATTTATTAAAGCGAATTTAACAAACTGAACCTTACAGCTAACTCAGTTGAGCATCTGTACAAAATTTTTTACAAAAATGCAGAAACATCTACAACTGCAGACGTACTGGTAATGGAATTATCGCAAATGAGAATTGAGTACTAGTCATCTTTAAGATTTATTAATTAATTTATTTATAATTAGTATAAGGAAAACAGTAAATATTGCCCGAACAGGGTTTGAACCTGAGCCTTTTCGATTGAAAAGCCGCCACTTTACCACTGAGCTGCTACCAGTCAGATCTTTTAAGATTTAAACTATACTTTATTGTTAGAAGATATTCTTTGAACTTCTTAAATACACTTTGGAAGCTTCAACTAAAGCCTTAAAATATAATCTGCCGAAATATTTGCAGTTCTATAGCAATAGAGTTCATTAATGTTTTCATTCATTGTTTTGTGTAAAATATTCAATATTATTAAACCTAGGTTTAATATGATATCAGATCAGATATAAATAATGGAAATAATAAAATAAAAAAAAACTGGGGTAATTTATGAAATCTTCATTTTCTAAATTTCGCCACATGAGGGATTTTCAGAAAAATTTAAATATATGTGATATTTTACTCTTACTTAATACAAATAGGTACTTAATTATAAGTAGATATATCTCTTTTATAGGAGCGGAAGTTTCTTAACTTAAATAAATTACTTAATAGGTATACAATAACTGATACCGAATAGCGTTGTCAATTATTATAAAAAATTGCAGGTTCATTAATAGTAATTATTTTTTTGTTTTTCTTATCAGTGAAGAAATAAGAATTTCTGCTGACACACTTTCTTATCATAATTAATTTAACAGATTCAGAGATTAAAAATATTGTGATATGCTTTCATCAAAAAAACGAGGAAGAGTGTAGTAGAGTAGACTGTGTCAACTCTGGGATACCCGTATGACCGTTACATAAACATTATATCATTATTATTATAAACATTAATTACTTTTGGCAAAATTTCAAACATATCAGATTTATTAGGTGTAGTGTAATGCTCTTATAAAAGAAGGAGTTGTATGGCAGCTACTCGAACTCTTGGCAGTAGAGCAACTAAATTTTGCAGTAACTTTGGCCATTACACTAAACTATTTTTGGCAAAATTTCAGACACCCCACTTTAACAGTTATAGAGTAATGCTCATATAAAATAAGAAGTTGTATGGCAGCTACTCGAACCCTATGCAGTAGACCAACCAAATTTTGCAGAAACTTTGGCCATAAAACTAAACTAGTTTTGCCAAAATTTCAGACACGTAGCTGTAATAGGTACAGAGAAATACTCATATAAAAAAGGAAGTTGTATGGCAGCTACCCGAACCCATGGACCAAAATGGCTGGATTTAAATAGCGATGACGGCTATTGCAAAATAACGAATTTGCGAAAATTTCAAGATCCTAGCTCCTTCAGTTTTTGAGTTATCGTGCGGACGGACGGACAGACGGACGGACAGACGGACGGACAGACGGACGGACAGACGGACGGACAGACGGACGGACAGACGGACAGACGGACGGACATACATAGCTAAATCGATTTTTTTTTTGATTCTGATCCGATCCATACACTTGAGTCTATATCTACCCCCCCTCCTTCTCTGCGTCACAAACGTAATGGCAAATTTATTATACCCTTTGACTATATAGTCATACGGGTATAACAATTAGGGTAGAATGGGGTAAATTTGACACCCTAACTTTAAACTTAATTTGCTGAATCGTGTATGGGCAAGTTGGAACACCATTTTGAAAGTTAAAAAGCTGGTTGGAAGAAAATCAAAAAAATTTGATTTTTTGTGGGTAGAGTCTTTGGTTTGCATTTTAGTCGATCGTATACGGTCGTAAGTTGAACAACTTAAATGTCATTTTGTTTTCTTTTTTTTTTCGTTTTTTTTAATTTTTTGACACGAAAGAACGTTGAGATATTTCGATTTGACAAAATAAAAAAAATATGTATAAAATAACAAATAATTAAGTAAATAATTTGAAATAATTATAAAATTAAGTTAGAAAAATGTTTTAAAATATAAAAAAATGTTAAATATTATAATTTTAGAAGAAAAAAATTAAATAGGCAGAACAATATATTTAAATTAAAAATAGTTAAAAATTCAAATTCAAAATTGTCAAGAAAATTAAATGATGGTTCGAAAATACGTTGGATAAGTGTGTGGAATGGTTTGTAAACTTGTCCGCGTACGGTCCATCGTGTATGGGAAACATTACAAATATATTCAACCACTTTTTCGGATTTTTTTCAAAAGCTTTTAAGCAGTTTTTTTTAAGACTCAAAAGTGCCCACCTGTTAAATCTGACCCATTCTACAAAAATTTTAGTTTTTTAAATTTAGAAATTCGAAATTTCGAAAATATAAAAGATAAAATATCTTTAATATTTAATAGATACCTATCTGTTTTTAAAGAAGATTTCTTAAGTTTTCGAATATATTTTATAAAATTCTCTAAAGTAGTTTAGAAATATAATTGAATTCTAAATAATGAAAACAAAGTATTGCCATTTTTACCTTTAAATACCTTCAAATTATTGAAAAATCATATAACAATATTTATTGCAAAAAAGTAATAATAGTTAAATTATAGTACGTAGGTACCTAATAAAATCAGATAGAAAATTAAATATAATTCTTAATTTAACCTAAATTCTACTGTATAGCGTATGTATACCATACGAAAACAAAATTAAAATTAAAATAATATAAGAGTTTAATCTAGTTTATAATAAATCTTTTATATCTTATACAAAAATAAAGTACTTATTTAGATTAAAGAATGACGGTTATTGTTTTTTTTTTTTTTTGGTGATTTACTAAACATTTGAACTTTGTTATCATTTAATATCGTTATCATTTTTGTATTATTTTAAATAATGTTAAACAAATAACAGTCTTATTAGTTAGGTAAAGTATTCTCTTATCTAAAATTATATTTAATGAACGAAATTTCGTAAATTAAACAAGCTAAAACATAGATTAACATTATCATAAAAATAATATATACACATATTAAATATATTTGTATATAGTTTGAATTGTTTGAAAAATAAATAACTTTATAAATTTTAAAAGATATTTTCATTATTAAAATACATATATATTAATTAATATTAATATTTTTGGGATCAATTCCTTATTCAACCATCTTAGATTTTAAATAAAATTTGAATCCCACGGAATATCTTTTAAAAATTTTATATTATTTTAAGCCAAGGGCTACTTTCTTCAATATTCTGAATTTCGTAGACCCCAATAAAATGTTTGAATAGGTAAAAATATAAGAAAATATTTAAAGGGGATTCAAGACGAAATTAATAAAATAATATGTATAGGATATAAGATTGTTAAAAATTTTAAAGTTTAAAGATTCATATTTTGATTAATAAATCGAGGTTTTAGAAAAAAAAGATACTTTTGATATTTATAGGTCTCCTCTATATACTTATTTGTTTCATCAAATATGTATGAATCGATTATTTAAATTATTTATTAAATCAGAGCACCGTTCTGACAAGGTTCTAATATATATTTGTATTAACTTAATAAAATAAAAATTGAGTTCATTATAGTTTTTTCATTACAGAAGCGCTGACTGCTCAACTGTGGGACTAATGCCTGATGTCTAATTAAATTTAATTTACTATTTAGTAAATTTTTACTTTATTGAATGTCTACTTTATTCATCAATGTCCTATTCTTAGTATGCCTAATTTAAATTATATTTATTAATTATCTAATTTAAATTATATTAATTTTCAATAAAAAAAATTTAAATAAGTTAAATTAAAAATTTAAATTGGGTAGAGGATCCAATTACCAGCCCCTTAACCATTTTTTCAGATTTAAATCTTTGTAAATAAGTTATTTACAGTATATCACAGAAAATTCAAAAACAAGTGAAATTTTGAAGTGCATTTATAGATTTGAAAAATTACTTTAAATGTCAGTTATAACTAATATTTTATAATAAAAGTGATTTTAGCGAAAAAAGTTATTTTCACCTATTCTAGGCTTTGTGGTTCCAATACCCAGTCTTTAAAAGTTCATTAGCCAACTTTACTAATTTAGAGTAAATTGAGAAAATATTTGTAACCGAAATATAATTTTTAATTTAATTGAAAAAAACAGTTTGTAAGTTTTATATATTTTATTTCATTTAATTTAAATTTTATTTTATCAGCCGAAGGCTGAGAAATTAGTCATACACAAAATATATCTATTTCAAACAAAACCGCTCATAAATTAATAAATTACAAATATTTTTTTCTAATTTTTTAATGATAAATTACAAAAAAAAACCATAAATTCTATTAATTTACCAAGTAATTTATTGCCTATTTTCAACACTTACATTCACTAATTATCAACGAATAACGAATACATTGATACCGTTTACACAAACTATGTTTTTTTTTTCAAATATTTTTGACTATTGTTGATTTTATATTTTACTATTTGACAGAATACAATGTTTAACTATTTTTTCGAAACATGTCCATGTTTTTATTAAGACGTTAAAGCCTATTTATATATTTTTTTTTTTTAAACAAACTGAATACTGAATCAAGCTAGAATTTAGGTGCTTTTACCCTACATATTAAAAACAAAGTATTGTAACTTTATATTAAAAAATGTTTTATATAGATTATATGAGATGTTAAAATCATTATTAGATATTTTGACTTTTTAATGTAATAAACCGTTACGAACAACAATATTCATTTTAAAACTCTTTCTTGATATCTCATTTATTTTTAAGCATATTCATATTCATATTTAAATTGTTTTTTTTTCCATTTAATAAAGTTTTCAATTCAACAAAACAAAAGGCATTAATGAAATCTTTGTAACTCGAAAAACTTAAGTAATAATAATAACAATAATAATAACAATTCATAAATTTTATATAAAATTATTATTTCTGTCTGACACATGGAACAGAAATGACATGAAACATAAACAATATATACGTAATTATTATTTCATTTTTCAATAAATTACTTTATTGCATACACTCAGCTGTTAAAAAAATGTTTACATATCCGGTCCTAAAAATATTACAAAACTTGTTTTCTATATTAAATGTTGAATTTCAAATACTATATGGTTATTATAAACTATCAATGGAAAAGTTTATATTTTACAACAAAAATAAAAACACTTACAACAAGGTTCTATTAAAAAAAAAAATAAAAACAAAAAAAAAACACAAAAGTTCAAATCTTTCTTTACAAAAGTTCAAATCTTAAACAACAACAACTACCTATTATAATATTTCAAATCAGCTGTTTTGTAACTTAATTAAATCAACATCTTAATATTCAATTTTTTTTTTTTTATTTTAGGTGAGTTACTCTACCTGGTTACATACAAATTTTATAATACCCTAATATACATTTTTTAATTAAAAATTTTGTTTAAATTATGAAAATTTTTTTTGCTAATTTCAGCATTTCACAATTTAATAACAAAAAAAAAATAATAATAATATGTTTAATACATCATATTAAATTAAAAAACAAAAAAAACACTATACTTTACAAAAAAAAAACAAATTTTAACTCACCATAATCAACATCTGGATGAACACTTGGTATTCTTAGATATTCCCGAAAGAATTGTATTTCTTCATTATTTTCCCACTTGTTTGACATATTTTTTAAAAAACTTTTTTTTTTTTTTTTTTATTATTTTTTGTATTAAAATTTTTTCAATTTTTTTTTTTTAATTTAAAATTATTAATAGGTGTATATTAATAAAAAAAAATCCAAGAAATATATATATATATATTATATAAAATATTTTATTTCTAATATTTTGTATATAAAGCTATTTAATATATTATTGTATAGTAGTCAGTCAATAATATAAAGAAATTTAAAAAAAAAAAAATAAAAACAATTTTTTTTTTTTTTAATATTAAAAAAATTTTCCGCTAATACGTATTTACCGTTTAGAAGCTTATACTAAAAAGTTAATTTATTTTACTGTTAGTTAGCTATATTGTATTATATGACCATATATACATATATTTTAAATTTACACATACAAATACAAAAAAAAACAAAAAAAAAAAATAAAAATAAAATGTAAAAAAAAAAAAGTGTATAATATATTTTGTTTTTAGTTTTTCAAAATTGAGAAGCTTATCAAAATTGACATTATTTTGTTATTTAAGTAAGCTTTTTTTAATTTCTTTTATAATAAAATAAAAAAACAAAAGTTTTTCAAAATATATTCATTAATATTATTTTACGTTTATAACATAATGTAATCAGAAACTATATATAATTAAACTTTTGTTACTAACAAGACTATACATAAATATATGTGTATAATCTTTATTACGTACAAATTATGTTAGTATGATTGCGTACGCATATTTTTTTGTGCGTTTTAAACAGCTACAGTACACCATAGTTTCTCATGATAATGATTTTTTGGTTATTCTGTTGTTTTGATATGGGGGATAGCATATGCTATTAAACACGTAGGCGCTGTGCACCCGCTTTCAATACTTTTTAGTAACTTAATAGTAATATTATTTATTTTGTTTCTATTATATTTGTTTGTTTCTATTTCTAAGTATTTGTATATTTTAATTTACATTTGGTTACCATGGGGATTTGTAAAAAAAATTAAATATTTCATGACTCGTACGGGTATTGAACACGTATCCCCTAAGTTAGTAAGCCAAATGCTTACATACTAATCGACCGAGGTCCAAGATTTTTCAGTAGTCCATGGATTTTCTCTTTTCCACATTTAAATGCTAAAATTGCAATGCAAACTATCATATAATATTTTTAGAAACAAAAAAATAAAAAACTAAATGAAGAAGATGAGCGTTAAGGAAATTTGTGGATTCAACAGTCCTTTTATAGAAAATATCAATTTATATCCGCTTAACAATTAAAAAAAGGAAATGCTTATCGATCTGTCTTCTGATCTGGTCTAGTGGTCTAATGTTGAGACATAAATCAAAAACTTTATGTCAATTTTGGATTTCCCTGCAGGAAGAATATCCACATTAGAATTATAAAGCTTTAAAATCCGCATTTTCGACAACATATTTGTGTGAGGCGACATATCTACATCATCTGGAAACGAGTGTGTCCCTTGATTTTCCTGAAACTATGCAAATATTTAAAATATTAAATTGATAAAAATTATTTGCATAAAGTCCGCGGATCCAAAAACTTTCATTCTTCGCAGAAATGTTTGTCAGAGTATGGAATAGAACGACCATTAATCCCTTGTGGTAAAATAACTTTTAACAAATACATAGCTCTGAACTTAAAATGATTAAATGTCTGTTAAAAAAAAAATTTTATAATAATAAGTTGTGGTAGCTCCTCGAATTATACTGACTTTAACCATCCGATTTTCATCTTGCTAATAAATTTTGCTTTATACTTACAACATTGATACACTGATTACAAATATTCCGTCGGAGAAATTTTCGGAAAAATTAAAAAATTCAATATATTATTTAAATACATATCAGATTAAACCTCGAAATTATTGTTAAAAAGTTTTTTTACTATTCGGAAGTATAGCAAATATGAATTTCCTATGAAAATAAATTCAAACGCTTTCGGAATTTTTGTATTTTACAAATTTAACCGTATTAGGGTTTTTTTTGTCAAAATGCTTCGTGGAGTGAGTGTTATCATTCGGAGTTATCATTCGGAATAGAAGTTTTTTAAAGAAATATTGTGAAAATACATTATACTTTTGCTTCTTGATCTAATGGACTATAGATTCTAGAATCTAGAATAACAACAAATTACCAGCAATATAAAAAATTACTTGAGAAAATAAGTCTAAAGTCTGAGGACTGATATCGATCAATGATTTCCAAGGAGGGGTATTAGTGAAGCAAAATAATTTTGGGCAGAAAAAGATAAACCATATTTTGGTTCTATATTTTAATGTAAATGATTTTTCTGGAACCTCTAATTCCCTCTCCAATATTATTTAAATATGAATTTAAAAGCTTTTCTGGAAAAGTTATATTTCTAATATCAATTTTTAATTTTTCTAATTTTATATTCGATGTTATAAACTAATTATAAAAAATCAAATTTTACTTTTTTACAATTCTCGTTCAGAAGTATTTTCTGTTCGGTGTTCATAAAATCAATTATCCGAATCCATAAAAAGCCTTTTTACTCGTTCGGACAATTCCATCGAAATTTGTAGTAAGAATAATGGGTATAAGTAGTTCACTCCATTTTTTTAGAATAATATGCGGAACTCTACTCCATATGTATTTAACTAAACGGCAGTACTGAAACTAATGTAAAATAAATTCTTGTAATATGGACTAATTTACGAGTAGATATCCTATAATTGTTATAAATTACAATATTTTATATCTGACTGAACTTTATAATATTAATATAGCACATATTAACGTATTTACCTTTTATTTTTATGTTTTTTATTTATTGTTTTCTTTTTGTTTTACACTATTTTTTTTTTATTTTTTTTTTTTTATATGAGAGTGTAACGCATATAATAATAGATAATAAAGTAACAAAAATCGATTGTTTGTTTTATATATAAATGTACTTGTACTTGATTGTAATGTAACATAGATTACAATATATAGATACATTTGTACTGATTACAGAATTTGTGTATATATGTACTTATGTTATTTTTATAAGTAAATAACTTACAATAAAAAAAACAATGAAAAAAAAAAAAAAACGCATAATCAAGTTTAAATTAAAAAAAAAAATATAAATCAAAACAATCTTTGTAAATATATACATATATGTATGTATGTATATATAGCTAGCCAGAGAGACAAACATTCTAGATCATTTTAAACTATTTTAATTTTATTTTTTTTATATTTTGATTTACGCATGTCTCTAAAAAAAAGTAACAGGCACGGCACAATGAACAGAAATATAATATTTTAAAATAAAAATAAATAAAAATTTATTTAATAGATACAGGGTGTTTAAGATTTGAAATATTTGAAACTGTATTTATACCTAATATAATATATTATGAGTAAGGTAGTTCAAAAAAAATTTGTAAAATTAAAATATAATAATACAAAATTAATTAAACATTTTCATTCAGTTTGAACTACGAACTTTAATATTAATATTGTTGTTATGTAATTTTATAACTAATATTGTATATATAATACACAAGTGTTGGCGAAACCTTACCAACATGTAAAAAAATTTTCCACAACAAAATTATTATAAATATAATTCACATAATAAATAATGATGGCAATACTCATAACTTTAAATTTATTATTATGCATCCCATGCACCTGCTTTCTTGTTGTGTATATGAATAATATAATTTGTGTATACGAATTTTTGCCATCAAAGTATGATTAACCGGATAAAACCATGTTTATATTACGTTCATGTGTGCATCCTACAGTTGACACAATATTGTATTTGAACAGGTTTTCAAAAAATTGTATATTTCCTTGTCCGGCTTAAAAGAATCTGGCAGCCAAACAAAAGTAGAAGTTAAATAGAATTTTGTTGGCAGTTACAAATTTCAGATTATTACTATTTATTTTATAGAGACGTGCAAGGAAAGCAAACATTTTATTTATGCGCTCATTAACTATAATGAAATTTTTTAACTAAACCTAAGCTTTCAGTTCTTAACCCTTTCACGGACACCATTTTTTATTACTGGTTCTCTGTAGGACACATGCTGTATCTTCCTTATTTTACAAGATAGAAAAATTCTGTAAACAGCAAATTGTTGGAAATTGAAAAAGAAATTGAACTAGTACATAAAAATGGGGCTTAATTTTTGGCGTTCATTTGCGTCATGATCGTTTTTAGTGCATTTGATTGATGTACTAACTCATGACGCGAAAAGACGTCATGACTGCATGATTCGGATGAACTAGAATCTATTTCATTGTAGCTTGAATCGGATTCCACTTCGGCAAACAATTTTTCTATTAATTCTTTTTGTTTTTCGTATGACATTTTCTAAGAGTTTAAAAAATACAATAAAAAGATAACACATAAAAAATTTACAATACACAAAATCCAAAAAAATTCTTTGTTTTAAATTTTTGAAAATATATACTTACGGCTTTGTAAAAAATCCTATATTTTAGAAAAAAAAATTTTTTTTTTACATCTACTCAGTTACACACCTATTTTTATAATGAAGAAATTCTCATAAGAATATGACGGTATTGCACGTCATGCTTTTTGGGGAAACACCAAAATATAAAATTCATAATTTTTTAACGGCTGACAAATTTTAAAAATTTAAAATATTTATATGGACACTAATACTTTTGTATTTATACTCTCTAGGACACTAAAGTAAACACATCATTTAAACTCGTACTTTATAAGACGGCTATATTAGTCATGACTTTATGAGTCTCAAAAGTTAGGACGTGTATACACGTCATGTCCCACTAAGAAACTGGAACATGACGTGTATAGCCGTCAATGTCCGCGAAAGGGTTAAAAACACAAATACCGCATTTTTTAAAAAATATCTTTTGAGAATCTGTTTGCATCCAAAATTTGACTTTTTATTTTCCTCCCACATTCATTGGTCCCTTCTATTAAATTTAATCGGAACCATTAATTGTATAAAAACTAAAAAGTAAAACATTTTGCAATTTTGTTACAGTGCATAAAAAGATTTAATATGATAAAATTATAATCTAACTCAAACTAAAATAATAGTTATACATGTATATATATATAATACATGTATATATATATAATATTTAACCTTTATGCTATCTGAACATAGTGGAAGAAAAAAACCCTATTAGTTTTATATAATTAAAAAAATAATAAATGTATTTTATTGGATTTTTAATTACTGGTGAATACTTTGACTTGAACAAAATTAATTGCAACTTATTTAATATTAATTTTAGATGTACTGGGTGTCTAGTCTAGCGCAATAGTTAAAAAAAAAAACGAAACTTTAAAAAAGGTTCTGAAAGAAGTTTAGCTGCATACATATTTTTCTAGTAACACACCAAATCTAACTCTTAAGCTCTCCTAACTCATATTTTACAATTCCTTTGTAATAAGCTTTCTTTCCCAATTCTCATTCCGAAAACTAAACGGTACGTGGTATTCAAAATTTTTGAATTTAAAAAGGAAGTAATTTTAGTCGGTTAAACTATAACTTCCTAGTAGAGGAACCTTGCAATTTTATTCCAGGTGACTTCCGGCGTTTTTCATTAATTCTCGTAGAAATCAAAAACTTCAAGAACATTTAAACTCTGCTATGATAATACCTAAGCTGGTTAGAAAATGCTTTTAACTTAGGAGTTTAAGCAATCAAGAGAGTAATGCTTTGGATAATACATGAGAATTATTAAATATGACTTTTGAATAAGATATTTGCACTTGGTAAGATACAAAAGAGCTTTCTTATCTTGCCTGACTTACTTTAATAATACATAATAGTTATCAATGAGATACAGAACCCAATTGAACTTTAATCAAATACTTTTTAATAAATTCTGTTCAACTAATTAGAATTTATTTGTTATGATCGTCATTTTAATGGTTTTGTAATTCATTCCACTTGTTTACAATAGACTCATTAAAATTCCTAATTGTTGATTACAGAAATCTATCGGAAACGATTGCGTTGGGGTATATGACGACGATAAAAAATTTGCTTAAATAACAAAACATCAAGCTTATATTATCCAAAACGTACGGTTATTTATCCATATGTACGTTTGCATATTTTGGCCATACGTTTATTTTGGTATTGTACAAAACGCGGGTATAAAGAATGTATGTACTTTCAAAATTTATTGGACGTCCGCTGTTAAATGTCAAACATTAAAAATAGTATAAAAAATTTGAAAATTAATTGTAAAGTGTCAGATTTTTTTGAAGTAAAAATATTGGCCATTGTAAAGTAAAGTCAAGATAAAGTTTATAAAATATTTTTATATACTCCCTGAAATTTTTCGGTATACATATTTTTGTTTAATGGAGTTCATTGTAAAATAATTGAGTTTTTTTTTTGAATCTAACTAAAAGAATTAAAAATTTTTTTTAGAGTATAGAAGACAAATTTGTTTCAAGTTTCAACGCAAAATCTTGACTAGAAATGATTAAAATAGGCAATAGAAGAGCTTTGTCCAAAATTCCGATCATTCTCTTCGAGTTTTATATTTGCAAAATATGGTTTTGTTTCTTTTCGAATAGCTTTTAAGTATATGAAGTTGATATTTCTCAACATTTGTGTTCCTTTTCCTTTCTAAAAAATTAAAATCTCTTTTGAAATAATCTAATAGATTCAAACGCAAATTCAACTGTACATTCCAAATATCAAACGTACATGTACTTTCTTATTGTCAAACAAAACTTCAACTGTACACTTCCACAATACATTTTTTAAACACTTGATGTTGATTTCAGCACACCACAATATGGACATCTCCTGAAAAAAAAAAATCAAATTGGTTAAAATATTTTGAAATTTGAAAATTTTTCTTGCAGTGCTTGTATAATAATGTTTTTTTTTTTTGTTTTAGCCTAAAAATTCATTTACGCATATTCTCTTAGTCCCTTCAGATGAAAAAAATTACCTTAACCATAATTAAATAGTCTTTTAGACCTCTTCTACGATGCGCTTACCATTTTTTTCTAGTACTAAAAAAACTGCTTAAGTTTTTGATGATATTTAAATAGTTAAATGTGCTCAATGAAATTTTTTAAATTTTTTTATGGGTTCCTCTATTTGTTAACTGAGATCTGTCTGCAAACGGTGTGCCCCGGCCACTACTGAAATCAGCTTCATTAAACAACCAGCTAATGACTCTAGCAAAATTTCAATAACAGTTATTCGAAGAGAATGTATAAATCATCTAAGGGCATCTGATCTTTTTACTACCCGTGATAACAAACTCATAAAGAAGTGCTGCACATTTTACCTTTGCACTGAAGAAACGGATCCCCAGACATCTTATCTTGATTCATCAGGATTGCTTTAATTTTGCCATACCGTAGATTTTTACTTTACAAATCGAGCAGTAAATGAAATTCAAGAGCATTTTTTTCTTATTTAAGATTTACAATTTTAAAAATTGATGATAGATTTTTAACCAAATCGATAAAACGTTACATATGGTTGATAATGGATGCAGCGACCAAATGGGAAAATTATGCAAAATAATGAACTTAAAATAAAGAAAAAAACGTTTGGTAAATAGAAAAGATTTTTGTTTTTATTTTCTCCTTTTTTTCCTTATTTTTCTTCTTTTTTTTTTTTTGTTTTTTTTTGTTAGATTACATTAAAAAATGATTTTTCTTTTTTTTGTTATTTTTAATACAATATTTTGTAGCTATTTACAGGTTTTTTTTATTTAATCTTATTATTTTTTTTTATCATTTATATTCATATCTCTTACTACTTATTATTTTTTTTTACTTTAATTTAAATTTTTAAATTAATTTTGTTTCTGTCATTTTTTTTTAATTGTTTTTATTGTTGTTTTGTGTCCATTTTCATTTTTTTTTTAATCTATTTTATTAAATTTTTAATCTTATGAAATAAATGTACCAAATACACATCAGAAATGATAACCGATATTGTTTTTTATAATATAAAAAAATTGTTTTTTTTTTTAATCCAGTTCTGTTTTTTTTTTTTTTTGTTAATTTAAATTTAAATTTATTTTTTAATTAATATTTTGTAAATTAATATTTTATATTTGCTATTTTTTTTTATGGCTATTTCCTTCCTATAATTAAAAAATATTATATTTTTTTTGTTTATTTTTTTTTTTTTGGTTTTTGTTTTGAAATTGTAGTAAATATAAAAAAGAATTTATTTTGTTTTTATTTAAATGTTTTTTTTTTTATACCAAGACACCACTGAATGAAATTATGTTGTATGTATTTATTTTTTTTTTTCTTAAGATTAAAAAAATTTGAGGCAATTTTATTTTACAATTTTCTGTTTCTTTCATTTTTTTTTTTTTTATTTTTATTTTCATTAATTCTATTTTTAAAAATGTACAATGGTTGAGTAGAAAATGAAAAACCCAAAAAAGAAAAATAAAAAAGATTTAATTAAATTACCACCATTAAAATGTAAGTCTTTTTAAGAAAAAATGTAAGTCTATTTATCTTTTGTTTTTTTTTTTTCAATATTTATTTGGATTTTATTTATTAGAATATATTTTTATTAATGTTATAGTTATGTTAAAACTCATAAAATATTAGATATGATATTGTATGACAAGTTATGTACAAAATAATTTTGGTTCTTGTAATTCTTCAAAATACAAAATGAAAATATTGAACAGCCCAACAATGTAGTAGTTGATAATAAAGTTAGTATTTAATTTAAAGAAGTGGTACCTGTATTATTCATTGCATCCCTTTTTCAGTCAAAATAAATTGCCATTTAGAAATGTAAAAACCATAAAAATTAGTTCAGATAATTTTTAAGGATTTCTAACGATTAAGAAAAACCATTTCCAAAATTAATTTTGCAAGATAAATTGAAAAATAAAATAAGTTTTCAAAAGATTTTACTTTAAAGCATTAAAATATGCAATTATATTACTATCAAATACATAAATAAATATTAATTTTTTTAAATATTAAAACAAAATTTCAAAAATCACTTGCACATAACTAGTCTTTTTTTAAAAAATTCAATATACAAATATAAAGAACACTAAAGATTAGAAAATTTTTTTAAATCAATTTAAGAATATAAAAAAAAGTTTAGAAACAATTTATTTTCAAATTTTAAAGCAATTCAAATTTAAAAATAATTAAAAAAAACTACATTTTTCAAATACAAATAAGATAATTAAAATTAATCATTATTAACCCACCCCGTCTATAAATTTGTATTTTATTTATTTAAAATTAAAAATATTAAAAACCAAAAAAAAAACGTTAAATTCAAAATTTATCGATTAATAATTATTTATTATACTTTTATTATTAAATGTATTTTATCATATTTCAAATATTTTGTTTGATTTGAATTATACGTGCTGTAGGTATAGTTAAAAAACTGTTAAAACAAAATTTTAATTCATAATACTCTCAATTTGTAGAAAATTTTAATTTATTTTGTTTTATTATATTAAATAAGTAGAAATGAAAGAAATTTCTAGTTAATAATTTAAACATATTATAGTAAAGGATGAATATTTTGATCAAAAACAATTTTATTTTAATTTAATTTATTAAAAAAAAAATAAACAAAATCTAAAATTGGTATAAAAATTTTTATGAAAACTTAATCAAACCATTACAATACAAGTCATATGATTTTTTTGATACTATACTTTTCACACGTCAACAAAATATAAGTATATATATATTCTACATATAAAAAATTCATCATTTTTTACTCATATTTGTGCCATTTTTAAAATATTTTATAAAATTATATTATTAACTTCTTAATCAATTTTTTTTTTTTTTTTTTTCTAATTTTTAATTATCAATAAATTTATTGCAGTAGTAAACTAAAACTTTAATTTAAAATAAATATAAAAATTAAATAATTAATTATTTAAATTTAAAAAAAAAATAAAAATTTTCAAATTTTTTTTTTAATTTGGATTTCAGAAAATTATAAAATATTAACATATTTAAAAAATAACCATTTAACTTATAATTTAGCATTTTTAGCTTTCATATTTAAAATTTCTGTTTAATTTATAAATGATAATTATTTTTATTATTATCAAGAGTATAATTTTATTTCGGGTTTTTGCTCTAACAGAAATAATTATTGACTTTGAATTTATAAATTATTAAATTATTCTTGATTTGCTTTAATTGTTTTTGTTTTATTTGATTTTTTTTTTCAATTATACCATAAAAAAATACTATTTTTTTTTTTTTTTTAATTTCCTTTTATATTATTTATTCTTTTTTTTTAATCAAAGATTTTTGATAAAGTAAAAAAATTCATTTTCGTATTATTTTCGTCTTGTTCTTTTTATATTTGTTTTTAAAATTGTTTTTTATTTTTATTTTGAGTCAAATCTTAGTTAAATTAATATATCCGTACAAAAAAGAAAAATCGTTTTTATATTCTCACCTTAAATTCTATTGTTTTTTTTTTTATAATTTAAGTCTTTTCTTATATGTATATATTATTATAACATATTCTGTTTATATTTTGTGTGATTTTTATTTGTTTATTCTGTTTTTTTACTAAATTTTATTTTTTTTTTTATTTATTTTCAATTAATGAAATGTGAATTTTTGTTTTGTTATTTAGGTGATTTTTAAAAATAATTTTATTGATTTTTATTTACATTATTATAAGAAAATCCGATTTTTTAAATTTATAATAAATTTTAATGGACTACAAAAACAAAAAATAAAAATAAAATCGTGATATTTTCAAATTAAAAAATTCTCTACTAAATTGCTTTTTATATTGAATATATTTGATATCTTTTGAATATTCAAATATATTTACTTGGTGTATTATAATTATTATTATAATAAGAATAGGAAGAATATTAATGTCTTTTTTATTTGGTTTTTGGTTAAGGATTAAAAAAAAAAAGTTTGTGCTAATGAATATGCAAAAGTGTATTTTTTCATAATACATATTTCTATTTCTTTAATTTTACACATATTAAAACCTGGTTAAATTAGAACTGAATAACAAAAAAAAAAATTATAAATTCTATCATATTCTTATTTTTTTTTTTTTTGCTTTTTTTCACTTAAAAATGTAAATCACTACACAATCTCGCTTAACAATTTCTAAACATACATTATAACAAAAAAATTAATATTAAATTTTTTAAGTACAATTGATAATTACTTTTTTGAGTTATTTGAAAAGTAGTGATTAAGGTTATTTTAGAATTTTGTATTTTTATGTCAAACATTAATATTTTTCTTTTTAAATATTATATAAACCTAAAACTTTTAATTATTTAATATTCTACTTTCTTTTCATTTTGAATTTTTTGTTTTTTTGTCAATAATGAGTGAGTAATGAGACTACTTTTGCACAATAAAAAATAAACTATCCAAATAGTACTATTTTTTCGTTACTTTTATGTACCAATAAATACACCAAAATTAAATCAATTATAGGTACTGAAAAAAAATATTCAAAGAAAATTTATGAAATAATTTTGTAAATTTACACTTTATTCGAGTTAATTATGATTGAATGTGTTTAAAAAAACTATATATGAATGTTAAATTTTATTTTTTGTTTTTGATATTGATACTAAATAAAATGTATATGTAAATAAAATTTCAGAATTACTATTTTATTCATCCTTCGTTAGAAAAAAAAGAATTTTTAACCTTTTTTTTTTATAATAATTTAATGTTAAATCTAAAAATATAATTTATTTAAATATTTACAAAATTAATTAATTGTAAATTTAATATGTATTTTTTACATATTTAAAAAGTAATATAATTTTTTTATTTAAAAAGTATTTTTATGAATAATAATACGATTAAAGTAGTAATTATTATACGAATAACAACTTTTTTTTAGTTGTTTACACTTGAGTAAAAATAAAAAATAAAATAAAAATTAAATTATAAAAAGAAATATGTGTTTTTTATTTATCTCCCTTTTTGTTTGTTATTTAGTACGTTATGAATGAATTGAATGAAGAATGCTTTTTGAGAAGTTTTTAATGACACTTATCATTAAAAATTTTTTTAAAATTTAGTATTCTTCTAAGATTAAATATGTTCTAATAATGAAAAGAATATTTTGTTTCTGTTATTTTTTTATAAATGTGTATGACGTATATGTAAAAATAGTTGTATTTATTACAATAGTATGCATTCTTAAGCAAATAATAAAATAAAATATATAAATTAAACTAAAATACTTATCTCATATAAATATAAGTTAGCAATGTAAACTAGACTTGTTACTAAATATAGTATGCTGTATATTTTTTTTTTTCTTGATTTTTGTATTTTTTTTTTCTCTTACTAAAATTTTAAACCCGAAGTATTTCACACGCTTTATTATAACAAATAGCAATCCAATCTGGTTGTGTAGCGCCCCATTGGATTTGATTGACTTCACCTTCGGCTGCTGTATATGCTAATATGGGATCTTCAATTGCCCTTGGCATTTGCTGTATATCCCATATTAGCGCTTGGTGATCATCACCGGCAGTGCATATATGACAGGAACTAAAACATAAAATGTTCATATTTATTTTATTTATTCATATTATGTATATGTATTAAAAAGAATATCAGTTATGACAAAAAAATTATTGTAAAAATAAATACATGCTAAAAATACATTTAGAATTCTAAAAGTACAAATTTTTATATTATTTTTGTTGCTATTTTTCTGCTAGCACAAACATTTTTTTTTTTTTTTTTTTGAAAAACTAGGTCACTAATACTATTTTACACATTAAATCTTTTAATGAATTGGAGCACTATATTTTTAAAAAGTATATACAAACAAAATTCTCACCTGTGCGGCGCCCACGCAATACCGTTAACGCACGCTCTATGATTGCTCAGTCTTGCAACAGGTGTACAAGGAACTCGAACATCTAAAATAATGACTTCACATGAATCCATTGCAACTGTTGCTAAATAATTCGGATCTTGTTTATTCCAAGCCAAGCGTAACAATGGAGTATGTGCCGCATCCTAATACAAAAAAAATAAAGTTGATTTAATATATTTTTTTATGACTTTCATTTATTTTTTTTTTTACCTCATATATAATAGTAGAATGTTCTAAATGTCTTAAATCAAACATACGCACAGAACCATCAGCACCAACCGATGCAAACATATCACGACCACCACCAGCTCTTGAAAACGCAATATCATAAACTTCTCTGTCGTGCGCTATTAACTGAGTTTTAACATGACCAGCTACATAAACTCGACCATGAGGCTAAAATATATCGTTCATATAAATATTAAAAAACCACGAGTAAAAACTATGAATTTTATAACTAACTTGTCCGGTTTCTAAACCCCAAATTGTACATGTAGTATCAATAGATGATGTTCCAACTAAATTAGGATCGACTTCATTCCAGTCGAAAGACGTCAGAGGAGCACAAAAATCACTGTTTTTATTGTTATTAAGAACACATTCCAGTCTTGTATCTGGTTCACCAGCACGCCAAACTCTTAAATAATCGCCTTTTTATAAAAGAATATATTCATATTAATTTATTTCTGATTTTAAGATTTGTTTAGTTTAGTAAATTTTTTTCAAAAATGAAAATTAAATACACAGCTAAAATTATTAAAAATATAATCGAAATAATTACCACTGGTAGCTAGTAAATCTGGATAAATGCCCTTCGCATCTGGTATCCACATTATTTTAGTGGTAGGATACGGATGATCAAATGTGCTAAAAGTTATAAATATCAAGTAAAAACAACAATATGAAAAAATTTTTATATACAATATAATTTACCTTTTTGCACTAAATTCACTTGTATCCTCATCTAAACTAATTATTTGGACCTTATTATTGTACTCTTCAATAAAGCTTCCTAAGGCTAAACGAAATCTCTTGTCGGGACGTACACTCCAATTCATCGAGTACAAAGGCCATGGTGCCAAATATTTATAAATTTCTTTACGTTTACTAGCGGTGGATGACATAACTATTTAAAAAAAAAATATTACATTTTATTAATCCTATATTTTCGAACTTTTAAAAATTTAACCAAATATTGTTCTGTAAATTTATAGGTAGGAATTTTTGAAGGGGGATGAATATTTTAGGTTCAGGCGTATTAGCTGTCATTGAAAATAAGTATTAACATTATTACACAGCTCAGACAAATTTATTTGATACGTAATACAAAATTTAAAATGAATTTCTTTTTTATTAATCAATGCTACTAAAAATAATTTAAGGTAATTTCCAACATATTTTTTTTTTTATTTTTTACTTCCTTGTTATTTTTATATATAGATATTTGTAAGTATATTAACACTTGTGATGTTCCTAAACAAATGCAAATGTCCGGTCAATGGCATAGGTGACAAATAATTCTCACATACTCAAAAGTAGTAAATAAGTGATTCAACGAGACAATTCACATAATTAACTTTTATATTAAAGTAAAGCCTAATTATTTCAAATAAAAAGTTTGCAAAAATTTATATTTATTTTATTTTACCTATACTTTATGTAATATAAAGCTTAAATAATGGTAATTTTTTAAACTAAACTCCGATCGGATTTCTGGATTTGTTTATACAAAATTTCTCACAACATTTTTTTTTTTTTATTTATAAAATTCGCATTTACTTTAATGTTTTTTTTTATTTAATTTTTTTTTTAATTGTTTTTATTTTATTAATTAATTTGCAGACAATTTTTCGTTCTTTTGATCAAAAAATTATAAAAAAAAAATTACTACGAATAAAATTAACAAACTTCTTTTATTGCAATTTTAAGATTTAGAATAGGGATGAGTGCGGCAGGTCTAAAGTGTCATTTTGACGGCTTTTTTAATTTAAAGAAAAACTTACCAAAATTTCAATATTACAGTTATTTTACTCTTTTTTTATTATTATTAAAGTTTTTATACTTTTTATTTTTGAGAAATTTTTGAGTATTGAATATTTATTTTAATTATAAAAATTCAAATTACGATATTAAATAAAATATAAATAAATAAAAAAATTAATATGAAATCTCAAAAATCCGAACACAATGCTTTTAATATAAAAATAACTATTCGCTTTCCATCCGATATAAAGATAAATAGAGTTTTGACAATTCTCAAATCATAGCAATTTTGTGTAGAAAAACAATAATTTTAATTTTTCTCTGCGCAATTTTATTTTGTTTTTGATTTGGGAAATATCAAAAAAGGGTTTTGGAAAATTTTTAGTAATTGTCAGGAAAATCTAAAATAAATTTTATATAATTTTTCAGAAAAATAAAATATATATTTATTTGGAAATTATTTTATGGATTTAAATTATTATTTAGCATTTCTAAAATGAGTAAGTTTTCTTGATATAAAATAATCTCAAACGGCAACTCTCTTAATCATTCACAATATTAAATAATTTGAAAACGAACTTACACACTAGAATATTATTATCGTAGGTTAAAAAAGTAACAAACACTATTACCGCGTCATGCGAATTTTTGTTATAATTAAATGTTGTTCTAAACTTTTTATTATCAATAGATGTGATTATTAGTGAGTTCTAGGGCTAGCTAAAACAGAAAAGTACAGGTTTTCGCGTTCAATAGTTTTAGAACAAGTATTTTTCTGCCCGAAATTTGTACTTTAGTGTTCTAATTGTTTTTTGTTTGGCAAAAATTTTTTTTGTTGTTTTTTATTTTTATTTTGACATTTTGACAAATTTTTATTTGTTTTTCGGGTAAAAAATTTTAAAAACATGAAACATTTTTACAAAATTAAAAAACAAATAAAAATCTGGAAATTTAATAAAATAGATGAACAATTATTTGTCAATTTTGAAAACTGAAAATATAGAACAGAAAAGTACAACAAACGTACGTTCATTAGTTTTTTGTTCTAGGTTTTTTTAAATAGTCCTTAAGTGTTTAAAGTTTAATTTTGTCCTGTCCTATCGTGTCCTGAAAACTAATAAATAAACCAAGAAACCTAATATTTTTTTTTTGTAATAGAATGTAATAGGTGAATAGTTTTTTTTTATAAAGTTAATAATAACAAAAATGTAATTATACATATAAATATTTAGTTTATACGTTATAATATTTTATTCAATTTTAACTAATTGCATCCAAAAAGTATTAATTACATTTTTATATCCAACTTTTTCCAACAAACTTTGTGATTTTAAATTATCATAAACTGTAAATGCAGCCACATCTATATTTTCATCTGATAACGCAATATCTTTTGTTAAAATATTGGTTAAGACTTTAGCAAAACCTTTTCTTCGTTCTTCAGTTAAAACATGTAAAATTCTAAATGAAAAAAAGCACATTATGTAACTATATGATTGTA
Organism: Dolichopus griseipennis; assembly: GCA_963082915.1. Taxonomy (NCBI): domain Eukaryota; kingdom Metazoa; phylum Arthropoda; class Insecta; order Diptera; family Dolichopodidae; genus Dolichopus; species Dolichopus griseipennis. Next base: position 325,789,618 of record OY720441.1, read on the forward strand.
TAAAATCTGCAATGAATCAAAACAAAATATATCTACCCTATTCCAGCAAATTCATTTTGAAAAATCCATGCAAGTAAATTATTTTCAAAATATATTCCTAAACTTTTATTTAAAGAAATTAAACCAGATAAGAAATCAATAGATCCTTCTTTATTATTAGGCCATAGATCGTGAATAAATTCAATATTATCTTGTGATAATGGTTGAATTTTATATTTTTCATCAATCCTAAAATATCAAATAAATACTATAAAAATTAAATCTATAAAAATGTTTACAACTTGTGCAAACAAAAATAATCTTACATATTTTCAAAAGGTAAATTTCTTGCTTTTTCGTTTTCACATAATAAAAATATACATTCACGATTTCTTTCAATTTTAGCACCTTTTTGAATTACAATTTCCTTAACAAGTGGCATTATTGAAAAATGAACTCCAGCAAAAAGTGGTCCTTGATTCCAAAATATCATTTTAGTTTCTTTGAGACATTCGGTCAACTCCTTACATGTTGATTCCAACGTATGAAATGATATTGTAGTTTTCTAAAATTTTATTAATACGTAAAATGTAAATAGACCTCGTTATTTGTGAATCGATTTGATTAAGTAAAAAATATTATGTATTTTTTTCCTTAAGGTAGGTGGTATGATAATCTTTCAAAATTCGTAGGTGGTATGATAATCTTTCCCCAAAATAAAATAACCATTAATTATAATCCGGAAGTTTCTAAAGTTAAAATATTTTTGAATTTTCATACATAAAAAGTAAGAGTGAGAACTGAGAGCAAATTTTCTTTATAATTTTCTGATTACATTTTTTTTTCCTTTTTTTGTATGAATTTCAATCTTTCAGCTTCTGTCTACGGTCTATTGTTCAATTATATTTACATACATCATTGCACTAAAATATATTTTATTATTTAAATTAATCAAATTTTATATAAAAGAAAACCTTAATTAGAATAATGAAATTAAATTCTTTTAAGATTTTAATATTTTTGGATTTTAAAAATTAACTTCCTACTTAGATACAATTGACAATCACGGTCTACAGAAGTCGATATTTTTATTCGGAATTTTATTAATTCCGAATTTTAAACTTCCGGATTATTAATTTTATATTTTATTGAGACATTCAATTTAAATTTGAATTTCTTTGACTTTTTTTTTTGGTCTATCAGATAGGTAGATTCTATCTCATCTCTTAACAAATTAGGATTCAAAATTGTTTTTGGTTCTGTTTAACACAATTCTTATACAAATTTATAAAAAAATTAAAAATTCATAATTATACCTACTGAATGTTTAGGTTAAGGTTTTTGCAAAATATTTAATATAATTAAAATAAAGAAGTTAATTAATAAAATTTAATTACACAATCAATTGAAAAACTAAAATATGTTCCATATTTCAATAAATCACCATTCCGATGAGTATAAAATTTTTTATAAAATGGTTTAAAGTTAAATTTATTTGCATTTTTCTTATCATTTAATTTTTGATTCCATATTCTTTGATTATATATGGATAAATAATGATATTTTATATCTTTTGATTGATTTTTATATAAATTTTCTAATTCTAATAATTCGGAATTTTTTAATTCTCTTAAAATATCATTTTTTGATTCTAAATGTTGAAAAACTAAATCAAAATCGTTCATATTGTTTGTTTTTTTTACTAAATTTGTACTATTTTTATTGAGATGAGTTGGTTCTTTTAATAACAAAAACTAAAAATATACTAAAGAGTAAATACCTATATTAACTAAAGAGCTGTTAAGAAGAACAGGGTACATGTGATGTGACATGTTGCATTGTATTGTAGTACATAATAATAATATATTCTCAAAATTTACTTAATGTTGTCTTCTATAAAGTTCAATGTCTACTCTATTATGATTTTGTGTTATTTTTTTTTTGGGAAAGAATACTTTAAATTATTTCAGTTGTTAGATTTAAAATAATCAACAATCGGTTCGCCATTATTTTCATTCCTTTTAGTTTTTGGTATAAGATATTGAACACTAAAAAAAATTAAGATATTCAATGAGGTGAGAAATCTGATATGGCACATACATACCTACAATAAAAAATAATAAGATTTGAAATTATAATTAACTTACCTACCTATTCTTTATAAAAAAATAACAACAAAATACCTATGGTAATTATTTCTTAAATTTATTCTAGGTATAAAAATGTTTACTGATTGGGTCGATCCGTTTGTTTTAAATAAGTATACTGTAAATATAATTGAATATAAATAATTAAAAACTTACAATTTAATTTTTAGTAAAAATGATTAAAAAGTTTGCGAACCAATTTAACTTTTCTTATTAATTATCACTGAACTTTAATTGAATTCAATTAGATAATTAACACATTTTTATATATTGACTTTATACGTGTATAACATATGCATACCATATCTAATGATCAGGTTCAGGATCATTTTTCCATTTTTAATTTTTCACTTTTACTAAAATTTCAATTTGAAAGTTTTTAAAATTTTTTTTCTAAAATCTAAAATTTTGAATAGATTATAATGAAAAATGTGATTAGTATGTAAATAGGTACCCAAAAATTTTATCAACATTCTTAACCCTTAATTTTAAAATAAAATTAATGAACTTAGCTACCCCCATATTATAGATTAAGAATGCAAAACAAGTGCTGTTGTGCAAGTACGATAAAAATTTGTGCAAGTGCAAAGTATTTTTAGTATTTATATTTACATTTTTTTTTGCAATCAGCAAAGCACGTGTACATAAATAGGTACATGCATGATACCGTACACGTTTTAAACGACCTTCATATAATACGAATACCTCGGCTAGCTAATACTAAAAATGTTTTTGTTTTATGTTTTTTGTTGTTGTTTTATTTTCATTATTTAAAAATTTTTGAACTACCTATGGGTATCGTAAATTCGTAAACAAAAATAATTTGAGACCGAAATAAAATACCGGAATTTCTTATGATAAAAAAATTACAAAAACTAGCATATGATATCATATGTCTATTATGTTAGAGAGGGGTATTAACTTTCCTCGAATGAACAAGATTTTACTAGTATGATGAAGTAGAAAGAACCAGTTTACATAAATGTACAAATTATAAATAATATTTGATATTCCACGTGTGCGGCTAAACATTAAACAATATCATAGAGAAAATATAATAGAAGGAGGGACAAAATCATAAAAACTTTTTTAGAATGAAATATTTTTGAGAAAAATAAAAGATGTTCCAGGTTTTGAATGTATTTTTGAAAACTTATTCTATTTAGAAAAGATTTTGTTTACTTAATAAATAAATAAATGTATTTATTTACCCTTTTTGTAATAATATTATATACATACACGCTCAAATGAATATTTATTTACTAAAAAATTAAATTTTAAAATAGGCATAGAATGCACACGGCAGTTAATATATAAACACAACCATTGCCCATTACATATTTTCTTATAAATAAAATTTAAAAATTAAAAATACGCGATACTTATAGACTTATAATTTAAGGCCATCTCAAATTAAATATAGGGTTCAAATTGATTCATATGATAAAAATGCATTTGTTTGTGTGTAGAGGCGAAAGAACGTAAATTCATAATCAAAAATATCTGTATTAAATTCTAATAGATAGTCTTTGTTCATTATTTTACAAATATTATTAGTAAGCACAATCAATAATTATTAATCAACACTATTTTCTACAATCTTTTAAAAAATTTTTCTATTATTTTGAATCTTGTTACGATTTTGATGTAAAGTAAAAATTTTGCAGTTTAAAAGATAGGAAAAAAAATATTATCTCTTAAACCTTTGGATCTTTGTAAATAGACGAGACCTTAATTATTAATAATGAATTAAGTTTGCAAAATAATCATTTTTTAGCACACTTTCAAAAAATTTTGTAAAAATGTAGCTATATAGGTTTATTCTCTTTGTCCGTCCGTATGTTTACAAAAACTTTTACATCGTTTGAAATAGAGTAAGTAATTATAACTATGGGTAGGTATTGCAAAAAAAAAAATAATTTCATAGAAGAACTTTTTTCTGTAGCCCCACAAAATACTCAGTATGTAACACTATATAATTTTAAAAATCTGTTTTTTAAAAACCCTTCCCTTCGCTTTTTTCATCACTTGTTTATTATAAACTAATTCATTTTTATCATATGAATCAATTTGAACCCTATATTTAAATTTGAGACCGGCTTCTATTATACATTATGTATCGCGTATACTTACTTTTAAAATTTTATTTTTGTAACAATAAGGCAATTGTTGTGTATATATATTAATGGCCGAGTGCATTGCTGTGTGCATTGTATGTAAATTTTAAAATTTTATTTTTTAGTAAATAAAGATGTGAGCAAGTGTGTAAAATATTATTACAAAAAGAGTAAATAAAAACTTTTATTAATTAAGTAAACAAAATTTTTTCGAAATATAATAAGTTTTCACTAATACATTCAAAACCTGGAACATCTTTTAGTTTTCTCAAAAATATTTCATAATAAAAAAGTTTATATGAATTTGTCCCTCTTCCTATTATCTTTACTCTATGGCAATATTCATTTGCTTAGTTAAATATAGTAAAATTAGTGCGGCATGACCTACGTATGCTCAGATTGATTAGTATATAATTACATCGATCAAATCAAAATACAACTATTTTAAGTATACAATTTGAATAACGACAGAAATAAAATGAAGGCAAAAGAAGTTTTGCAGTTATTATCAAAGAAAGATCTAGAAAATATATTACAAGAATTGGAGAAAAATTTGCCAAATTCTGTTCGAGATCATCATTATTTATTTTTTCATCTAAAAAATTACGATTCAAATGCAGGAGATACAATTGCATCCAAAAATATATCAGTGGCATGTAAAGCAAAATTTTATGGGCCAAAAAATGGTTCAATTAACAACTGTACATACATTGCAATGACAGAACAGAACGAAACGGTAAATATTTTTTTTTATATTTTAATATACATTAAATTTTAATTATTTGTGAATTTTTTATTGTTTTGAAATATTTTTCAATTTGTCATCATTAGTAATGTTATAAATAATTTAATAGTACCTACGTTAATAAACTCCAAAATTTTGTTGATTACCTAGAACAAAATCAACTAAAATGTGAAGTGTTCACAAACATTTTTTAAAAATTAAGTACGTAAGAATTTGAAATATTTATAAATTTTTTAAAAATAATATGACGAATTTTAAAAAAAAAAATTTTTAAATTTCTCTTTTATATTAATAATTTTTCATTGGAATTTTTCAGCCATCTTTAACGAAAAATAAAAGTGATTTAATTTGTACTTTTTTATATAAGAATTGACATAGATAAAAAACAACGGTTTTAAAAAAAAATTTAAAAAAAAAATCAAAAATTCATTGCCAACGCCGTGATTTTGAGGTGATTTTCAGAAAATTCAATAGTGAGGTGATTTTCATTGACAGATAAATTTTTGAAAAATGTATGGGAAATCAAGAAAAATAAAAAAGAAAATCTACTAAATTTTTGAAATCTTATAATTTCACAAAATGTAGAGTTTATGAACGTACTAAATACGTTAATTACTTTTATTATGTACACAAATACACAATTGTACATACATATTTTGTAAAAATTTAATGATTAATCATATTGCACAGCATATTAATCAAATATTGATATTTGTGTTGTGACTTGACAGCCATTGGCACTTTGACAGATAACCAAGGATTTGTTTTTTGACAGATGTGAATTGACTCAAAAAAACTTAACGAATATTAAACGCCCTTAATGCTTAATATAAAATAGTACGCTATTGCGTCTTGAAAACAGTGAAAGTGGTGCAAACACTACTATTGAATGAATCTTCAACTTTAAATTATTTTTTTTAAATGAAACATTTTTTTTATTTCGCTTTTTGTATGACCGTTCAAAGCAAATTTTGTAATCGATTTTTATCTTACATTTGCGGCGAGTTTGAGCTAAAAACTTCAAATTTTAACCACAGCTTAGAACTGTTTAATAATGCATAATGTACACGATTTTTTGTTTTACAAAACGTCTTTTTTTTAGAAATTTTTAAATCTTTTGCCATACTATATTTTTTTTCCAAAATACATACATACACTTTATTCTCAAGCATCATACAGGTATACTACGAATAATTTAAAACGAAGCTAAAAAGTAGAAATTTATTCTTTTTTAAATATTCGAATGTTAAAATAATTTAAGATATAGTTTTCTGTCTTTTTTTGCAGGATTATTGGATATTTTTGTCGACTCAAGAAACAGATGGAAAAGAACTTCTTAATTGCCTGGAAAATACTACTTTAATTAATTGGAAAGCTGAACCTATTTATATCGGATGTGATAAACGTTATTTCGAAGAAGTTTGTGCAATTGCAAAATCAAAACAATCTAATTGGACGATTGAAGAACCAGAAAATATTTTTTATTTACCGAAAAATATAGCAAAAGTTTTTCCTGAGGAAATGTAATTTTTATACATTTACCTAATTTATACAGTATACAATATTTATCTCTTTAATTTTTTTATAGAATTCCTAAATTATACAAAATTAAAGAAATAACTGTAGAAAATACAAAAATAATTGATGATAACTGGTCTCATAGATATGCAGGCTCCTATAAGTTAATAGAAAGTTCTATAACACTAAATGGAGGTTTGGGACTTTTTAATGAAAATAACGAAGTTATAACATGGATGGTAACAAATGAACTTATGAGTCCAGGGTAATGGTATATCCATTATAATCCATTTAAATTTTTTTTTTTTTTTTTAATTTTGTATTTATTTATTTGGAATTAAAATTTTGAATTTGTTTTTTTAGATTCTTAACAGTAATTAAATCAGAAAGACGAAAAGGATATGCAACTATAATAACAAGACAGGAATTTAAAAGATTTGCACAAGTTTTTGATAATGATATTTGTGTTCGGGTTGTTGATAGTAATAAATCATCAACTGGATTAATGAAAAAACTTGGTTGCAAATTGGTTGGAACAGAAATGTGGGTTACCAAACCGATTCCCAATTAATCAATTATTTTCAAAATTTTAGACTAAATTTTTTATAACAGTTATTCTTGTAATTTTGAAAATGTATAAATGTAAATGGGTATTAAATAAAATGTTTACTACTGAAAAACCTAAATAAAACTATATTTTAGACTAAATTTTTTATAACAGTTATTCTTGTAGTTTTGAAAATGTATAAATGTAAATGGGTATTAAATAAAATGTTTACTACTAAAAAACCTAAATAAAACTATATTTTATTGTATTTTAAATGCAACCTTTCTTCAGCAACTCTTAAGGAACCAGGACTGAAATAGATTAGAGGCCATAGTGATGTAGTGAGATATTAAGCACAGTTTATAAGTTGAAGGAGAGCGAGTTCAAATCGATACAAGCTATAATTCATGATTTTTCCGCAGAAAATATTTAAATTTGGGAAAAGATTAGAAAATTTGTTAATTAATATATATTATAATAAATATATATAAATTATATTGTTCTTGCAAAAGTTAAATATTTAATAATTATATTGAACTTTTTTGAACGATTTTTAGATTCATTAAACTTTCTTGACGCTTTTCGACGCCGAATATAAATTTATCACCTCTTATTAGAATTGAATGTCAAAATTTAACGACGAATATTTATCGGCTTTTTAGTTTCGGTATATTCTTGGCCACGTATATTTTAATTCAGGAATCAGGTTCTCTTTTCAATTTTATCAATTCATTCGCCGATTCAAGTTACTCATTTGAAACACAAGAAAAATGTTAAGATTTTTGCTGCTTTTAAATTTATCGATATTTGCGGTAAATTGTGCAGAAAGTGATGTATTAGAATTGGGCGACAGTGATTTCGAAAATAAACTTGCTGATCATGAAACAACTTTGGTTATGTTCTATGCTCCTTGGTGTGGTCATTGCAAAAGACTGAAACCAGAATACGCAAAAGCCGCTGAGTTATTGAAAGACGATGAAAATAAAATTTCATTAGCCAAAGTTGATTGTACTGAAGCTGGTAAAGAAACTTGTAATAAGTTTTCTGTAAGTGGATATCCAACATTGAAAATATTCAAAAATGGAGAATTTTCACAAGACTACAATGGTCCAAGAGAAGCTGATGGCATTGTAAAATACATGAGAGCCCAAGTTGGTCCAGCTTCACGTGAAGTTTCTAAATTAGATGAATTCGAGAAATATATTGGTCACAAAGATGCTACTATTTTTGGTTTCTTCGCAAAAGAATCTGACTTGAAGAAAAATTTCCTTAAATATGCCGATAAAATGAGAGAAAAACTTAGATTTGGCCATACTTCAGCAAAGGAAATTCTTGACAAACAAGCTGAAAAGGATGGTGTATATATCTTTAGACCACCACACCTTCATAACAAATTCGAAGATTCTTTTGTGAAATTTGAAGGAACAGGAATTGGTGAATTAACTGATTTTGTGTCAAATAACATTCACGGTTTAGTTGGCCATAGAACAAGAGAAACAACTGCTGATTTTAAACATCCTATGATTATTGCTTACTATGATGTTGATTATGTCAAAAATACAAAAGGAACCAACTATTGGAGAAACAGAATTCTTAAAGTAGCTAAGGAATTTGAAAGTTTAATTGATGAAAAAAAAATCCTTTTTGCCGTCAGTGCCAAAGCAGATTTCCAACATGAATTAAATGAATATGGTTATGATTTTGTAGGTGATAAACCAGTAATTTTAGCTCGTGATGAAAAGAATCTTAAATATGCAATGAAAGACGATTTCTCAATAGATAATTTAAGAAATTTCGTAAATGCCTTATTAGAAGGTGAACTAGAACCATATGTTAAATCAGAAGCTGTACCAGAAAATAATAATGCACCCGTTAAGGTAGCTGTAGCTAAAAATTTTGATGAACTTGTTTTAAATAACGGCAAGGATACATTGGTCGAATTTTATGCACCATGGTGTGGACATTGTAAAAAATTAACTCCAATTTATGAAGAAGTAGCAGACAAATTAAGTGATGAAGATGTTGTTTTGGTAAAAATGGATGCCACAGCAAATGATGTGCCTCCTCAATTTGATGTTAGAGGATTCCCAACACTTTACTGGTTACCAAAAGATTCTAAAGAGAGCCCAGTTACTTACAGTGGTGGACGCGATGTTGATGATTTCGTCAAATATATTGCTAAACATGCAACAAATGAACTTAAAGGTTTTGATCGTTCTGGAAAAGCAAAGAAGAGCGAGCTTTAAATATTTTTTATATAAAATTTTGTGATTTTCAACAAAATGTTCTTTATGTAAGAGGTTGCGAGAAAGTTAATAATTATATTTAGTAGTAGCATACATTTTTTATTTTAAGAATCATAATTCAAGCATTTTTATTAAATTAAAAAAAAGATCATTCCTTTTCGAAAAAATGTGCTAATAAATACATTAAACGGTTTGTTTCTTTATTTGTTTTTAATATCAACTATTAGTATCAGGTGTACGAAATTAAAAAAAAAAAAAGTAAAATTTAGAAATAACAAAAATTTCATTTTCTTAAGTCTATCCTAGAAATTTAGAAAATAAGCGAACCTTTTTTTATATAAATAAAAAAAAATTAAATAAAGAAAAATTTAATAAAATTAAAACTTTTGTCTAAAATTAATTTTTTATTAAATATACTTTTAAGTCTCTTAAACTACGAATTTACCTGTGTTAAAATCTAAAAAAAAAAGTACAAAATATTCGCCGTACAATAAGAACCCGATGCACTGATGTCCTTTCGTTCGTAGAGTCAAACAACATGCACCTAACGTTCAAAATAATCAGGTCAATATCTTAGATTTTCTGTTTGAATTTACATTGAAATAATTTTTTGGAAAAAAGTTACAAATTTTTGATGTTATTGAACTTGTTAACTGTATAACGTGTAAATAGTGGGGAAGTTGCGTTATATCAACATTTTTAAGTTTTGCATTCAGATTTCTAATTGTTATTGCCTTCAATTTTTAAACTAGATACGTGGTTATTGGCCAACACTACAATATATTTAAATTAAAAATCAGTTTAAATAATTTTCATTTAAAATTTTTTTTTATTTTACCAAAAAAAAAAAAACGGAAATTAAAATAACACTGATAACATTGTCAATTTTTTATCACATTTATTTAAATTGACTGTAACAAAACGTTTAAATTGCTCATACCGATAATTAAATTTAAAATTTTTTTTAAAATTTTAATATGAAAAAAAATAAGAACAAAATTGAACAAAAAATTAATAATTATGTATTTACAAAAATGAATTAAAAAAAAATATTTAAATTTAATTTTTGCCTTAATTGGCACATATTTCAATTATATACATGCAAATTAGTACAAATATTTTAGTTTTATTTAGATTAGTATTAAAATAAAAGAAAAGATTTAAGTTCGTTCCTTTTTTTTTATTGAAAATTAATTAAAAATAAAAACATTTTTTTTTATAATAATAAAAATTTTACTATAATACAGCTAGCCTTTATCAAATTTTAAATAATATAAATTTTTTTGCTATGATTTATTTTTATAAAAATAAAAAATAATTAACTTAGTAATATAAGAATATTTGTAAAATAAAAATTCACAAAAAAAAAAAAATTAAAAGTTTTAAAATAAATTCCAATGACAAGGTATTCTAACTATATATGCATATATACATAAACGATTTTTTATATATTCCATTATAAAATATAAATATATTAGTTTTGATTTTTAATCTAAAAAAAGCTTCGTCTATCTGCTATTTATTAGGAAGAAGTTTGACTTTAACTTGAGTATAGAATTTATTTTATTAAAATTATATACCTATAATCATTTTGATAAATTGCATTAAACATTATTTTATAAAAATGTAAACATAATATGTATGTATACTGATATGCGTTTAGATAAATTAAGTGTTTTTTTTATAAGCTTGTTAACTAATTGAATACATAAAAAAACAGAATATAAATATCTGAAAATTCTCTTATTTTCTTACTAAAAGCTTTGTAAATTAACAAAATATAATTTAACATAATGTATTATTCTTTGTAATCGTAAGATTAATTTGATATTTAACTACAACTTCAAGGATTTCAAAAAGTACTATAATTTATTACTTCACTAAAACAAGTAATTTTAAAAATACCTTATCATTAATTAAACGTTACACAAATAATTGTATAAAAAAATATATATTTTCCAACATTTTCACTTAAATCAAATATTCAAGCTTTTTAATTTTCTATATATTAGTTTATTAACATTTAATGTCATTTAATGTTAAGTTTAATTTTTCTCGGATTGTTAGGAAAATTTTTTGCAAAATTATAGTTATACCATTTTCAAAAAAAACACCTCTAGATGAAGAGGTATACAAAATTAAAAATGACAATATTGCTAATAAATAAACAGATAAATGTTAAAAATAAATCATAGATTTAAAAGCTTAAAAACTAGTTGAACTTAAGGCAAAAACAAATGTACATATATATAAAAAATAAAATCAATATTCACAGATGCTCAGTTTTTATAAAAAAAAAAAAAAGAACCGTAAAAAAAAAAAAAATAGACTGCAACATATAATGGCATATTTTTTTATTCTGCAAATACTATATTTATTTGTTTGAAATTTTATTTGATTTTAAATTGAATTAAAGAAAAATTTAAATACAGTAATGATATTTAAATAAATTTAGAATAGTAGGTATAACTAATCAATAAGTTTGATTGCCTTTTACTTATAAATCGATTATTTCAAATAAAACTTTCAATTTCGGAAAAAGAAGTGCTTTAAAATATTTAAAATTTTCTTATAACATTTTAATTTCTTTAATCCTCTTAACATATTCGATGGTCATTAATCTAATTAATATGAATTATTAATCTAGTAATTTTTTTTTAATCTTGTAATAAAATTTTAATTTTAAAAATATAAAATTGTTTTATAAATAATCTTATTTAAATAATCGATATACATAATATTTGGACAAACATTAAAAAAATATAAAATTCTTTCTTGCTTATTGCTTTCATTATTTATAATTTTAAAAATTTTTCTGTTGATTTTTTTTTTTAATTTTTTTTTTTATAAAATACTGTAAAAAGTTCTAGAATTTATTAATTTAACTAAGCAAAAAATAATTTACTAGGGGGTGCTGTATTATTATTTATATTTAATAAAATGTTGTTATTTGTTGCATATTGTGGAGAAGATGGTATTGTTGTTGATACTGTTGTTGTCATATTATTTTGATAATTATTTATACCATTATAATAACCATTTGAGATTTTACCATTTATATGATTATGATTTAATTTATCATTATAAATTTGATCATTTTTTTCTTGTAATGGAGAATATTTTATCCATGGTGTATTTGTTGTATACGGTAGAATTTCTTCTGTAAATCTTGATATATATTTTGCCTTAAAATAAAATATAATATTTAATATGTTTAAATATAAATTAAAAAAAAAAAAATGTTTTAACACAATAAAAATTTATTTTAATTTCTGTGTAATTAAAACTTTGTTTTAAAAAGTATAGGTAGAATACAAATGAAATCGCATATCAGATAAAAAAATAAATATTAATAAAAACAATAAAGAAACACATAGCAAAATAGAGCAATCGCATATATTATTCAAACAATTTTTTCTAAGTCAAGCTATTTATTTTTATTTAACTCAGACATTATTTTAATAAATATTTTTTTGGGCTTCCCCTTTTTTACAATTTCAAATATCTAATTTTATTAATAAATTACTGTTTTTTGTTTGATATTCTTTTTACTCGAAATAAATTAATTTTAAAAATATTCTTATCAAATACGTCTCTCGTTTCCTGTTTTTAATTTTCATGTTTTTTAATGATTGTTAACATATTTTAGCAATTAAGATAAAAAAAACATATTAGCTACTTAACTAATTAATGATAATAAATTATTTGAATTTGAAAACATTAATTAATTATTTTATGTTCATTTTATTGTACAATACCTAAATAAATCCTTACATAATTTTATCTAATATTTTATATTATTAGTTTTTGGAAATAATAATATAACAAATTACTATATGCAACAAAGAAATTATTTTTTGTATTTCTTTTTTTCGCTGAATTATTCACATACCTGATCATTCAAATTGATGGAAAAAATTCTTTTATTTAATTAACATGCAATAAAAAACCATTAGGCAGCGATTAGGTAAATTACAACCTAAATGTAATTAAGAAAAAAATTTTAAAGTGAAATCTGAACACAAAATTTTGACAGCCAAATATGTACATAGAATTGCGATATAATCAATTAATACTAAAACCATTACAACAATTAACATGCAATCAAAAGGAAAAATAAATAGAATTTTGTTAAAGATTTATTCTTATTATTAAGTTGAAAAACTATTTTTTTATATTTATTTCGAAAAGATGAAAATTAAAAATTTATTTTTAAATGATGCAATGAAGAAATAAGAGTTTTGGAAAAAAAAACACAACCATATGAGAATCTTAAAACAAGGTTTTAATTTTACACAGTACTTAATAGTAAAATTGATGTAAAATAATGGAGCAAATATTAAGGTTTTATAATAGTATAAATACTAATTCTTTATATTTTTCTCATCTTGTTTTACAAAACTATATATCATTAATGTATAGTTAGAATATTTAACATTAGCTTCAAAGTCAAGTTTTCAAAACTTTTTTTGTAATTAACATTCAATGAAACAGAAAGCAAGCCGTATTATTGCAAAAAAAAATCTAGTTTAATTTCATAGGTTAATAAAATAATAAAGCTGGTTTTTTGCCAGAATACAAAAATGCAATCAAATATATAATACTAAGCTAAATAGAAGCTTTAAATAAAAAAATAAAAAACTTACCCTATTATAACATAGTACTCCTAAAATTGCTAATGTCATACCAAAAATATTTATCCATGTTACTGGATTTCCTAATATAAATAAAGATAACGCAATTACAAATATTCTTTTTGAAGCACTAGCAACTGCATATGTTAATGGGGTTACTAATGATAGAACACTGAATGCTATTATGTTTTGTAACCAATTTAGAATACCATCAGTACACAAAAGTAAAATAGTTTTTGTATCAAGATTTACCTAAAAATAAATATTTAAATTATTTAATAAATAATAAATTTTATATTTCGATTTTATTTTAAACTTACAATTACAGGATGATGGAATATTGAAAAAGCATCAAAATAAAGCCATATAGGTAAAAATATAAATAATGCTAAACGTCCCAATAAATAAAGAAGTCGAAGATGATGAATACCTGTATCCTTAAGTACCTATTGAAGGAAAAAATAACATCAATGTATATTATTCTATCATTCAAACAAAAATCAAAATTACCTTTTTGGAATAAATATTTTGTAAAGAGAATCCCATAGTCGACACCAGTGCCGCTATTAAACCTATTAAATCGAACGATATTTCTGTCATTGTTGCAATTCCTACTCCACATATAATAGGTATTAAACTAAGATAAACTAATAACGATTGTTTTTCTTTAAAGAGTAATCGGGTTAAAAGGACTGTGAAGAGTGGCATTGTAGCTTTTACTAAAAGAAAAATAATATATATATGTTATTTATTTAAATTAATTTGAAATTTTTTCTTAGTAATTATTATATTTTACAAGTTGTTGTACTAACACAAAACCAAAATTACAATAGTAAATAAGAGCAATAATTGTATAAAACATAATGAATGATAATAAAACAATAACAAATATCAAGTTATGTATTTATAAAATTAATAATTTTAAAATAAATAAAAAAACAAAACTATAAATAAAAAGTTAATTTAACATCCACATTTAGATTGTTCAAAATACAACAGTTGTTTAAATAATTCAAAATAATTAAGCCAACACAAACAAAAATTTTGTTTTATTTTATATTGAAAGTTTTTTTTTACGTACTCCACAATACAGATATCTATTTATCATTCAAAAAATTTATATTTTCTTATCAAAGTATTTTTTCTTTTGTTAAACAATTTATAGAAGAAAATAAAATCATCAACAATAATTATTAGATTCTTCACCTATGCAAATTAACAACAAGTTTTTAAGAATTTAAAAGTGCCATGTGGGCATTTTTTTCTCTTGTTTTTTTTTTTGTTTTTCTTTTTAAACACTTGAAATTTGATTATTTAGCTATTTACCTGTGTGAGCATAAGATACAGGAACTTTGTAAATACTTATATGAGATGTTAATGATGCCAAAAATTTGCCAAAAGCTAAAGGTATTATTAATTTCATATAATATGGCCATGGAATGTCCGAATATTTTCTTATACCCCATAAATTAAAAAATGGTCCACTAAAAATTGTTATACTTGTTAATTGAACCATTGTTACAGTCATTGGAAATGGAAAATTATTTAAAACCTAAAATATTATCAATATATACAATATATTAACTGTGATAAATAATATATCTTTTGTTTAATTATTTGTTTAAAAATAGAAACTTACCATTTTACCAACTACATTATTAGTTGATGACACAATATACCACAAAATACATAAGAAAAATACAACTAAAACTCCTCCGGAGTCTTTTTTTGTTACAGCCATATTTACAAATAATTTAAATTATCTCCTTAATATAAAAGTTATTATTTTATTTCAATTAAATAAAAAATAATTATCTTATATTTTTGGGGTGAAAGTATTTCAGCCCCTTTATTAATAGCTGATTTCTTTAGACGTCATATCAAAACTAGTTGTGTGTGTGACACTTTGTTATAAAATAAAAAATATTTTTTTTTATTAATAAATAAAAGAAAAAGAAAACAATATTTCAAAACAAAACAGAGAAATGTCAAATGTCAACAAATATTTTGATGGGTAGCGTTTTTCAACAAAAGAAAAAACTAAAATTTCAACTAAATAAAAATAATTAATTAAATTTACGACTGTGCGTGTCAATAACAGAACATTGATTTGTATATTTCAAGCAAAGAACAAATCTCCAACTGGTTAAGATGGAAATTAATCCAATGAAAAAAAGAAACCCTAGAATTTTCCAAATAAAATCGTTTTTAGAGTAACAATTTTAATTGAGCTTTGTTATATTCTTTATAGAAAATAGTTATTTTAACGTATACATCCGTTAATTCCCCTTTACTTAATCCTTACACTACTTGACTCCTTACACTACTTAATGCTCCGGCAAAAGCTTCAAAACAGCACTATAAAAATTCCGAACAAAATTAAGTGTTAGAATTCTGGAAACATGTTAATAATTAAAGAACTTTCTAGAAAAAATTAAAGTTAATTATTTCTTTTTAATTAGAATATTCTAGAAAAAAGTTATATTAAATTTGAAAATATTATAGAATCTATTAGACAATTCTGGAAGCATCATATTAAGAAAGGAACTTTCTAGTCATGAAAATATTAATATATATAGTACTTGTATTCTCCATCTAATGTTAGTTATATTTTTGATGTGCTAAGAAGAAGATGGTAATAAGATAATTTAAAACTATTTTTAGTATTGGAATATGTATGGATTTATTAAAATTATGAAGCTGGCAATTATAAAAATATTGCAAAAATTAAAATGTTAAAATAAAATTATAAACATTTCTAAAATAAATAAAAACTTATTTTCATAACTGTTAACCACATGAAATATACATGAAATGTGAATTCCTTCGAAGCAAAAAATTAATTATTGATTTGATGTATTTAAATTTAATAATATTGTCGTCTCCAGAATATTTAAATACAAATTATAATGTAACCATTTAAAAAAAAAAAAACATGCCATTTAAAACAAATTTGCATGTAAACACAGTAACTGTCATTTAAATTTCTTTTTGTTGTAATCGAAAAAACAACAAAAAACTCAAAATACTGTCAATTGTCATTAAAAGTAAAAACAATTTTCATAGCACCAGACAAAAATTTATTAACTTTTGTTTTGTCAACTTCATTCGCATTCTTTTGTGAAAATCATTTTTGAAAAATTGGAGAACGACGATTTAACAATGAGTTTTAATAATGATAAAAATGAAACCGTATCGGTAGACGAATGGAAAAACCGTTTAGAGGAATTTCCATTTAAACATTCGGATATGAATAAGCTAATAATGAATTATTTGGTTACAGGTAAATACCCTCCCTCATTCTTTATAACAAAAAAAAAAAAATATTTTTTAACCTACATAAATATTATTGTTTTTTTTTTTAATTTTTTTTTTCATCATTTAAGAGGGTTTTAAAGAAGCTGCAGAAAAATTTCAACAAGAAGCTGGTTTGGAACCATCAGTTGAACTGAGTTCCTTAGATGATAGAATATTAATTCGTTCAGGTATGTATATATATATATATATAAATAAATTATAATTTAATAAACTTACAATTTATGTATTATATTTAGCTGTCCAAAGTGGACGTGTTCAAGAAGCTACACATTTAGTTAATCAGTTACATCCCGAGCTACTTGATAATGACAGATATTTATTTTTTCATTTACAACAGTTACAATTAATTGAATTAATAAGGCAAGTTAATATTTTTTTTTTTAAAATATAAATTCAATATTAATTAAATTTTTTAAATTTAGAGTTGGTAAAGTAGAAGAAGCATTGACATTTGCCCAGACAAAATTGTCAGAAGCTGGAGAAAATATACCAGAAGCATTATCAGAATTAGAAAGAACAATTGCACTTTTAGCTTTTGAAAAACCACAAAGTAGTCCGTTTGCAGATTTATTAGAACAATCATATAGACAGAAGGTAACCGATATAATTTTAATATGTTTTTATTATTATTATTAATATATATTTTTTGTTTAAGGTTGCAAGTGAGTTAAATGCTGCTATCTTAAAAGCTGAACATCAAGAAGAATCTACACCAAAACTAATGTATCTTTTAAAAATGATTTTATGGGCTCAAGGAAAATTGGATAATTGTGATATAAGTTATCCGAAAATGAAAGATTTGGCAACGGCTCATATCGAACCAAAATAAAATTTTTCGTTTTAAAATAACAAAAAATACCACAAAACTTAAAATCCTTATAAATTATTTAAAGTTTTAACTAATAATGTTCTGTTTAAGTAGTTTGCTTATATATTTTTTTTTTTAAATTAATTTAATTAAATATTAATGATTAAACTGATTATCTTTAAAATATTTGATAAAATGAAAAATTACTAAAAAACAAAAAAAGAGATGTATGTATATGTATAAAGATGAGAATTTAATAAACTAGCGTTGAAAATTTTAAAAAATGTTTTGTAATATATTTATTTTATTTTTAATATGTTTTTGAATTTTAGAGATCTGTCAAGATGTATACCCAAATTATTTCTAGGAAAATGAGATCAAAATTCAAGCTTCAAGGTAAAAAGAATTGGATTGAGAATATAAAATTTCCTTATAAATATAAAAATATTAGTTAACAGGTAAAAAACAACACATTTTTTTTTTATAAATTTGCTTTATTTACCTTATGTTACAAAATCGTTAAATTAATAATTTTAATTAAATAAGTCATTATGAGGTTTAGGAATTTACAATAAAATTTGAACTAAATTCTTAAAGAAAATATTGAGAAATTTTTTTTTTTTATATATATATAAACATTTAAGAACAAAACAATTCTTTTTATTTGTAATAAAAAATTAATATATCATTAATCATTATTTTTTAAAGAACCTTTTTTCTTTCTTGAGTTACAATTTATTACCATCCAAATAGAAGATCCATTGCTTTATTAACTAGACCAGTACTTCTTTGTGGAGCATTTGGGCTAGTAACAACAGCAGACTCATTTTGAACACTATTGTACGCAACTTGTGAAAGAGGACGAACTGCCTTAACCCTTAAAATATAAAAAAAAAACAAAAAAATTTATTATCTACATAAATAGTACAAAATTCAAATGTAACTTACTGATAATTATCGATAACATTTTCTTTGTCAATTATATTAGAGTCTTTACATCTAGTTACTCCTATCATAATATTATTTGCCAAAATCTTTTCATTATAATTTAATGCTCTGTCAGCTTCCAAACAAGATGAAAATTTTATATGTACCCAATTACCATTTTGAGCTGGAAACACTTTATCAACTATACTACCACATTGAGAAAAATGTGTTAAAATTAATGCAGTTGCACTTTGTGGAAAACCATATACAGTAACCCAAAAATCAGAATATTTTTGTGGTGGTGGACATTGATTTAAATAATTCGTTGGTGGACTTTTATATTCACATATATTTGGTGATGCAATTCTATTATGAAAAAAAAACATTTTGCTTTTTCTAATAATTAAACAAAAAAATTCTCAAACCTTGAAGCATTAAAACTGCCAGAACTTAAATAGGATTCATTATTGTATACAGATTGATTAGCAGAAGCAAACTGATACGATTGATTCGGTTGATAATTATTTCTAGTTGGAGTTTGTATTTGATTTTGTTCATTATGAAGAGAATCAAATAAACCCTAAAAGAAACACAAAATTATTTTGAAAATTAAAACGAGATACAAATTTACTTACTTGAATTGGTGGTCCAGAAATACTTGTATTATGCGAAAAAATTGATTTTTGACCCAAATTAGATCGATTAAATTCTGGTGGTGGAGATGTTACAGTAGTTTGTGTTGGTGGAGGTGATTGAGCTGAAAAATTATATATTTTTTATAAATGTTTTTATTTAAGATTTATGATGTATATAAAATGATTCTATAATTACGAAATAAAAATTTCCCCATATACATACCAAAATTTAATGATCTTTTTTTAGGGGAATATGATGAAATATTTCTCGGACTGGGACTGCATGGATTATCTCCCATTAAAAATGAAGGCAAATATGGGTTATTTCCAGCAGCAGGACTATTGTTTGGACTTCCTAGTGTCATTGGTTCCATTTCGACAAATATAAAAACTTTTACTTAAAATAAATTACAAATTTAGAAATATGATCGTTTTCCAAAAACCAATTGCAATCCAACCTTTACCGGCAATTATTGTCAAATGTCAATTTAACATTTGTCAATCTGTTGAATATTTATTCGAGTATCAAAATTCAATTTGTACGATACGATTGTACTTTGTATTTAATTATTACTTAAATTGTACTTTGTACAAGAATCATTTAGTTGCAAGCTTTACCATATTTAACACCAGAGTTCCTCAGGCTTTACTTTAGATTAAGCGATATGCAACACATATGTTTTTGATTTCGTTTTACACCTCTTCCAAAAAATGTTGTGTTTATAATTACGTTCTGTTGTAAAATGGAAGAAAATTTTAAAATTAGGATTCCCCCATTTCCATTTTTTATAACAGTAATCTCTATTTCAAAAAAATCCATTTTTAATAACAGTAACAGAAATACAAATTTATTGGAAAAACTGACTTATTTTAGAAAGAGTGCTGAATTATGGTATTTGTTCTAAACTTAAGGTTGTTGTCTTTGCTGTTTTTTTTTGATTTTAAAGTACATTTTCAAATATAAACACTTTTTTAATATTTGTATAAAAAGTGCCCACCTGTTTTAAGTGCCAAAAGTGCCTTAGAACAATATTTGTAATCTGATATTTAAATTAACTGCTATTTCGGAAAATTTTGGCTTTTTCGTATGTTATTAGCTGAAATATTGGTTAAAATATGGAGATTTTTATAAATGCTGTATTTTTCTTGTTTAGTAGATTTGTGGTCAGAGTCCGAGGACATAACAATGGATTAGAGATGGAAAGTTTATAGTTTCTACATCTGAAAACTGGAATTTTGCTAAGGGTGTACTTTTTTTCAATTATTAAACATAAATCATTTCATTGATAGAACAAGAAATTGCCAGTTGTTATTGTCACGATAACTTAATGGGAATTATTATTCTTGCGTCTAGTCAAAAATTATACATATATAGATAAAGCAAGTAGAACAAAAAATCTCTCACTATATTTTGTGAAATCCAATGCCCCACGAAAGAGAAAAAACGATATTATACATTTGTAAAAACATATACCTTTCTCATCCTACACATTGTTTTATATTATTATTATTTTCTTAAAAAAAAAAAGAAAAAAATAGTAAAAAAAAGTTTAGAGTTGGTAAATTCATTTTATTTTTTAATGAGTTTGTGTGTTTCAATGTAACACTGATAAAACCAAATGCCAATGTATGTATATACATATAATAACTACTGGCTTAACTAACCAAATATAAATAATACACTTTATTATGTATGTATGTATAAATATTTATTTTTCTAATTTTCAATCAAATTTATATTTTTAAAATATTCATTAACCTACGGTGACCATATTTCTTGAAAGTGAATGTGGTACAGAAAAAATATTTTTTTATATAAACACATATAAAGTATTTTTTGAACATAAATTTATTTGAATTTAATAAAAGTTTAAAAATAGTCAACAATTCATTCGACTAACTATATAAAAAAGAACATAAGTTATATGTTATACCGTTACAACAGTATAATAAATTCAAAATAATATAATTAAATAATAAAAAATTTAATAAAATTGAATGTTTAACAACATTCAAATTCACAGATATTTTTCGGCAGAATTTATCTTTTTCAAAATCTGATCATTTTTTATAATATTGCCATAAAAACTTTCACAATCATTAGAAAAATGGCATTTCACAATTAGTATTGCTTTTAACGTTTCTACTGTAGAAAACTGTGTTTTTTCGGAAGTCCAGATATTATTAACTAAAAAAAAACTCTCTGTGGCTGTATTTGTACCTGGCAAACACAACGAATATTCTTCCAATTTTGAAACGTTAATAAAAGGAACGCGTTCACTCTCATAATGCTGAAACATTTCTACCCATCTCATATCTGTTGTAACATTATTTTCAGTCCAATAATTTATTTTCGTTTCAGTTACAAATATATCGATTTTCTAAAACTACCGGGTAAACAAAACTAGAAACTTTTATAAAAATAAATTTTTTAAAGATTTTGAGTTTTGATTATTGTTTGGAAATAATAATTGAAAATCGATATATTAATAAATTGCATTAAATCGTAATATTAGTGAAACGAATTAAATGTGGTACAGTTTACAATGTGGGACGTATGTTCAAAATGTTGTACTGTACCACACAATGTGGTACGTATGGTCACCGTACATTAACCTCTTTACGTATTGAAATAATATAGAAATAATAAGAGCAGACAAACGAATTTGTTTTTTGCTTTCAAATGACTTTTTTAGAATAGACTAAATTTAGGAACTTTAACAGAATGAAAATTGGATATTTAGTGTGTAC
The DNA here is from genome assembly GCA_963082915.1 of Dolichopus griseipennis. Lineage (NCBI taxonomy): Eukaryota > Metazoa > Arthropoda > Insecta > Diptera > Dolichopodidae > Dolichopus > Dolichopus griseipennis. The sequence continues at coordinate 325,811,990 of OY720441.1, forward strand.
AATTAAAATTCCGTACATCGTATATAAAATTGAATACTTGTTGAGAAATAAAATTAAATAGATGAGATGGAAAAAGTAAAATAATATCTGGAAAATTTGGTTTAATTAAAAAATAAAAACACAATCAATTTAAAAATTCAATTTTAATTTTATATTTTTAGAAAAAGGAAAAGGCCGAATTGAAGTTATATAATAAATAAAATGAATAACGTTCAATTTGGCATAAAAAACCCTTTAAAAAAATGAAATTAAAAAAATTATAAACATGTAGCTAGGTACTATGTTGTATAAAACTATAAGAATAAAACAAAGGTAAAACTATAATTCTAGTAAAACATAACCAACCTAATATGTAATAAAATAAACAAAAATAAATTATTTAATATTTTTTATTGTTTAACAAAAGCTGATCAACCTGTTCCACTTCAAGATTCAATGTTCTGGTGACAAGTTGAAGAGTGTGGAAAAAAAAGATAAATTAGAAATTTTTAAACATTTTAAATGAATAAAAAGATAATTTAGAGTAAAATTTTAATTTTATGGCTCTGTATAAACTATTGAAAACCTAATCTACTAAAATTTTGTTGAGAAATTAATAATTTATTAGTTAAAATTTATGAAAATAAAACGACAACTTACCGCTCAAATTAGAATTTTTCTTTAATAACTTTTTGGCTTTAACTTTTTAACCCCTTTGAAACTAGCAACCGCAATGTAATACGTAATTTCACAATGAAACGGCAAGCCACCAAGGGTTAAAATATAAAACCCCAACCATTGAAAATAATAATATGAAAAAATTCTTTACACCATCTTTCAGTGTTTTTTTATCCCGTATGACTGTAGGTCAAAGGGTATAATAAATTTGCCATTACGTTTGTGACGCAAAGACGCAAAGAAGAAGAGGGGGTAGATATAGATTCAAGTGTAGGGATCGGATCAGAATCGGGAAATAAATTGATTTAGTTATGTATGTCCGTCCGTCCGTCTGTCCGCACGATAACTCAAAAACTAAAGAAGCTAGGATCTTGATATTTTCGGAAATTCGGTTTTTTGCAATAGCCGTCATCGATATTTAAATCCAGCCATATTGGTCCATGGGTTCGGGTAGCTGCCATACAACTTCTTTTTTCAAATGAGCATTTCTCTGTACCTATTACAGCTGCGTGTCTGAAATTTTGCCAAAAGTAATTAGTGTTTATAATAATGATATAATGTTTATATAACAGTCATATGGGTATCCCAGAGTTGACAGAGTCAGTCTACACTACTACACTCTTCCTCGTTTTAACATAAAATCATATTAAAATATAAACACATTTAAATGAATGCAAACATAAATTAAACGTTTTAACATAAAATCATATTAAAATATAAACACATGTAAAACATAAATTTCAATACACTTGACTTGATCAACACGTCTATTGATCATATTGTATATTAAAAAGTTTATATAATTTTTGGTGTTGCCATATTGAAAGACTAATGTAATTTCCTAATTTATCAACATATAAGATTTTAAAAACTTACATATAAAAACTTTAAAGAATTACTTTTTCTAAAAGTTATGTAAGATTTGGAAATTATTTTTTGAATATATAAAATATTTAAAGTATAACTTATATTATAATTTAATTATAATTCATATTATAATATAACTTATATTATATAAATATTATAATTTAAAATATAAAATATTAATACAACAACGAAAACTATTTGTTAAAATTCTTAAAACTACTAATCAGTTATAAATTTATAAAATATATTTTTTAATTTTATTTTATGATTTACAGCATTTTGGTAAGATAAAAATTTTTATTTTTAAAAAATTTGAGTACCTAGTTTCCTTCTAATTTAACTAAATTAGCTTAACTAAACTGATACGCGTATTTCGTCTACTACTTGCAGACTTCTACAGTGTTTTTACTCGAATGACTAATCAGTTGTACTAATCAGTTTTAAATTTCTAAAAAATTAAAATTGATGTTTTTTTTAAATACTTATTCAAGTTTTAAAAACTTAAATTAAAAAAAAATTTATTTTTTAATCATACAAATGATATGGCAATATTGCATTCAATTACATACACATCTTCATAAAAAAAAAAAAAAATTAACTCAAATATTGTACGACGATATTAATAGTTTGATACTTGGTTAAATGGTTTGATACAAAAAAAAAAATTCTATATTGGGTATAAAAAATTATAACATAACTAGTAAATAAGTTTTATTTGAAAAAAGTAATAAAAAATAAAAGAAAACAGAGGTTATTTTTAAAATTTTTCTATTTTATCATTAAAATTTAATAATCTTATTATTTTTATATATGATACATATTTTTTGATACCTAGAAAAACTATAAAGGCAAACTCTATGAATAGTGTAAAAAAGCATTAGTGAGAAAGAGATAGCTAATGGGGCAATGGTTTTAAGAAAAAATTTAGAGAATTCTTATTGACATTTTTTGTTCTACTTGCTTTATCTATATATGTATAATTTTTGGTCTAGTGTTGTGTTGGTGTTCAAGTTCAGTGGACTTTCTCCAGACAAAAAATGAAAAAAATTATAGATTGAATCAATATTTGTTTGAAAGAAATTTTAAAGGAAGATTTAGCAGTGATGTAAGTTTAGTTTTGTAAATTTTTTCAGTAATTCAATAATTTTTATAGTTTTGAGGCATAATTTATAATAAATAGATTTTCCATGAAAATTATCATATGTCGGTGGAGCAATTCAAAAATCTTTTTTAAAATGCAGAGCCCCTTTTGTTTCCAAAATCAAACTGCCGGTTTAATCGTTTGCAAATATGTATTTATTTTTCAAATATTTTGCATCAGAAGATTGGCAGCGTCACATTGCATCGTGTTATCGTTTTAGTAAGCAACATATTGGTCCTATAATTGACGTAGTATTTAGTGCAGAGATAGGTATACAAAATTGAAGTAACCAACTCCGTTTTTGGAAATAGCAAATGAAAGGGCCTATGTGACGCATTGTACCATTTCACATTACATTTTTCAATTTATATTTTGATAGCCTTTTATTTTAGCATCTCTAGATTATTTTAGTCCCACCATTTTAATTTGATATATAGGAAAGTAACAAACCTAGATAGTTAAAATTATTAACAGTTTCTATTGTTTCGTTGTTAAAACAGAAATTTATGTTAGCAAAATCGTTCATTTCAAAAAGTAAAAATTTTTGTTTTTTCATGTTTAGAAGGAGTTGATATTTTTTTAGCCATTTTTCAATAATTACAAAATCATGATTTATATCGTTTCTTATGTCTTCTTCATATTTTGAAGAGTATATTTGGCATTAAAGAAAGGTCATAGTCTAATTCCCGATTAGTATTGCAACTTTCATTATACAAAATGGAATCATCAACTGCTTCACCGTCACCATATCCAGATTTGCCTTTCTTTTTTATTTTGAGCCGATATCGATAACTTCCCCCCAATACCCTACATGCCTCGTTACATTCTTGCGCTTAAAATATAAAACACAGAATAAATGCAAATACAACAATTTCTTTAACTTTCAAGAATTTTTACAATTTCCTTTGATGGAAACAGTAGACGCATTGATGTTGCTATGTTTTTTTTAAAGATAGATCCCAAATTAAACTTCTTTTTTGTATTTCCTTAACGATAGTCTTTGTATTGCACTAATGGAAAGTGTTATTATCTTTTCAAACCTAGTCTTTGCTGAAATAGTCTTTGAATTATAATGAAGTATTATTTATTTATTTTCTTATTGATTCTTTAAAAGGTTGCTAAGTTTGCAAAACACGTGTGGTACCAATATAGAAATTATATTTGAGCTAATTGACAATTTTTTTCCGACACTTCTAAGCCCAGGGGCCAAGGCACGTTGGAATGCAAAATAAAAACTTTCAATATTTTATCTTATTATTTATTTTAATTGCTTTTAATATAAGTAGGTACATAAAAATAATTTTTAAATTAAATTTTGGGATTCAACTTTATATTAATATATTGTGTCTAATTTATAATTTTTTATTATTGGGTAAAAACATTTGTATTTTAATTACGTACAATAACTTATTCTAGTTTAATTCACAATTTCAATTTTTTAAGAATTAAAGTTATTCTTTGAAAATTTGATATTTAGAAATGATTTTTATTACAGAAAAGCATTTTAAATATTTAAGCTTTTATTTCTTCAAGGTCATTTTTATAAATTTGAAATTATTGTTTTGTAACTTGTAAATAAAATAAATAATATAATATAATTCCATGTAATTCATTTAGTAATTTGTTGTAAATTTTTACAATGTACATATTTGAAATTTCGTCATTAGTTCGTTTATTTATATTTTTGGTGGTATACGCACATTTAAATTTCAAAAATTACAATATAATTTTTTTAATAGAATTATCTTCTTCAATCTAATACATTCGTAGAATTGATTTATTAGAAATTTTATTTTTTATTAGATATAAAAAATTTAAATATTCAACATGGTCCACTGGATTATTAAAAAATTTTAAAACTTTTGCTGGATAAGCCTTCTCTACTGGAACTTTGCATTATCTTACTAATTTAAGATTGGTAGGAACTATATTAGCAAATCAAAGAAACTGATTTATTATTAAATGCAAAATTCTCAAAATCCTTTCATTGAAAACTAATTTCAGGTTGACACCCTGAAGTCCTTAAAATGACTAGTAACTAGTTTGAGTTAATTAATTAAACAAAATCAAAAGTAGCTTTTCAGTTCCTCTCCTTTTAATCAGTTTAGTTTAATGGTAAGATTTTTCAAAAAAATTTGTTTGATTTAGCCCAACCGGTTGGTTTAGCTTCCATACAACTGTAAAATTTTTATCCCCATTTTCTTTATATGAAACTTAAACTTTATTTAATGAAACTTAACTGAATAATAAATTTGCGATTTTATTCTAATGAAGATGAAGACATTCTTCAAAATTTGATAGGTTTATTTTAACAGGTTCAGACAGCTATACTACAATCTTTTTTTTTTAGGTAAGCATCACTCAATGTCTAATTAAGCTGAAGGACTGAATTTCTATCAAAAAAAATATTAGTTGGTCCAAAGCAATATATTCGCGTATAGTTACCATATTTATATCTTATTGCCTTGAAACTTAATAAGTTGGGCTTTAGACTAGAAAATAAGTTTATTTGGAAAATGAATAAAAACCCATTGTATATCACCAACATTACATTTATGAATTTGGTACTCATTATTTCATTTTAATGGATTTTTTTACCGTATTAATCTAGTGTAAATTACAGTATTGCATATTTATTACAGTATATTATGCATATTTATCAAAGTCAAAGGATTTAACATAACGGGCTAAATTTAGGTTACGTCCAACTAACTACTGGAGACCCTTAATTTAAATTGAACTCTGAAATCCTTTCCTAATTCAAAATCACGCAAATGTTTGAATTTTAGTTACAAATAAAAAGTAATTAAAGCCCGCGGATTTCCTGAAAGGGCACTTAGAACTTTACAACTTCATATTTCTTACATAATGGACAAAATCCTATAAATTAGGAATCTATAGCTTAATATAAAGTTTTTTGGTTACGGGAAGTATTTTTTGTCTAACAATTTAGTTGTTCGGGCTGTAGTGCAAGTGTTTAAACTTTTTTGTTCTAAAATATAAAAGCTTTGACTATATTGACTTAAAATTTTGTATATGTTTTACTTTTTGACAATGGAGTTGACTCTTGATGGAGTTGATTAACAGACTTGGAATTTATTGACAATAGAAATGACTTTATCAGAAGACTTGGAATTTATTAATCCATATCGGAACGACGGTTCGTCAAAAAAATGTTTGGAAGCTAATAACGTCGAAATTTGGGAAGTAATAGCATTGACCCAAATAAAAGTTTATAAAATATATTTGTCGAGTTCTGTTAACCTATTGCTTCAAAATTTATTATGTATAGTTTTTGTGTTAATTTTTTTCAATAAAATCAATTTCAATTAAAAATCGATTGAAAGATGCAGCAATGCGTCCTGGGACTTAGCTAGTATTAGATGTTGTTGTTGTTGTTTGGATGGGGGGAGAGCAAGTCTCCCTTACACCTAGGCCTTGCGGCCCGTTGTGCACCCCTGCTCTCAGAGTCGCTCGTAATAATTACAGCTCCTCATTGAGCCATTCAATTCCCTTTATGAAGCTCAGCAGTTTACTTTGGTCTAACTCCCTTACCGTGCTGAAGTCATCCCAGTACGTTCTTCCTAAGATTCTCAATCTTAGGTTTTCTAGTGTTACACATTGGCATAGGACGTGGAGAACTGTTTCGTCTTCACTTCCACAGCCTCTGCATATACTCGTGGTTGCCCTACCTATTTTTGCTGCATGTGCTCTGAGCATTAGGTGGCCCGTACTTATCCCTGTAATTAGTCTAAGATCCTCCCTTTTTAATTTCAGGATCTTTTTCGTTTTCTTGCTATTTGTACCTCCCCAGAAACTCTTGGTGTGAGTTGAACCTGTGGAGTTTAGCCATTGTTCATTTGATTGGGTCTTAGCCCAGTTTCTTGTGAACCGTTTCACCTCTACGTGTGAGAGCCCTATCGGTTCTATATCTGTCCTATGTTCTCTTATAGAACTTTTCGCAATCTCATCTGCTCTTTCATTGCCGGAGAAGCCTGAGTGGGCTGGGATCCAGTGCAGTCTAACTGCATTGAATTCCCCCAGTTTATTCAGGGCTTCCCAGCAACCCAGTGTGGATTTCGATCTATGTAGACTACCTTCCATTGATTCCTATTATTATGTATATATGACAAAAGAGTATTAGATAATAATAACTTTTAAGATTCATTGACAATTTTAAACTAAGCCGTTGATAAGTACACAACTTTATTAAACTTAATCAATTAATGATGATTAAATATATGATATTAAAACAAATTTATTTGAGATTAAAAAAAAAAAAATTTTTTTTTAAAATAATTACAATATTAATATTAATTTCATTTTTCTTTTAAAAATTAAATTAAATTTAGTTGAAGTTGAAGGGATCATTTTTTATTTGGAGGTTTTGTTTTTGGTTTTTTTTTGTATATTTGTATGCTAATATGTATGTATATAACTTTAAAGAAATAAATTAAGTAACAGTTAATAAATACCTGATCAGATTTTATTAACGGTACGTTATGTCATACAAAAAATAATAATAATAAAAAGTTTAAAAAACAAAAAAGCGGTGAAAACATCTGGTAAATATTATACTTTCGTTTTTTTTTGGATTGTCTTTACCTTGTTTGTTAAATTTTTTAAGAAGCAGAATGAATCGAATTGAACAAAAGAAATATATATATATATATATATATAAAAAATGAATTTATTTTTGTTTATATTTTTTTTTAACTATTCGATCTGCACTGCAATATTGCAAAATGTACACATGTATATATGACAAAAGTATTAAAACTACGATAATGGGATACTTTTTTATATTGGGGTTCGAAAATGCATTGAAAACTTCTGCAGAGTGTAAAACAGAGCAGATATGTGGGGTTTTCACCTTTACCCAAAATTAATCCAATGTTTATTATAATTAAAAATAGT
>OY720441.1:325819771-325863475 GCA_963082915.1 Dolichopus griseipennis
CCTTAACGAAAATTAATTCTAATGTTTATTATAATTAAAAATAGTCGTTTGCGAGAAAATCCTGTGTAGTGACTCTCGTTTACGTTAATGTTTGGAATCGTGAAGAGACCTGCATTCACTGAATTATCCAGATTATCCATTTTGTAAAAACGTTGATTTGGAAGGTTAAAATTAAAAATTTTAAATCTTTTAAATTTCAATTTTATAAAATAAATTTTGCAAAATCAAACAATAATGAGCATTTCTTTCTTAACTCAGAGCGTCGGAGTCCGGATAAAATTGAAATCTGAGCATAGTTTGCTCTGAGCACTGATCTGATGAGAAAAAGAAAAACGCCCATAAAGTGAAAATTTTACGTTAGTTAAATGTGAAAATTGGACTATTCTTTGAATATAAAATAATATGTGTAACTTGAAAACAGTTTATGTTGTTTGTTAGTGTAACATTTTAACACTGTAATTTTTCATTAATTCGTTATTGAATTTTTTTCTAGATTATCTTAATTTGTCTTAGTCTGTTTATATATGAGATGTCTGATAAATTAAGGAATAGTAACCACTGTTGTCAAAACAACGCTGACGAGGTATAAATAAGTAATTTATTTATTTTCGAACAGTTTTCTACCACATGCAATGTGATAAGTGAGTGATTCAGCCTTTCCTTTTCAGATGTGGCAGATATATATTTTATAATATGGTATAAACTGTTATTGATATAAATCATAAATTATATTTTTTAATTACATATGATCCGATCAGGACTTGAACCCGAGACCCTTCGATTGAAAAACTGACATCCTTACTACTGCGTCACAGATCGGATAATTAATTTAAAATTTACAAAAAGTCCTAAAAATATGAAAAATTTTTCCTTTATCTCTCAAATTTTAGTTTTATTTTGTTGATCAAATTGAAGAGCTTGAATCTTAGATTTAAAATATATGGAATATTTAAAATATATTATCTAATACGTTCGTGGCAACTACATGTAATTTACATAAATATGAAAACATATTTTAAACATTCCATAACAGAATGTACATTTGGTGACTTATATTTTATCTTGTGACTTTTATCTTATTCTATTAGGCATTTTAGTTGATGTAAACTTTAAGGATTTAATGGATCCTTTCTAGAAATTATTTCTTTAACTCAAAAGCAAACATTCAATTGAATTCAAAAAAAATCAGCTTCAAACAGAAGATCTAGTATAGTTTTAAATAACAGTTTTCTAGTTCATTATTTTCAGTGTACAACAAGCATTATAAACGTTACCAGCCAATTATTATGCAGATTTTTATTAAATATTTTGGTTATATTTTTTTTTAATTTAATAATTTCATGTATAAATCCGGTACAATTTATGTTCAATTATAATTTATTTACATATATATATAGATATATATATAATTTTTTATTTTAATATGCAAACGTTTATACGCGTACAAATGTACCTAGTAAATTTCTTCTTCTTCTTTGAAAAAAAAAAAAAAGAGTTCATTTTGATTGTATTGAAGGTATTGCAAAAGGTTCATAAAATTTAATAAAAATAAAAAATTACACTAAATAAATTGTCAAAAAATAAAATTGGATCATGGTCAATTATATTTATAGTCGGAATATGTACACATAATAATATATTATTATATATACAAATTAATATGTATACATAAATAAATTAAAAAAAATTAATATTGTTTGTAAAATTGTAAACTTATAATATGTAAAAAAAAAAAAAAACTCCTACAGAAATAGAATTAAATTTATAAATTTTATTAATATTACACAATAATTCAATTAAAGTGAATTCATTATGAAATTTTTAATATTTATGTCATGATGAAATAAAGTTGAAAATAATAATAATGAAAAAAAAACAAACAATCGAACTGATTAAATATTGTAATTAATTATTTACAAGAAATTTATTAATAAAATTTTATATAATTAATTGAAAAACTATTTTATGAAAAAATTCTTCTTATTAATTGGAAAATAGATTTGAACTATCTCTTATTAGTGGGAGAATGTGTCATATCTGAATTCAGACCTGGTACATATCTTTTTATATACCAGACCTAAATTTTGATTTTCCTTTACAGAAGTTTATTTTAGTTCTAATTTTCTTTTTTTACTTCTTTTATAGAAGTTTAGTTTAATTTTTTACATATTGCAAATATTTTTCATTTGAACCTTTTTAAATTATTTTCATACTTCAGATTGATTGGTAATTCATTAAATAATTTAAATCCCATATAAAGAAACATACTCTGAGTTCTTTGATTATTAAAAAAATTTAATCTCTAATTTTGGATTGTTGCGCAAGGAATAACCATGGATCTGATCAGAATAAATTAAGTGTTCCGACAAATACAGCTGGCATTATTTTATGTTTTAATTCAAAAACTATTATAAACGCATTTATGTTTGTTCCCTGCTCAACACTCAACCATTGTATGGTATTCAACATCATCCGGTCAAATGAAATACATTCTGATGAAAAACAATAAAATCGAATAAAATAAAATACAACTTTTAACCTATTTTAAAGTTTTGTTGCTATTTGTCTCAAAACTGATCCCAGTGTTGCCTCAACTTCTCACTCCACTCATTTATCATCACCTAACAACTGACCTTGTTTTATAGATATCTTAAGCAGTAAATCTATTAATGCCTTAACCCGATGTTTTCCAACGAAAAATACTCATCCTTATCTTGTTGAACTAACCAATTATTGAATTACGGTTTATATGTAAATTCGTTTGTCATCGCACATTATGTTTATAAAACCATATTCGATTTAGATTAATTTATTATTTTATTATTATTATAAATATTTATATTATAGATAATATGATTACGTATTTAGATAATAGAAAATTATACACGGTTAATTATATAATGAATCGAGCACTTATATGAAGTTTCAAAATGTTACGGCCCCATTTTCAGGGAGCTGACATGCAATTTCTTTGCACCAGTATGAATTTCTTCAAAACTAATTTTACTATGAGGATGAAAATTACAAACAGCTAGTTATATGATGAATCAAGCACTTATATGAAGTTTCAAAATGATACGGCCCCATTTTCGGGGAGCTGCCATGCAATTTCTTTGCACCAATATGAATTTCTTCAAAACTAATTATACTAAGAGGATGGAAATTACAACTATGTGAAGTTTCAAAATGTCGCGGCCTCATTTTCGGGGAGCTGCCATACAAAGCTGTCAATTCGATAGTACGTTTTCAATATTTTTTTAAAGTTCTAAATTCTATTTAGCTGGTAAATATAATAATTCTTTTTATTTTTTACTGAAAAATTTTTCAAATATGTATTTTTGCATAATTTTAATTATCTTTGCATTAATAACTCTCACAAGATTAATTCTGGAAAGATGTTAATAATATTTTCATTATTTTTTAATCCAATTTAGTCAGCCCTGTATATTTCGAGTACCAGTACAATTACCAGTACATTTACCCAATACTCATTACTTTTTCAAGTACCAGTATTAGATTTCAAAATTTACAAAATTAAAGTATAAGTAAAAGAATTAAGTAAAAATACTTTTCACTCCCAGAAAGTAATTAGATTTTAATTACGTTTGTAATTAGTTTTTGATACTTAAGTATTTTCGTGGATTTTCTAAATGAAAATTTTTGAAAAATACTTTAATATTGAAAAATAATTGAAATTTTGATAATTAAGTATTTTTTGATATTTAATTACTCGAAAATGCTTAAGTATCAAATAAAATAATTACAATAGTAATTAAAAATAAATTTAATTATTTTCTGTGAACTACGAGTTACGACTTACTTGATTCTTTTACTTATACATCAATTTTGTATAAGTATGGAAATCTAAGTAATACTTGTATTTGACAAAGTAATGAGTATTAGGTGATGGTACTTATATAAACTGTACTTAAGTACTACTAACTCAGCTATTATATAGGTCTAATCCAATTCCTTGTTTTTTTATACTAATAAATCAAATATAAAAATCATGTAGGTATACTTTGTTTTTGTCAATGTTCACTATTAATTTATTTCCATTCACTCATTTCATATATCTAATCAAATCCTCAATTACTAATCTTTCAAATATCGCGAGGCCAGTATATTTTACAGTACATCAGATAAGTAATGTAAGCAATCTCTGTATAATGTAGCTGTAGGATTTAATTTTTTTTTGAAAAACTTTAATACTTAATATATCTAAATGAATTTATATCTGCAAATATGTAGTTAAAAAATATTTAATTTGAGCTCAATTTCAGTTAAATTACACATATACATATGTATATATTTACTATTATTATATAATGAAGAACGCACCTGCCTATTTAGAGAAATTATCTTAAAAAAATTTTGAAATCTGAATCAATTTTATGTAATTTTGAAAAAAATGATGCGTAAACTGTTTAGCGTCAATTTTATGAGCGTCATCATTTACCATTCGTTATTAGTTAGTTTATATATATATATATATATATATATTTGTTTTTTAATTTTTCAAAAATTTAACTGAAAAAAAAAAAATAAAAATCTATAATAATAAAATAGAAAAATAATTCAAATATAAAATTATATTCACAATTTTATTTATAAACAAAATAAACTATATCAAATAAATGGATGTAGGTACCTACCTATCGTATATACAGAGGTCAATGAACATTTAAGAATTTCACTTTTCCCGCTTAAAATAAATAGGTCCAAAATAATAATAACATAAAAAAAAAAAAAAAAAAAAAAATAAAATCATAAAACGGAAAACCGACCTAAATGTATTTTATATAAATATATATATGTATAAACATCTATCAATATATATGTATAATAAATTTTTTTTTTTTTTTTTCAAGGATGGATGATAAACTGTTTTTTTTTGTATTACATATATATATATATATATATATATATATAAATATATATATGCATGAGCTAAGGTAAAGCAATCTTAATTGATTATCACATAGGATTCATCTAAAAAAAAGTTTTTCAGTTCTATTAGATGCATATACATACATATATCTACATATTTTTGTATTACATGGAAAAACTATATAAATTCGATTTTATACTTTTGTTGTTCTTGTTTTTTTTGTTTTTTGTTTTTTTTTTTTAGAAGTCAATGTACTACTTAAAGGTTCAATGTAACTATCTTAGAAAATTTTATTATTATTTTGTTTTTGTATCTATACAGATTGTACATTCATATATATATTCATACACACACATATCGTAATATAATTTGAAAATTAAAAAAAAAAACAACAAAAAGAAAAAAAAAGGCAGCAAAAGGTTATTGAATTTTTTGAAAAGGAATGAAAAGACAAAAAAAAAAACAACAATAACAACAAAAAAGGATCGTTTAGAAATGAAATCGAACTTCATAAAAAGAACAAAAAAAAAAAAAAAACAACAGATGCGCTATTGTTATATATAAATATATATATAGATATTCTTATATGATACACACGTACATTATTATATATATACATATGTCTGTTATATTAATAAATGCATTTTAAATATATTAATATTAGGAATTTGTACGTTGTTTCCATTCAAAAAAAAAAATGACATCAAACACGGAAACCAATTATTTTAGGGGTCAATACATTATTGATTGGATATTATATATACATATACATATATATATATTTTAAACAAAATGTTTAGACAAATTTTTAGAGTAACCACATTTATATTAAAGAAATTTTAATAAAAAAAAAAAATTAAATTAAATTAAAAAAAAGGGAAAAAAAAAATATTAGATATTAGAGGAGTTTCGAGTATTCTAGAGACCCTAGAGGTTTCTGAGTATACCTTTTTTATTTTTTAAAGTACTAAATATGTATGAGTCGTCTAGATATATAAATGAGTCATTGTCTAAATATCGAGAATTTGAATTTATTTGAAAAGAAAAAGATACGTTTGTATATGTATTCCAGAATATTGAAAACTTTAATATAAAAAATTTTTCAGTTAAAATTAAACGGAAAGTATACATTCTTCTTTAAGAATTACTGCATTTGTTTAATCGAATTCTTATACAATTATACTCAAATTCTTAATTAGTCTCACTAGATCAATCGGTATGAGAAGGATGTATCAAAAATAATCTTCTAAATAACCTTCCAAATAATACTAATTGTAAATAATAAGAAAGTTATAAACTATGTAATGGTCTAAATTCCCACTTAACGAATACATAATTAGAAAATATTGGAAATCGGATGCAGAAAGGATCGCAAGGCCTAAGTGTTACGATAGCATATGCAAAAATGCTCTATTTCCTGATTACTGACAAGACAATTAAAGAAAGAATTCTTAACAGTTAATTTGATTGGACCATATTATCTAAAGGCGTTTTTGATGTCCTCTACCTTTGTTGTCCATAGGTCATAAATGTATAATATAAATTAAAATTAGTTTTACTAATATAAGATTAGATAATTCTTTTTTTATTAAATTATAAACAAATTCAATATTAATTAAATTAAAAAATTTCTGTTTTTTAACTTGAAAATTTATATAAAATCGATCGTAAAACAGAAGGAAGCTATTCCAAAAGATTTTATATAAAATTCTAGTTTTTATTATTTATAAATTTTGAGGAAACGGCATGCCATCTATTTCAAATCTATTTCTTTGAATTAGTGCATATCGGACTCCTAAAATTTGATTGATTTCGGCATGTATTAGGGTATGCGGTTTAGGCTTTAGGCACTGTTATAGGCTAAACAACCTTACTGTATATGTGCATGTCGGAACAGGAGGAAATGTTATATTTATATTATTAGAACTGATCAAATGAATTCCACATACAATTTAAACATGTGGATAGTACTACGCCTTATAGCACGTAGAAACGTCTTAGATTTTCAATTGATAAAATTCTATTTTTGTTATTATTGTAATATTTTTTATTTGAGTTATATGGTTTTCTATATCTGTGAGTTATATTATTCAATTAAATTATTTGTTTATATTTTGCATTTGTTTATATTGTTATATTTAAGTATTTTTTATTAAAGATTTATAATTATTAATTATTGATTAAGCCATTAATTCGAACCCAATTGTGAATGGTAGCTGAGTCGAGTCAAAAGTAACATAAAAGTTTTTGACTTTAATTGGGATTTAAATCCGGGTCTTTCGCATGAAGGATCGGCACTCTAACCACTATCCTATCCAGCCGTTTGAAATGAAGAAGGAATGAACTTTAAATGAACTTTAAATGAACTTTCTTTTTTAATGTATAACCAATCTTTTGTGTTAAATTAAATTTTAAATTAATTTTTAAGAAATGGTAGTCTTCTTCACTAACTAACCAATATTTTTCAAAGAAATAATACAAAATGTTTTAAATGTTTTTTTTTTCAATAAATATATACAATCTCCTGGTAACCCTAAATTCACTGGAAATTAACCTTTTTTATTTGTTATCATTTAATGTGATTTGATTATATTATTTTTATCCTTCAAAAAATTTATAATCTAAATTTAGGTCACAAAAAAAAAAAAAATAAACCAAAAAATAAAACAAATTTCTTAGAAAATAACTTTTTCTTTATGAATCGGCAATCGGAGTTTTTTCAAAAAGCCCACCATTGAGAATTAAGAAATATTTTAGATTTGAATTTTTTAAGGAAATATATTGATGAATTCTAAGAAAAATAAAAAAATATATTTATATATATAAAATGTACTTGACCGTTGATTTATTTTATTATTATTGGTTGTTATGGAAACTGTCGTTATACCTTTTATTTAAAATTTCTAATGAAATTTAATATCTTAAGCGGATGTCATTCAAAGTCCTTACATTGAAAAATATTTATATTTAGTTTTTAGGTTGAAAAACATTTTTAAATAATATTTTTGATCCTGGAAATTTACTGTGAATTCCAAAAAAAAGGATGTATGAATCCTTGAATTAGTGAATATAATGGAAAAATACTATAAGTTTATATCATTATAAGTGAAGGTACAGTTAAACTGTCATCATTTATTAGAAATAAAATAAAAAATAAACTATTTTATATATATCCAGTATTATTATATTATAATCCGTATAAAGTTAGCAAGAATGGTTCGAATCTGGAGATCACCACAATTAAACAGATCGACATAAACAATATACGAAGCATGCCTAAAATTAATCCTTCTCTTCGGCAGTGAAACATATCTACTCAAAAACTCAACAATAAATAAGCTTCAAGTATTTAAAAAAAAATGCCTCCGAACAATACTTAATATATAAGATAGCTTAGAAAAGAAAGAAAGAAAAAAATGTCATACAAGTCATACACTTTGAAAACCATTAGAACATTGTCAAGTTTGATTGGAACCCGCAGGTAAAAAGAGGTTTGTGTTTTGGAAATTGAAAGCTGTGGGAAAACGTGGGCAGAAGTCTATCAACTGGCCAACAATAGAGTACAATATTGCAGCTTTCTGGAAGCCCTATGGCCCGACGAGAGTGAAACACCACAAAAAGCATTTTTGAAGACCAATTTTCTTTTTTAAAGTAATTAAACTAATTCGTAATAGAGGTCTTGGTAATGTAGTGAGTAAGTGAGTAAGTATTTGGCTTATTAGCCAATCGGGTGCCGATTCGATTCTCTTGCAAATTATGATATATTTAAAAACAGCTTGTTAGTCGGACTGTTTACAAAACTTCGTCGCGGGATTGGAAATAAAATTATGAGGTGTTAATTAAAGATATATGTTTTACAAAATTTTCTGGAGCCGCACGCTTTATGGAACCATAGCTTTCCAAATCCATAATGCTGAAGTTTTGTACATCATCATAATTTTATCTTCAATCATGAAAATGCCAAAAGAGAGCATCTTATATATTTTTTTTGTTGTCTAGGAGAGGAAAAAACCTTCAAAAGGCACCTGGTATAATAGGATAAACACTCAATCTGCTTGCTCAATATGTCCATCAAGTGTTGAATGGTAAACCAAGAAGATATAAGTTGACTTTTTTCTTAAATTTTTTAAATCATATGAACTTGGAAACAACTTTAAATCTAAACTCCGTTATGTATGTTTGGTTTCCGAATTCCAAAATTCAAAAAATTTATTTTTAATTTTCTATTCTTTGAACCTCTATAATTCTTATTTCCCTATCTTCTCTTAATTGTTTATAAATTAAAAATTCCTTTTTGGCCAACTTTGCAAGTTAATTTGCCTTCATTCACACTACATTTACTCTTACCTCCTCTTTACGTTCACTGTTCTATTTCGAGTTTAGGATTGCCAATAACTAAAAGGTAGTTTGCTAATCCATTATATATATCGAACTTCCAGAAGTTTTCTAGATTACAACGTTTTTGTTTTGATTTACTCTTTCCATCTTTGCATTTGTTCTTGAACTCAAACTTTACAGCTTCATACTTCTTACATACGACTTTTTTCTAGCCCTTTAAAAGGTATTTTAATATGTTTCCCAACATTACACTTCTATATCTCACAAGTAAATTCTTAATATATTGCATAACATTCTAGAGATCTTCTTTAATTTAAAACTTAAATAACTTTTATAACTTCTAAACATATCCTAGACTTCTTTTGTTTGTTTGTCTACTCAGTGAGTGAAGTTATTGAAGTTTTTAATTAAATGTTTTATACACAATATGTACTTACATTATGATACTTTTTTTTTTTTAAATATATTTTGTTATTATTATTGAATGCCTGATTTTATATACACATATCTAAAGATTCATATTGAAATTCCCTCAGAAATAACAATAAAATTTTAAGATAAGTAAAAAGATGGAAAAAAAAAAAAATTAATGTAATTTTAAATTTAAAAAAATTAAATCAATTTATAAGATACATATTTATTTTTTTTTTATTATTATTTAACATTTTGTGAAATTTAATAGCAAAGATTCTTTAGTTATTTTAACTTACGAATTTTCTAGATAAAAAGTATAAATAATTTCTAGTAATAAAATATAAAAAAAAAAAAAAAAAAAAAAAAAAACAAATATAATATAATAAAGAAAATTCCATAGCATTTTTTAAACGGCACTTGTAATCCTCTGTAACGATTGGTTTAAAGTATCTAAACATACATATATATACATACATATGTATGAATAAAGTATCTATATAAAAATCTACCGGTTTAAAAATGAAGAATAATAATAAAAAAATAAAAAAAAAAAAAAAAAATAAAAAAATAAAAAAAAAAATAAAAATTATGTTAAGGATGAATTAAAGAAGGTCATTGGTTCCTTATTTGTAAAACGGCTTGTGAAATTTTTATTGTGTCTGCTTGGGTTCGATTCGTACACGTTCACATTCATTTTTTTTTTTTTTTTTTTTTTTTTTTTATATTTAAGTGCATATATACTTGAACATATAAACTTATTATACCTATATATTATATATAATTATTATGTATGTATGTGTATATAAAAAGAAAATACAACAGAACAGATCATTAGCATCATTGTTGAAAACATATTGTAAAGAGCAGAAAACACAGAGGATCAGAACTTTGACCTTTCTTTGAGGTTTAATTTTTTATTCTGCTTTTTATATTTTTTTATATTTTTTTTTTTTTTAGAATAATGTGATAAAAGCCGGCAATATAAAATTTATTGAATTTTGTATATATATTTTATACATTTTTATATTGTTTATAAGAATAAGTACTTATATAGTATACTTATATAATATATGTATATTATATAAACGTGTGCATATGGATATATAAAATAAAAGTACAGCATGCTGCCTTTATAAATAATTCTATTAAATTCTAGAGGAAAGAATACCATGCGTAAATTTTGTTTTTTTTTAAAAAAAAAAAGTTGGTGTAAAATATAAATTGTTTTACGTAATATGATATTATAGGCTATATAGGATCATATTTTTGATGTTCTTATTATTATTATTATTATTTTTATTATTAAGAGAAGAGAAGAAGAGATTTATAGAGAAAAATTATAAATAAGAGAGAGGGAAGTTAATAAAATAGTCAATTTTTTTTTGTGAAATTTCAAGATCAAATTATTATGAGTTAAATAAGAGTGAAATTAAAATGAAATTTTTCACTCTTAATTTCTGTTGTATAGTAGAGTAGGTATTGGGTGATTAAATAAAAATATTTAATTGAGAGATAAATTTAGTTGAAAAAATTTTTAAAAAAATGTATTGGAGAAATTTAGGGATTAATATTTATTTTATATAAAATTCAAAAATTTTCTTTAAATTTTGTTTCAATAAACACACGCTTCGAAAATAAATGAGATTTTTAATGGATTCAATTCTATGTGTTACATATATGTAAAAAAATAAAATTTTTTATATTTTATATCTGTGAGTTATATTTTTCAAATAAATTATTTGTTTGTAATGTATTATTAATAAGTATACTTAATATGTTATTATAGATAAATTTTTTTCCATTTCTACTCCCTTTGAGAGGATAGGGCTTCTACAAATTCACGTCATCTAATTCTATTTTGCCTACTCTTTCTTTTTCCTTGGAGCTCCAACCTAATGCCTGCTTGGGAATGGATATTTTTTTTTAGAATGCGTTCTATTCTCATCTAAGTATGTGTTCTATCCATCTGTATTATAGATATAGAATTATTAGTTATTGGTTATAACACTAGCTTGAATTCAATGAGGAAAAATTGGGTACAGCCCATAATCCTGCTTTATCAAATCCAGCCTTTTCAAAATACCGCTTTAAGGAAAGCCCGTTTTTTTTAATTTTTCTTTTTATTTTTTATTAAATACCGTTTCCTATAACTTAAAAGCAAGTATTTATTTTTTATTTACAGCTATAAATTTAGTTATTCAATATCCAATAATTGGTTTAGCGGGAGTTTGGAGGAAGCATCCCCCATTTTATTAAATGCTTCGATGTTGAATTATCATTTATGAAAATAAGTTAGGAAGGATTTCTGTTAGTTAGATGTGTTCAATTATTAAATAATGAAATTTTTATGTTTTGTTGGATGTGTTTTATTTTAGAAAAAAAAAAATCACAAATTATCATAACCAGGCCAAAAAATATTTTATTTATTTTTAATAAAAAAAAAAAATAAAATAAAAATTTTTTTTATGTATTTTAATTATTTTAACTGTTTATGAATAAGTTCATTTCAGTGTTTAAAACTCACAGTATATTTTCTGGAAAATGCATATAAATAAATAAAAAACATTTTGATATTAATAATTAAGACTATGCTTCACAGAAGTAGTTCATTATTTTCAGTGAAAATCTGAAATAACGGCGAAGGCCCAATGTTTGTTGCGTTGCTTGATTTGCTTCGAATGTAATGTAATCAAAGCATTTTTAAAGTTTCCCTCATCCTTGAAATAAAGCCAAATGAAATCCACCATAGAAATCAAACAAAATATATTAAATAACTTAATTAGGTATAATAAAAAAAATCTAAAAATAAAATTTATAATTTACATTTGATAATGCAAAACTCTTTTCAAAACTCAAAATTTATTTAATACAATTTTATGTCCATATAAACAGGTACATGCTTAAGCATGTTGAGTAGGTACATTGTAGAATGTTGGCAACAAACAAGTATTTCGGTTTGAATCTAAACAAAGTTTGTGAAACAATAGACATAGCATAGCAACACTTTTAAAAATATGTATACAAAAAGTTAATAGATGGAGAAATAGATCATTATTGAAACAAAATAAATCTATAAAAAATTTTAATTTAATTTTGAAAATTTAAAATTAAGAAGGGATTTGAACTAACGACATTTTATCAAATTCAAAACATACAAAAGGTAAACTTGTACAGGAAACGGTTCTGAAAAATCTATTAAAGTAGGGAAACTAATTATTATACGATAATCTTGTGAATTATAAAATCCGCAGTAATTCAAAAAAACTTTAGATGCGCATTTTGACTAAACTATCGTTTTTGTACAAAAATGTCCTTTAAATTATTTTAAACAATTAAAATCTAAAAATCGCAAAAAAACTAATAGTAAAGGAAACATATTTATTATACCCGCATATTTCCATTTCAATTTTTTTTTTCAAAAACATTTTTAATAAAAATTTTAAATATTTTTTTGTTTATTATTTGTTTTTTCTTACATAATTAAATAATAGATACTTATATTTATGTGGTGTATAGTATATGAAGGCCAATCTATAAAAATGATTACTGACCTATCATAAAGAGTTTTTAAATAAAGCGCAATTATTTATGTATTTATGGATTTTTTATTTAAAAAAAAAACTTTTTTTTTTTTAAGAATCAACAAGAAAAACATTAAGATTATACATTAATATTTTAATTTTTCTTTTTCAATATATTATTTAAATAATAAAATATATAAATTTATAATAATATCCAATTAAAGCTTATGGAAATTATCATTTGAGATACAAACGTTGCCAAAAAATTTTTTTTTAAATATTTTTTAACGAGGTTCAATAGAAAATATAAAAAGTTACCATGGCTCCCAGTCCACCATTTCCAAACGCAAGTAAAGATCTAAATAAGGATTTTAATAAATCTTATATCATTTAAAGATTTAAAAAGAATTCTCTTCATTCTTACAAGACAGAGTTTCGTATAAATTTATTTTTTTCTAAAATACTAAAGATACTTTCCTATCACATCGATGTCGTTGTAGTTAAGAGTTCGGCCTTTTAAATGATAGGTTTCGAATTCAAACTGTGGCCAGATCACATCTTTTAAAAAAAATATAATTTATAACTTAATGGAATCCCACATTTCAAATTGAAAACAGCATTCAAGCACCATATGGTATATAATAAATAAATAAATTATTAATATATTGTTCGATTAAAGAAGAGGAAGGTAGTTTTTCATAATGATTTATGGAAACTTGCCAAAATAGAACCGATCGGGCAAGAGATCAAAAGGAAAAAGTGTACAGGGATAGAACACACTAACAAAGCATAGCAAAAGAAGCATTAGATTGGAATCCACAAGGAATTCGAAGACGATACCTTTCCCTATAACAAGTGGAGGCGAACGATATTAGAAGAACTGACCTCAAATGAAAAAACATGGAAGGAAGCAAAAATAACTGCTCCGAATAGAGTCAGATGGAGATGCCTAGTAGATATTCTATGCTCCTAAGAAAACCAATAAGGACAAAAAAAAAAGAAAAAGGTGGTTTTTAACATATTTAAGTCCAACTCTTTGATATAGGAAGCATGCTCATCTCACTACTCTAGAGTCTAGACTATCTTACAATTATTTAGTAGCTATTTGGCTATTTTACGCATTTTTTAAATCATTTTTTCAATTTTTCTGATGAAAACTATGAAATTTTGTTATTTACAATTTATATATCTACTTATATATCTGGTTATATGTAAATTTATAATATAAAATTAATAACGCGTGTAATGTGTAATGTAATATATACCTTAACAGGTTAAAAGTTAATAAATTACATAAAAAAAAAATAACCATATAGTAAAAAAAAGCCCTTAAACGAAAAAAATTCTTATGACGTAAGTAAAGAATTTTTTAATTATATATTTACTTACGTGTATACATATTATCTGGTATATTAAAATAAGAAAAACAAGTTTTTCATGTGAATGATTCTTTACGCAAAAATCAAAAGAATATAAAAAAAATTATATGTATCGACTATGAAACGTATACCAGCGCCAGCTTGATTGGATTTAATAATGATTCATTCTAAACATTTGACCACATCTCAGAACTTACACTTTTTCTTTTTGTTTTTTTTTTGTTTTCTGCATATTTTCCCTTTTTTTTAACGTATTTTTTTTTTTTTTTAGAATTTTACTTTCAAGTTCATTTGAAAATGAGCTCAAGTTCAACATAATACCGATGAGTCAATAATCAAAATTTCTATGGAATCCTTTTGAAAAAAAAAATATGTTTATACTTTTGAAGATGGGGATAATGATTCACTAATGTATTATGTAAAAATTTTCTAAAAATATATATTTAATATATATTTAAGGGATTTGTACAGTTCAGAATGTTTTGATAAACTTTGCATGCAATCTTATATTAATTAAGAGAATCTAATTCTAATTTGTACTCTTTAATCTGCTGTTAAATGACTATTTCATGTTTAAAAAATTGATTTAAGAGTAGATTTTTAATAAGAAACATCATATATTTACATATACATATAAAAACACACAAGTACAAGTTCTCATATTAAATATAAAATCTATATATTTATGTATATATGATGAAAAAAATTATTAAATGGAATAAGAATTAATACCCGGAAACAGAAGGTACTAATAACATAATTTATTATATGAATCATATATAAAAGATGATTTTAATCTGGAAAATAAACCACATAATTGCAAAACCTTTTTACATAAAAGTTCTTTAATATATCAATTACTCATCTGTTAAATATAATATTATCGATTTTTAATATAATTTTTTTTGTTAAAGTAAAAATTCTCATCCTAAAGAAGGTTAAAGTATATAATATATAATATATGTTCATTATATATGTATATGTATACATGCTAAGGATAGAGTTTAATTTTTATACCTTTATGTATCTTCTAAATATTTATATATTACAGTCACATGACTCAATAGTTTACAATGCTTGCGAATTTAATCACATATTTAGGTATGAATTTTTCTATATGTGAGTTATAAGGATGAATTAAAAAGCTTTGATGTCAATTGAAATCAGTAAACCTATGGGCTATGATAACAAATAGATGTCCTAAGTTATTTGATAACTGAAGAACATATGAGAAATATATTTTAAAGTCTTCCTTCACAGCTCTGAACTAGTAAATAGTTTTAAAGTGTTGGATATGGAACTTTTTTTCAACATTTTTGAACTTGTGTTGAATTTTTTAAAATTTCACACAGCTCTCGAAAAAAGAATAGAATTTAGTAGACACTCAAACTAGCCCTCATTGGAAACTGGACATACGAATAAAAAATAAACTAACTCTCTAAATTTTTGTTTGTTAGATCATTATGAACTAATCCGCATTATTGATTGTGAACTAATGCAATAAAAATGAAATAATCGCTGAATTAAATTTTAGTCTTGAAAGTTAGCGACTTGTGGGTTAGTTCGTACCGTGAGAAGAATCTGTATTTAATCAAGTAAAAAGTTTATTATAACGAATATTGAAAAGTATGAACGTATGTTCAAAAGGTATACTAAATTTACCATTAAGTTTGTAATAGAGAGAAGAAGGGGGAGAGAGACCCGAAATTAGATATAGGCTCTAGCTATGTGTGTCAGACCATCCATCCGTCTGTTCGAACGATAACTCAAAAATTAAAACAGCTAGAATTCTGAAATTTAAACAAATTAGATTTTATGCAAGAGTCGTCATCGCTATTAAAATCTAGCCAGTTTGCTCAACAGATTAGAGTAACTTCCATACAACTTCTATACAACTCTTTACTTACTAAAACTAGGTTTCTGAAAATTTACCAAAAGTAATTCAGTTTAATGGCCAAAGTTTGTATTAGTCTTCCCAACTAAACTCTTTAAAATAAATTTAAATTGATAAAACGTCATCGTATAATTTGTACTTTTTTTCAATTCAATTTTGATGATCATTAGCTATACTTACTAATTAAATGAAAATTTTATATATAATTTCTAAAAACAAAAATTTTCAAAATAAATTTATGAGATGATATCATTGGAAAATATACATAATCAATCATATTAGGGGGAACTCAACTGTGTATTTATCATCAAAAATATTTAATGATAATAAATGAATGCTGTGTCTGTTCCAGACTGCTTCTGAATGAATTTAATCATATTATTAAATATTTAATATTGTTATTTTTTTAATTCTTTGTGAACGGTTCATTTTTTAATCAAAGCTTAATGACTTTTCGCTACGTGTTTATTATTTGTTTATATTTTTCACATATATATATATACATGCATATATATATATGAAGAAATTAGTGGGAATTATTTTTTAACTTTTTATTATCTTTAAATCCCAGGGTAATAGCCCTTGAAATTTTTTGACTCGTGGATTAAGTAATCAGGACTTTGTATTTAATATTAAAGGATAGTAGCACTTATGTTATACATATTATGTTTTTTTAAAAAACAAAATTTCGAAAATTAAAATGAATTTTAATTTGTTATATTAATTTGTCTAGGTTTTAAGATTTAGAATATTATTTTTTAAGACAGAGTTAATATTGATATAAAAAAAATCTTCTAAGATTTTAAGTAGATGGAATAAAGTTTGTTCTTTAAACGTAGGTGATAACCAAGCGAGGTTGTACAAATCAAAATCACACAGTAATACTTTATCTCTTCTTATGGAGGTGAAATAATGTAGTGTGTTTCTTTTTTTATTTTTATATTCCTTTAAGAAGTATACGGCATTTACCAAGCCTATTTAGACTAGGCTTCAGTTTCTTTAATCGTTACATTAACTTAGCCTTTAATTACTCGACTGTAGCTATTGTATAAGTTTATGAGCACACAAATGTTAATTTTGTGCGCCATCTATTATTCTACGCAAGAGATATTTTTAAATTTATATTATATTATATCATTCCGCATGAAAGGCGGCGTCTTTACCACTACGCCGTTGGTCAGATGAAATGTAAAGTGTATCACCCCCCAAATTTATGCAATTAAATAAAATAAAGATATGGTTCGAATGGAAGTTTAATTGAATGGTAAATAGTACCAGAGAATAGTAATTCAAATATTTAAAAATTTTGCAATATAATATAATTAATAAAATGTTAAAGCAATTCACTTTAAATTTTTAATTTTTATAATAAATCTATAAAATTTTACACTATAGATATGTAAAGTAAAATTTAATCATAAAAATAATCAAATAGCATAAATTAATTTGCAATATTGTTTACATTTATTACAATTTACGTATTTTTTACACATATAATGAAGTTTGTTTTTGTCCCTTAAATCCAATTATTGTAATTAATAAAAAAATAATTACAATTTAAAAAAAAAATTGTAAATAAAAATTAGGTTATCGGCCACAGTCCGTATAGACTATATAGTAAAATTTATTTCTTCATCAAAAGTTATCAGAATTTCATTATCGGACACCCTGTTAAGTTCACTGTTTTAAATACACAACGTAAAATAATGTAATTAAATGTAAACAAAATTATTTAATCAGGCCAAAAATTCAGAGAATCCCTTTTTTGAGTAAACAAAAGACATTCAGTTAAAAAAATAAAAAAAAAAAAAGAATATAATTGAGGTCAGGTAAAATACAAAATGGGGATGCGTTTCATCTTATTCATTTATTTTAGATCAAGGCCTTCCATTCAATTTCTAAAGAAATTACAACAAAAAAAAAATTAAAATCAAAGCGAATCAAAAAATGCAATTAATTATATTTTGATCTATTTTGGTTTTTTTCCAGTTCATTCGCTCTCATTTTATTAAAAATAAAAACAAAATATGTTGATGACCCTAATATTTTGTTGCAATAATTTAAAAAAAAAAAATACATAATTCAGGATTAATTAAATGATCTACCTAAAAAGTTTTTGTACTAAAATTGCTCCACTTATGTTACCGCTACGAATTAAGAGTGCGCCAAATTGTTCGAGTTACCTTCTATTTATTAATGGCATTCGTTAATTTCTTCATTCACTTGCGCTTTCCAATGATTTGCCATAAATCCAATAGAGTCAATTAAGTTGATAAATTCAACCGAAATACATATAGAATCTGATCTCGCAGAAAGTGTGGGGGAATCAACTAACTTTACTCTGGGTATCGACGAAGACCAATCTGTTTAAATTATATTTTTGATATGCACAACTTAAGATGCATCTCAATATTCATGAGTTTTTGTAATGCTGTTATAATTAATTTTCTGTTCTCTAAGGACATGTTTAAACATCCGGATAATCTACGCAAGGATATCTGCAAAAAATTCTAAACAGAACTATTCGTGTTATAAACAATCGTAGTGTTACTTCAACGCTAATCTCAAAACATAACAGGCTTTAACGAAATTCGTTTATTATCATGTTACATATGTTTTAACTTTTTCAATTTTCACTATTTACCAGTGAATTTTGGTTCATATCAACTATATTTCTTATTTTATGCCTTATGTTTTGCTGCATAGTTTTTTATTTCTTCCACTAGATGTAAATGTTTAAGTCTCTATGCAATTCGCTATTTCGCACAAATCAAGGATGCAAATGTTCCTTAGAACTTTATTTTAGAATGTAAAAATTCACTGTAAATGGATCTGTTGGCACACTCACGTAATTGGATGCTATAACCAAATAGGGCTAAGTATTTGATAATAGTGTTTTGTACTGGACTAGTAACTGGAATTTGGACCCAAAAACGAATAAATTCCTCTATTTTTGATATCAAATTCATCATTCATATTTCGCGAATATATTTATTATATATATATGTAATATGCACAGATTTAATCTTATTTAATTAACTTTTCCATTTAGTTTTCTTGTGGCCTCGTCAACATTTAACCGTCCTGTCGTAAATCCAGTATCTTACGTAATAGTAGTTATAGTAATATTTTCTAATACTGGTAAATTCCTTGCTAAAAGCAAAGATAATGAATACAACTTCATTCGTTGTATTCATTATCTTTGCTAAAAGTAAGTACAAATTAAGACACAACTGCAGGATGCTGAACAGTCCCTAACCTCATACAATGTGATAGGGAAGTGAAGCATGCCTTTTCTTTTCAGGTGTGGCAGATTACACTGTTTACTAATTTTATAAGTAATATTATTATTTATTTTGTTTATATCATATATTTCATATTTTACTATTTTATACAGCTGGGTAGCACAGTGGTTGAGTGCTGACCTTTCATGAGGAAACGCCCGGGTTCGAATTCTAGCGAAAGTGAAAAAACTTTTCTGGTTTTCGACTCGACTCAGTTACTATTCGCCATTGGGTTCAAATTAATGGCATAATCAATATATAATAATTATATATCTTTAATAAAAAATACTTTAATATAACAATATAAACAAATACAAAATATAAACAAATAACTTAATTGAATAATATAACTCGCAGATATAAAATACCATATAACTCAAATACAAAATATTACAATATAAACAAAAAATAGAATTGTAAATATTGAAAATCTAAGACGTTTCTACATGTTATAAGGCCTAGTACTATCTCATGTTTAAATTATATGTGGAATTCAATAAGACCAATTCTAATAACACGAATATAATATGACTCCCTGTTCCAACATGTACCTATGGTATAGACAGGCTTATTAGCCTAACAGTTGAACAGTTAGTGCTTAAAAAAAAAAAAAAAAAATTGTATATATATATTTGGTCACTATGGGGATTTGAAAAGAAATTATCATTCAATTAAATATTTCTTGATCCGTCCGGAAATCGAA
Source organism: Dolichopus griseipennis (assembly GCA_963082915.1). NCBI lineage: Eukaryota > Metazoa > Arthropoda > Insecta > Diptera > Dolichopodidae > Dolichopus > Dolichopus griseipennis. The sequence continues at coordinate 325,840,196 of OY720441.1, forward strand.
TCCGCACCCCTACGGTAAGCTAAATGCTTACCAACTATTCCACCGAACCCACTTTTCCAATTGCATTGTGTTAATTTAATGCACAATTGTTTTCTTTTATTATTTCATAAGATACCTTTATATTTTAAATTATTGAATTTCAAGACTGTAAGTAACATGATGTCTCTAGTTTGTTAACGAAAATCTACAAATAAATAAAATTACGTAAGGCCAATATAAATTTAAAAAAATTTCTTTCGATTACCTTTTTCTAGTCACATTTTTTCCAAAAAAATTTACGAAATTTCTAAAAAATTCCAAATTCCATTAAAAAAAAAAAAAAATTCAATTTATAATTCTTGACACAAAATCATCAAAATTAAGTCAAGGAATTGTTTACAATTTTGTTTACTTCTGATTAAATTTTTTTTATACAGGTATAATTTTTGTTTTTGCTTTTTTTTGACACTTTTTAAATTACCCTCTAGGTAAAATATTAAGTCCTTATAAAATTTACGCAATAATTATTTTTGACGTGAGGTGTATTCTTTTTAAGCAATAACTTCATAAATATTTACGAATTACGAATAAAAAAAAAAAACTTTTGTTGAAAACAAAACTTGAAGATAATAATGAAGTTCAATAACTTTAAAGAGCTTTTGTTTTTTTTTTGCTATTATTTATTATGTTTTCATGATTTTCTACAATTTAACGAATTCAAAATAATTCGCAGAATCTTATGATATCATATTTTTTTACTCTCTCTTTTTTTTACGCAATCTTCCAACTAATTCTCAAGAAGATTTGAACGCATAATATGTTATGAGTTTTTAGAATTTCAAAGCTTTGATGCCTATAGAGATTATGTTTTATTGTTTTATAGTGGGACAATCTTATTTTAAAAGCAATGGAAATTCTAGATTTTTTTTGTCTTCCTTTGTTTTAGCTTAAGCTTTTGGATTAAGATTTTTCTATTACTTTGGTAAGGATCGATGTTAAAGGTTTAGTTTTTTCCAAAGATTTTTTTTTGTAGTAGAATTTTTTTTTTTGAAATAAGAAAAAATCTTCTATTGGCCACGATGAAATAAAGGATATTACCCAAAATAAAGGATAAATAGAAGAGATTGCGTGGAGGTTTTGAAATGATGAAATAGGTTTTTTTAAGATCAATCGTTGTGATTCAATTTAGACTGGCTGATTTGTTTATATGAAGATCAACACTGCTCGCGTCCTAAAGTAGATTCTACCAAAGGAGCTGCAAACTTATGGAATGTATGGTGGTCTTTGAGTTGAATGTGGCAGTGTTGATTTAAAGGAAAATGGTTTGCCAAACATGTTCGCTTTCTTTCTTGAATTTGATACAATTGTGTTGTTTTTATCAATAAGCGGAGGAAAGGAAGACCCGTTAGTATCTTCTTTTAGATTTTGTGCAAATATCCGAAAGAGACACATCTTTTTATTTGGCAAACATGTTTTCTTCCTGTGTTTTAGCTTAATTAGCTTAAGCGGTAAGAAAATCTTTTTTTAATAAAATTTCATTGATTTTCAGTTCAAGATCATAATTGTATTACATGATGTGGATTTAAAAAGATAAATATAATTAAAAAATTAACTTTTACATATCTATTAACATCAAAGAAACAAATCGCAAATATAGAAGATGTGTTACTCTTAAGCTCTGATGCCTATCCACTACTGAATGTAAGTTGTCATATGTAATGGGAAATGGGTTAAATTCTTGATAAAATGCTTCTGTATTTATTTTAATTCATCACTATGTGCACCAAATCACAAATTATTCATACACCTTTCCAGTTCCTGATGTTATGTAAGACATTTGTGAGCCATGCAAGGCATTTGTTTCCAACAAATTATTTTGAGCGATAAGCTCGTATTTTTTTTTGTTTTAATATTTGTAAGAAGACATTGGCGTTTTTTTTTATTCTTCGATGAACTTTAATATCTGTGAAGCAATCTATCCACGAAAATCTCAGTAGAAGAACGTTTAAAAGGTTCTCAGTTTGGTTATATAAGTGGTTGCCAAGGTCAAAGTTTGTACTTCAGAGAATTTATCATACAGACCGTTTCATAAAACATTGGCGAAGATTCAAATCTAAATCTCTGCAGCAAAACGTCTTTTTATGCTACATAAACAAACTTTTCGCCATTTAAGACGAGATCTTTTTTCTAGTTCAATATCCAATATTCATTCAGCCTACACCCAAGATATTTGTAGCTAGAAATTGTATTACAGTGATTTTTACTAAATATTTTAAATCCCTTAGATTATCTGCCAAAAAGAATGTACACGACCGATATGGTTTGAATTAAAAATTAATTTAAAAAAAAATGTTTAATAACTTTTTAAATTTATTTTTATTTTTTATTTTTATTTCAGATTTTTGTGAAGAAAACTTGGGGAATTGGAAATGGAACAGTACACAACAAAACAGCGATCAACAATTACGAAAAGTTATGAAAAATATAAAAAATCTAAGACTTAAAAACTTGGGGAATTGGAAATGGAACAGTACACAACAGAACAGCGATAAAAAATTACGAAAAGTTATGAAAAATATAAAAAATCTAAGACGTTTTTACATGTTATACAGGGTGGCGCAAAACGACTGATATGGTTTAAATGTTTAATAACTTTTTAAATTTATTTTTATTTTTTATTTTTATTTCAGAATTTTGTGAAGAAAACTTGGGGAATTGGAAATGGAACAGTAAACAACAGAACAGCGATCAAAAATTACGTAAAGTTATGGAAAATATACTGGAAGGAGCACGAACGTGCGATGACGAAAATGCCACCACTTGCGGGATATAATTTTTCATACTTAAGTTAAAAATATTCCCCAATATAATACTGCATAACAAAAAAATAATAATAATAATTAACCATTAAATAAAAAAGTTATTAAACATTCAAACCATATCGGTCGTTATGCGGCACCCTGAATTATCAGTATATCTGATATTATTAATCCAGATACGGTTAACTTTGATACCTATTTCCACAGATTCCAATGCTACTTGGAAGATTTATTCTGCGTAAAGATTGAAAAGCAAAAGTGATAAAATCCTGAATATTCGATAGTTTTTAAAAATGCCGAAGTTAACTACAAAATATATTACATTATATCAATTATTTAAATAAATTTGATATGTGTCTTGCATAAAAGATAACCCCATATTTAAATTATATTTATCAATCTGAAATTAAAAGTTTAAAATATATTCCCCATATAAAAAAAAAAACAACTTTCACATGTTAGCAAAATGGCAAATTTGCAAAATTTCTGATTAGAATTTAATTAATACAAAAAAAAAAAAAATAAATAAACAAAAAAAACCTTTTATATCTATACCTATTCTTTTTATTTCACACGCAACATATTTATTTCAATCATAACACATTTCTCATAAATATTGATATGTTTTCTTATCTTATTTACGAATTTAAATATATACATAATTATATAGTTATAGTATATATATAAATATACGCACATGCGTATATGCTTTACAACATAACTACTAAAAGAGTTGTAGAGTTTTCATTGGTTCAAAAAACTGTTTTTTTGAATAATAGACTCAAACATTGCCAAAAATATAAAAAAAAAAAAAATTGAATACCACGCGATATAATGAAAAAAATCCAGTTTATAGTATGATAAAAAAATATAAACACTAATAAATAAACATTTTTTATTATTTTTAAAGAAGTAATTAATATTTATAATTTAAATTGAATTTAAAATGATTTAAAAGCAGTAAAAGAATATTTTAAAATTGATTAGATTTTTTTTTTTTTTTATTTTATCCAAATTTTTGTTTTGATTTTTGAATTTGATAGTCAAAATTAAGAATTGGCAATTGGCTAAAATGAAGAAATAGGCAATTTGGTAAATTTTCCAATAACAATTTATAAATAACTTTATTTTTGTCAATAAAAGTTATTTACAACGTATATAAAGGACACGTTTATGATAAATGTTATTTCTGGAAAGAAAAACAAATTATGTTGTTGTTTTTACCAAACTATTAAATATTTTTGGTTTTATTTGTAAACAATATGTAAATTTACTTTAATATATTATGTAGAACAATTTTCTGTTCTATATATTTGGTAAATAATTAAAAACTAATATATATATATATAATATGATGCGTGATTTTCTTCGATGGATGATTGCAACACACACATAAGGACATGTGCATTAATAGTAAAATATAAAGAAATTTAATTCTATTCTAGACTTTTAAAAAAGAAACTGTAGTTACCGCAGTTTATTTATTATTATATGTTATTAATTATTATTATATTATATATATATATTATGTAAATAAAACCATCAATTAAACCGCTGGGGGAGAATCTTTAGTTAATTTTTTTGACATTTGTATAGTATTTTCATTTTGATATCACGTGGATACTTCAAAATAACTAAATGAATTTCAATTAATGCCAAGTAAAATTTTATTTTTATATACAAAGGTAGTAACATCAACTATTCTGTCACAAAATGTCGTAATTGTTACAGCTGAAACTCAGAAAAAACTTTTCTGAAATGACTCATACTGATTTTCAAAGATTTCTCCAAAATTTCAAGTTTCTAGGTTATGTCGTTTTCAAGATATGAGGGATCAAAAGGGAGATTTTGAAAAATTTGAGTTTCAAATAACGGTAAATTAACCGTAGTGCGATTCTATATATTTATTTTATATATCTTCAAAGTTTAAAATTTATAAAAGTAGAAAATCAGCTTTCATCGTTTCCAGGATAAAAATATGCCTTATAAAACTCTTTCCTGTTTTTTTAGATTTTGGGATGCTGTAGCTGTGTAACGTCTGAGGCTCCAAAAATAACTGTTCCATGAAATTATGTTTTTTGCGATATCAATCCGCAGTTCAAATTTTATTTTTTTAATTCAAATGGTGTAGACATTTTGTAAGAACACGACGGACGGGCAAAGGGACAATATTATATGTGAACACTTTTGTAAATGTTTTTGAAAATGTTATAAAAACGACATTAATAATAAAATTAATTAAGAACTGTAAATTGCATATATGTATATAAAATATAGATTTACCTCTTATAGCTTTGCAGTAAAAGAATAGAATTATGCAAAATTTTAACTTTTTAACTGTCAACTATTCAAAGATCATAATACAAAAATTCGAAGTGTTATAAAGATAATAATAACTTATAACTAAGTATTAATATTTATTTTTAACAATTGCTATTGTATAGTATAATTAACTGTAATGAATTTTACGATACAATAATATGAAGATGTTTTCAAAAATTTCATTCTTTGGATTGCTAATCAATTTTATAGAAAGAGGAGAGTGCCATTGACCTAAAATTTCTTATTATTACCAAAGAGTTATCATTATTTATCCATCATATAAAGTACTACTCAAAATATCTTTTTTTTTTTTAAGAAAAATCAAAAACATTTTTGAGCATATTTTTAAATATTTTTTACAAAAAATTTGTTTAATTATTCTATCTGTCCAAAGGCTTATTTACAAAACTATTACACCTAAGTAATAAATTAAAATGGTTGAGTGGGTACAGGGGTTAGAGTTCTGTCGTTTCATTCGAAAAATCTTCATCTGGTTTTCTTTAATAAAAAATACATACAAATATAACGATATAAACAAATACAAAATATAAACAAATAATTTGATTGATTATTATAACTCACAGATATAGAATACCATGTAACTCAAATACAAAATTATTACATTATAAACAAAATAGAATTGTCTATTAAAAATATAAGACGTTTCTACATGTTATAAGGTCTAGTACTATCTCATGTTTAAATTGTATGTGGAAGATCAATTCTAATAACACGAATATAATATTTTCTACTACCTATTTTTTTTATATTTTTAAAGATTACAATTTAATTATTTTGGAAATGTGTGCATTTAAAAAGCTCTAGATTTATATTTTACCTTATTTTATTATTTTTTTTAAATCACACACCATTCTCAGTTACCTACCGAAATAATTTTTGAAGAATTATTAAAAAAAAAATAAAAAATAAACAAAATAAATTAAAAACAAAAAAGTTAAAAGAAAAATTAAATAATTTGTTTCTGTTGTTTAAAATAAAAAAAAAACAGAGTGTTTTTTTTATGAATCAAAAATAAAAAGACAAAAATTCCAAAAAAAAAAAAAACAATTGTAATTTTTAATTCAAAACAAAGCAAATTGCAAAATGGTCAACAGCAGTATGGCCATAGGCTACGTAACCTTGAAATTCATTTTTATATATTCAAACATTTTAAAACTTATGTGTATGTTAATATACATATGTTTGTAACTGAAATAAAGAAAAAATGTTTAGCAACATTATTTCTTTTCATTAATTTATATTACATTTAAAACATATCATGAGTGGTACATGACTAAAACAAAAATTATTTTCATTGAAAATTTATATTTTATAGGACATAATTTGATTATATTTTCAACAAGTATTAAACAATTTCCGTACAGGAACAAAATAAGTAATATTAGTTTTAAATTAATAAAAAGTAGATATCTGCCTTACTTGAAAAGGATGCTTAACACCTTTTTAACATTGTATGAAGAAAGGTATCAATAAATAAATACATTTTTATACAATAAAAAAATACTTTAACAAGAGGAAATGTAAAACATTCAATATAATTTCTCTTTGCCATTCAGTAGTGATGAACTTTAACCTCCGATAAAATTACTTTATGAATCTAGTTTTATTAAAACTATAGTCAAACTGATTCATAATAATTCATATTGAATCTTTTCCATATTTTCTTATGAACTTTTCACGATGTAAATATACTCCTTATGTTAAATTTAAAGATCACATTCACATTGCGTCTGTCATTTATAAACTGTCATAGAGTATCTCAACTCCAAATATTTCCAAATGTTTAGTATTTGATTGAAAATTTTGTTATATATCGATAATTTAGACTTACGACCTAGGGGGTCGGTAATTTTCTTTATTTTTCAGTAAACTTCATTTATTTTTCAATTACAGTTTTTGTTCTTACTATCTAATGTTTTAAATTTGATTTGAAGACATACTTAGTATTTAACTTAGTAGCCCTGACATCGTAAATGTGTTTGCGACGTCGTGAATACAATGTCGCATGATCGCAAATGTAAACTTCAAAAATTTTACATTGTCTCATGATCGTAAATTAATTTCACATTGTATTCGCGACCCATTTTCACGACGCGTGTTGTTAAATTGAGTACCGAAAATTTTTTGGATACACAGATAAAAAAATTAAAAGTTATTTAAATAAAACTTTTAATTTGAATTTAGGTCAGTTGAATTTTATTTTTGGGGTGGTGAAGTCCCTAATTTAAAAAAAAACATAAAACCATGGAAGAAGAGTAGGGGTGACATCGTAAATGTCGTAAAAAAACTTCAACCTGATACAATGTGAAAATAACACAATGTAAAAATTTTTGAACACATTGTGTCGAAAATACAATGTATTTTGTTTACAATTCTGATTGCGTCAAAATGAAATGTCAAAAAATTTAAATTTTTTCTACAGAAACTTTCTTTGAAAAGTATAAATTAATATTTAGACAAAATGGATATTAATTTCGTTAAAAAATTTTTCTTCAATTATTTATTGGACTGTGGTGAAGAAATAAGAGTTTCCATGACCACAAAAATAAAACTTAACTGACAAAAATTCAAATTAAAACTTCAAAATTCAAATAACTTTAAATTTTTTTTTTGTGTATCCAAAAAATTTTCGATACTCAATTTAACAACTCGCGTCGTGAAAATGGGTCGCGAACACAATGTAAAATGAATTTACGATCATGAGACAATGTGAAATTTTTAAGTTTACATTTACGATCATGCGACAATGTATTCACGACGTCGCAAAGACATTTACGATGTCAGGGTAGGTAAATTTTTGTGAGATGCTTAATTTTTTTATTACAAATGTTAAAATTTTTGACATTTCATTTTGACGCAATCGGAATTGTAAACAAATACATTGTATTTTCGACACAATGTGTGCAGAAATTTTACATTGTGTTATTTTCACATTGTATCTGGTTGAAGTTTTTTTTACGACATTTACGATTTCACCCTAGGTATTAAAAAAAAGTTCATAACCTTTTTATGAAGTTTGTTAATGTTTTTCCATTTTTTAAATATAATTTTTATTTACTTTTAATTATTGTTCTGATATTTTTTTTTGTATCACTTTCAAATTTAACTGAGCACATCACATTATATCAGTATAATTTTTTTTTGTGCAATGACATTCATGATTCAGATGCTTGTTGTTTTACTGTGTATTGTGAGAATATGAAAACAATGATCGAAATTAATTTAAAAAAAAAACTGAATTCAGCAATAGTCAAAATTTTTTAATTTTGAATAGTTAATAGAAAAAAAAAATTATTCATTTGATGAAATTAAAAATAAAGGTCATAAATTTTATTAATTATAGCTTTTATTATCTAAATAAAGATTGAAAGAACAATTTTTTTCAGACTTTCTGACACATAACTGATTTGATTACAGTTAATTTTGACCTTAGAATTGTCTCAAGCATTACCATTATTGTTTGACACATTAAACATGTTATAATTTGTTTTAAAATACATTTATGTATAACTAGAATGTTGCGGCTTAATGAGCGTATAATTGTTTATTTTATGCTATAAATTAAAATAAGTTAGATAAATATTAAATTTCCAATTCAGCCAAGCATAATGCCCGAACCATAATGCGCATAGACATAGCATAGCAAAACTTCAAAATTACGTATGTAAATATCTACTAATGGAGAAAGCATGCAACTGCCCATAATGACATATGTAAATTTTTTTTTTTTTTTGTTTTTTTTCGTTCAGTTTTCGTTAAGCATAGAATAGCTATGCGTAATTCAAAATGTTTTGAAAAAACATAGCTTTACATAGCTAAATTGACAGTTGAAGTGAAGGGAGAAGAAATTTTTCTAAAAAAAATTAAATTGAAATAAAAAAAGTGGAAGATATTATTGAAGGGGACAATAATTTTGTTGAAAGCCTAATTTCTGAAGTATTTGTTCAGAAATTTTTATACGACAAAGGAAAATTTTAGCTATGCGCTTTTATGTCATTATGGGTGGAACTATGTTTTTTGTATGTTTTGACTAGTTTTGACATTTTGCTATGTCGAGTCGTTAAAAAAATGAAATTTATCTATGCGTACATATGTGCATTATGGTTCGGGCATAATGCCCGAACCATAATGCACATATGTACGCATAGATAAATTTCATTTTTTTAACGACTCGACATAGCAAAATGTCAAAACTAGTCAAAACATACAAAAAACATAGTTCCACCCATAATGACATAAAAGCGCATAGCTAAAATTTTCCTTTGTCGTATAAAAATTTCTGAACAAATACTTCAGAAATTAGGCTTTCAACAAAATTATTGTCCCCTTCAATAATATTTTCCACTTTTTTTATTTCAATTTAATTTTTTTTAGAAAAATTTCTTCTCCCTTCACTTCAACTGTCAATTTAGCTATGTCAAGCTATGTTTTTTCAAAACATTTTGAATTACGCATAGCTATTCTGTGCTTAACGAAAACTGAACGAAAAAAAACAAAAAAAAAAAAAAATTTACATATGTCATTATGGGCAGTTGCATGCTTTCTCCATTAGTAGATATTTACATACGTAATTTTGAAGTTTTGCTATGCTATGTCTATGCGCATTATGGTTCGGGTTTAAGGCGTAACACGACTTATGGAAATTTGTTTGTCATCTTCTAATCACGTTTATGAAATTATATTCCACCAAATATGTTCCCCAAAGTTTATAATGTATATGTATATACGATTTAACTAAATTTAAAAAGATAATGCACCATAATCTCAAAATCCTTTCATATACCAAACCTTGTACCTAAATTGTACATTTTATCAGAGGTTGCTTTCCTCGTAAACGTTTTGTATAGAATTGTATCGTTTATTATTTTATTTTTTATGCAAAATTTTTTAATGTCATCGAAATTATGACGTTAGTATTATAATAGATAGAAAGCTTTAACTTCACCTTGTTATATATGTATAAATTTTGTTTTTAAATTTGTTAATAATTTTCCATTTCTCGAATAAACGTACAAACAAATTAAAAAAAAAAAACAGAAATTTAAAAAGTATAAAAAATTGATCGATATTAACGAGTAAATAATGCGAGAAACGTGTTTGAAAAAAATATTTATTATACATACACATGTCATATTTTTAAATTGGCAAGGATTCTCGTGTAAGATCATTGTCATTTATTTACATTTTTTTTTCTCTTCATATCTAAAAAATTTGAAGATCTAATAATTGAAATTATTGACCGCATCTTCCACGTGCTTTTTTTTACTTTTGTTATTCTAAAATTTTATAAATTTGTTTACAACTTGTGTCCACTTTTTTATTCTTTTATAATTGGTACTTTTTATTTCACAAATATTTTGTACGTTCTTTGTTTTAAATGGATTGGTGTTATAGTTGTAAGTATATTGTTATTAGATTGTATTTTTATCTGTCTTAATAATTTTAATATTGAATTTACCAGAGGTTGTGATTTTCAAATATTTTGGTTCTTAAATAAGCAAACCAGTAGCTGCATTGACTCGAAAAATTTTAAGTAAAATTCAATTACTGGTAACTATTGGAAAAAAATATAAGTAATAGTAAAAATACTAGTACTGCTATTCACAAGTACTTTTCCAGTATCAACTATTATTTAACAGAATCATCTAGTAATTAGCAGTGTCATCGCACTTATACCGGTATGAATCAGAGTTTCTTATGTTCCACCAGTATTAATCAGTATATACCAGTATAACTTAGCAAAGTATGGTACCTAAATGAAATAAAAAAAAAAAAATTTAGTATTTACAACTAAATATGAAACGCTACTGAAATATTTTGAGATTATAAAAGGTTTTCTATCTGCTTTTATATGTAGGTACTACTATTTTCACTAGTGTGGATAATTTTGATATCAAAACTGGAAAAATACTAGTAAGTATCAGTATTTTTACTGGTACTTACTCATATTTTTTCCAGTACCAGTACTAGTATTTGAATATTATTCTTTCGTATTTTTTTCAGAATTTGTATGTTAAAATTTTCAGCTCTGATTATGTGTCTATCTATATTAATATTTATTAAATTTTTAGTTACCTACATATATATTCTTATATTATTATAATTATTATTTTGCTCGATAACTGTTCCTTCAGAATAAAGTAAATTAAAACTAAAAATAGATTAAGCATGTTGTAATTATACATTTTTTTTTGTAATGATATATCAATACTATAACTTCATATTGAGAAAGGTTTTAAGTGTTTTTAATGTTGAAAATTCTACAGTGTATGTCGAAATCATTTGAACTTTAGAGAATATTTTCGAGTTGTGTACGAAATCCCCCAGACAAAATCTTCAAGACATAATGCCTAAAACTAAAATCCCCAAAACGCAAGATTTTACATTTAAAATAAACTCCGCTAAACAATATTATTGCAATCCTGATTTTGTATTCAACTTTTAAATCTATCCTAACTTTTTTTCATAAATAATAAGTCAGCAACAAAACATTTAATATGTATAATGGGGTAGCTGCTCGAAACCCCTGCTAAACAAGATTATTGGAACCCTGATTTTGTATTCAACTCTGGAGGGATTTCCTAACTTTTTGTAATAAATAATAAGTCAGCAGCGAACATTTAATAGAATAGATGCTGCTGCCCCTAATTCTACCAAATTTTTCAGTATAGATAAAGCTACCCGAATCCGCCAAATTATTATTCTGAGAGTTTAAAGCCTCCTTTTTGACTATGGACTAGCTATTTAACTAGAAAAATAATTAAGGGAATTTTTTAAGAAGTTTATTTTTAAATTTTTATCAGCTTTTTTTTTGGAAATCTATTTATAGGAGTCTAGTATATTAAAATAGCCTGGAAAAAAGTTTATAAGTTCAGTTACATTTAAGTATGTAAATTGGTAATAGTTGTTGACAATTTAAAAATATTGGAAGCTCTTAACCTTTCTTTTTTCTTGTTTTTAAGAAAATTACAAAACAAAATTTTGAAAACATTTTTTTATTACGAATTACGATTAAAATTATTTTGTTTACAAAAAAACGGAGAACATATTAAATTTGTCTTACTATAAAATTGAACTTGAAAAACAAAAAAACAAAAATTTCATTTGTATTTTTTGCCAATTTTTTGGACTTTAATCTGATTAAATGAATCATTGATTCATTTCATTTACAAACAAACATGTAATGGTATCAAATTTTCAATGGAATTTATTTCGTTTTTAAAGAAGTAAACAAAAAAATAAAAGCACCCTATTAATTACGTTGTTATGGAGAAGAACCGGCGTTTTAAATTGTTTACAAATAATTTCGGATATATAAAAAAACAAAAAATAAGCAATCATCATCATCATCATCAGTTCCAATCCAACAGATTGTCATTGTTTATTTGTTTGTTTTATTTTTCCTTTCTTTGTCACCATTTTTTTTTTTCTGAAGTTTTTATATTTTGCTTTTACTGTTGCTTTTCGTATAGGTATAAATACATATACATATACAAATATATATATATATAATTTTTTAAGGTCAATGTCATTTTTTTTCCAATTAACTTTTATTTAAAAACATATTTTTTTTGGCATATAAAAGGGGAAAATAACAAACAGCTGTCATCAATCAAACAAAGTGTTTTTTTCCAACTTTATCACATATAAGGTGCCATTTTGAATTAATTTAAAGCAAAAGCAAAATTTTCACCCAAAAAGTTCACAAAACCTGGGGCGTCAAATATACGATAATATTACATTACGAAATCGAAAGCTTAAATTTCGTCCATAAGTTGAGATTGTAGATTCTAAAATATTGTAAATTCTATAACAACACTCTTTTATAAAATAACAATCCATAAAATTTAATTATTGAAATTTAAATTATTTTTTACATGAAAAATCTGTTTGTGTCTGATAACCCTTGTCCATTAATTACAGTTAAACGATCATTTAAAAACAATTATGCAGATTACTCAAACTCAGAAAAAAAATAAAGATCAATCCATAGTGAACTTAATAATGTGATGCGATAAGGAAAAGCTTAAGCTAAGCGCATTATTAATCAAAATAATATAATGCATGCTTTCCTTTTTGTAAAAAGAGTAAAGGAAGAGTAGATAGGATTAGTTTGTAAATGAAACGCTAATTTTTATTTCAGGAGTAGATAATTGTCAGATTAGTTGTCATATTTATATTTGACATTATAAAACTGTCTGTCATTTTATTGCTGATATATATAAATAATATTTTTTAAAATGAAAGAAGTAAGTGCTTATTGGTTATCTAATAAAAAATATTATTTAACATAACTTATTTAAATGAAAATCCATATATTATGAAAAAGTTAAATTAAAGCCATCTGCTGGAAATGTTTTAATTATTTACTCCTCTCATCTTTTCTTTTACAGGAACTGAGTAGTAGCGGGGAGTAGTTGAGGTTGGAAAAGAGTAGTTTACTCCTCATACCAGAACGAAATATCTAATTTTCGACTCGATTCCACTGCCCTTCACTATTAAACGTATAACTCAAATATAAAATGTTTACAATATATTAAAAGTAGAATTGTATCTATTTAAAATGTATCGTATTGTATTGAAAGAAATTCTTTGGCAAGCGTTTCTATATAGAGTATACATTAACATTAATACATTGAGTATTAGTTCATCAATCGTTCAAAACAAAAAAAATTAAATTTTAATGTGCACGTGATGGAATGTGATTCACAATTTAAACCACGTCACATCAAGTACAGTCAATCTTCCAGTGAATATGTATTATAAGCTTTAAATATTAATGGTGAAGTGTATTGTGTGATCTGGTATTTCTGTGTTATGATGTAATAGTATCGTCCTTTTAGAAAACGGACGATACTATTCTTTTTTAATATAGAGTTTCAAGCTAAGATAATTAGTTTAGTTAATTTTTAAAATTAGTTAGTTAACATTTTTCGGATAATTGAAAAGTGCAGTTAGTTGTATTATAAAACATTAGAAGACATTCTATTTTCATTAATATTTAATAGGCAAATAGTACATATAAGTAATTAGATATTTTAAATATGACCAGTATGATACAAAAACACCTCAAAATAATAAAACCAACGGTAGGTGTAAAATGATAAGAGACATCAGTAGTAAATATATATGCAATTAATGCAAAAAATAGTGATATATTAAAATTTATATTTGAGCAAAAAAAAATTTGACTTTTGATATAATTAAAATTTTTTTTTTCACTACTTGAGGTCTAGGAAAAACTTGCCAAGAAAAAATTCCCAAAGCCACAACGAAAAGGAACCCTAATTTTGGAAATTTTCTGTACATGAAACAAACACTTTAAAATTTGGGATATAGGATGGTACTATGTATACACAAAACCTTCAATTATTAAGAATTATCTTTGAGTTGAAACTTTTTTGACGTGTGAATCAGAAATTCGGAAACTGTTTGAGGGTCAAAGTGTTGTGCACAAAAAAGCAATTCTGCTATAATTTTATTGCTACTGCAAAAGTCATTAACAGATGATTGTCATATTGTTGGCGTTTTAGGAAAGCGCTTATTTTTCAAGAATATGAATGTGCCAGCGTCATATATGAATGCGGAGGAAACTTTGTCACAAAAAACTAAGCATAAAGAAAAATTCAAACTTTTCGTACATTGACCTGAGGTACATTTACCTCAGCAAAATATTTTTTATATGGGACTTTTTTTTAATACTATAATAGATTATATTGGGTAATTTTTTCATTCCTCATATCCTCAAAATATAATCTTCTATATATATAAAAATGAAAGTTTGGTTGTTTGTATATAGAGGTTTTTGGGTACGGAAAGAAATCCTGGACTAAAAATTTTGTTCTAACAACGGATCACCAAGTTGAACTGTAGTGCAAGTAATTAAACTTTTTTGTTCTAAAATGAAAACGGTTTGTCCGAATGACTTCCAATTTCTCTAAGTGATCGTCCTTGAGTACTGAGTTGACACTATTAATAGAATAGCGCAGTAACGCATGTCGTGTATTAGCTAGTATTTATATAAAATTCTCCAAAACTAAAGTTTAGATTAAAACAAAATTCGGGGATTTTTTTCGGTTTTGATTTTGGGGAATTTTTTTAAAGGAACTTAATTCAACTTTAGCTAAAATAATTTTGTAGATCAAATGCGGTTTTTTTTAAATTTAAATTACTTACTTAAAAAGTATTTCATTTAATTCATTTAAAACTTTTAAAGTAATTCTAGGAAAATATCTCAGATATTTTATGTATCTTAGATACCATTAAAAAGTTCAAATTGTAATACTTTGTTTTGGTTTTAAATTACAAAAATTTTCCCAAAAAATAAAAAAAAAAATTAAGAAGCAAATTATTTAAAAGAATTTTATTTCAATTGTTTTAGGAACTATCACATTAATATGTAATAATAATATTTTAAGTGCTTTTTATATTTTAGTGCATAAAATTAATTTTAATTTTTTTTTTTTTTAATCCAAAGTTTTTTTTTCCGTTTAATACTTTTTTTTTTATAATTTAATTTCATAAATGCACTTGTATTAGCTACTTGTCATTAAAATGTGATTATAATCTCATAAATACAACCTTGAATAATATCAGGATTTGTTTAAAGTCCGTTCAACTATTTTATGATGATATTTAAAGAATAAAAGCAAAAATAAGAACAATAACAAAAATTAAAAATATATATATATTTATATTATAAGTTCCAAGTAAGCATATTTTAAGCTTTTTTTTTTTTTTGTTTTTATAACTTCTTGCATAAACTTAAATTATATTTTAGATAAAAGATAATTTTTTGTTTTAATTTTTTTTTTTGTTGCTGTTGTTCGTTTCTGATGAGAAAATTCTGATGTTGTCATAAACCTGATGACAAATTCGTAATCAAAATAAGTGAAAACAAAAAAACTTATTTTGAATTTAATTGCTTAAGCGTGTATTAAGAATAGTATATATATATACTATTATTTTGATTGATTAATTTGCAATTACGATATTCTTAAGTTGTTTATGGTAATAAATGTTTTTTTTTAAATATATCTAAATGTCAAAACAAGAACTAAATTTTAGTTTTAAATTGTACGAATGAATTTTTGGAATAACAAATTTGTTCAGATTTTAATATTTTATTAATTATTTAATTTCAATGATGCAAAGGAATAAGAAGAAATTTATTTATTTATCTATTATGTACCTATTTACAAGTCGGCTGAGTGGCACAGTGGTTTGAGTGCCGATCTTTTATGTAGAAGGCCCGGGTTCGAATCCCAGTGAAAGTAAAAAAAAAAACTTTCATCTGGTTTTCGACTCGCCTCAGCTACCATTCCCCATTGGGTTCAAATTAATGACTTAATTAATAATTATATATCTTTAATAAAAAAACATTAATATAACAATATAAATAAATACAAAATATAAACAAATAATTTAATTGAATAATATAACCCACAGATATAGAATGCCATACAATTTAAATACAAAATATGGTAATATGAACAAAAATAGAATTATATCATTTGAAAATCTAAGACGTTTCTACATGTTATCAGGCTTACTTCTATCTCATGTTTAAATTGTATGTGGAATTCATTTGATCAGTTCTAATATATGAATATATTCCCCCCTGTTCCAACATATATAGTTAGGCTGTTTAGCCTATTACAGTAAACAGTAAGCACGTAGAGGTGCCGGCAAAAAAAAAAAAAAAACAAATGCATCAATGTCTTTGCAAATTGAAGGCCCTTTTCCTTTCAGATGTGGGCCAAGGCTTTCATACTACACCACCGAGGCTCCAAGAAGAAATTTTGTGGTGAATTCAAATAGGTTTTTTTTGAATGAATTCTATATCAGTTTTGGAACGTTTTCAGTTATGGAACGTTTGAGTGAAATGTATATGAAAGAAATGAAAAACGAGTAGTTTCTCTTTCGATCGAGAATCGAGTACTAGTACTGAAGAAGTCTACATGTCGTAGTCGAAATACTGGTATTTGTAAACGGTAACGTTTTCACCATAATGTGTTGGTGGCTGGTGCTATTAATTTTCGTCGCGTTTGTATAATCAATGTTTATTTTGAGGTCTCTGTAACAGTTTTACCAAATTTTGTAATTTTTGCTGCATCCCTTTTCACTTCTATAGAGGATAAAGGAGATTATTTTTTCAACCTGACTGTATTGGTTTATTAAAGACTTTTAATTTTATTTAATTTTTCAATTTTCACAAATGAATTTCATAAGAAAAGTTAGTATTTTTTTACGACATATCAAAATTTTAGCTTATTGATTCTGATGGGATGAAAAGAACTCTTAGTCCATTATGTAAACGTTTCGATTCTTGATATTATAAAGTAGAAGTGAAGCATGGTGGTGTAAGTAATATAGTGTGGGTCTGTTTTTCTGGTCATTCACTTGCCTCTTCCATTGAACTCGATCGTGCGCCAACAACTTGATCTCCTCCCAGTTTTTCGCTTGTTCAGACGTATTTGTTTAATACCAGGTGTTGTTAGGTCGACCACACCTTCTACTACCTTGGGGGACCATCTTAGGGCCATTCTTGTTTATATTTGTTGGTGGTTTTCTCAAAGTGTGGCCTGTTTACCTCCATTTTCTGCGCTTGATTTGGCTCATAACCGGTACTTCACTTTTTAGCTGCCATAAGTCCCTATTGCTGATGGTGTTGGACCAGAATATTCTACATATGATTCTTTGGCACTTATTTACTAATACTTGGACTTTTGCCTGGTGTTGTTTATAGTCAGCCAAGTTTCACTGCAATAGAGAAGTGTTAACATTAAATATGCTTTGAATATTCTCAGCTTAGTTTTCCTGGTTATTTGGCCGGTAGGAGAAGCTTTTTTGATCCTACCTTCTTTTGTGATTATTTAAAAAAAAAGCTGATCCTACCAAATTGAGATAAGTGATAATTAATTTCTAATTCCTCAATGTAAATGAATGACAGTAACCTGTTATCATTGTAACTGTTAATTTGTTAATTATAAATAAATTAATAATTCTAAAATTTTTTGTATTTATTAAAAATGTTTACTAAAAATTTTTTTTTAAATTAATTTAATTTATATTTAATAATATACATATTATAATTTTTCAATTAAATATCTGTGTAAATGTTTTTTTTTTGTTGTCTTCAATTATTCCATAAATCATTTAAGTCGAGACGCTGTTAAATATTTCTGATAAACCAAGTTATTATTCAATGTAATTTTTTTTTTTGAAATATTCGTTATTAAAATGTTTTTATTTATAAATATTCTTATAAAAATGGTATGAATTTATTCTACGAATTAATCCAACAAATTTTGCTACATTACCGAGTGTTTATTAAGAATATATAAGATTTCAGTGGGTACAGGAAGACGTACGATTTCGTGTTGACACATTTTTATGTCTTATCATTTTACATCGAGTATTTGAAATAGTTTATAAGTATTTCTTATGGAGGAATGCACGTTTCATAAACGATATAATTAGATAGTGATTAGATTACGTTATTTATACTACAAATATGATAAATGATAATATAATAAAAAAATAAAATAACTTTAAAGTAAGGAATTTAAATTAAATAATTTGACTACAGTGTTTATATACTCCCACGACTTTAAAAAAAATATATTTGGAATTATATTTCCAAAAAAAAAAAAAATTTTAGATTTCAAATCGAGCAAAGTACAAAAATTAAACAAATTAATTATAAAAATAGCATTCTCTGACAAATTTAGAAATAAGAAACAAAACAAAATTAATTAAATGTAATAAAAATATATTATAATTTGAGAGTAGTTTTCAAGGTTATCTGTTAATAAATCATTAGACAATTAGGGTTTCAAATATTTGAAATTTGAATATTTGAACTCGGTTTTAAATAATTAAAGGACAGATAATTGTTTATATATTTACATACATGCATTTAAAAGAACTAAAGGTCAATATTTTGATTTAATAGCAGGGACTTTATGTTTATTTAAAATTTAAAAAAAATTGTGTTAATGACCCGAATTTGTAATCAAAAATATTTGAACACTTATTACTTATGTGTAGTATAATATTTGTGTTTTGGTGAATCATCAATTTTAAAATAATACTTGTATTACTTTTGTCGTATATAAAGATTTTTATAATCAAGCACACTTAGTATACACTTAGAAAAATTTATAAATTTGATATAGGAAGAAATTTTGGAACTTTCAAAGTGGAATTGAAGAACTTGCAGTAAAAAGTTGACACATTTATTTAAAATTTTAAAAGACGATCTTCTGAAAATATATTATATTTAAAAAGCGATTATTACTTTGCTTTGAATGGTTTTCATGCATAATTTTTAAAAATATTAATTTACTAAAAAAAACTTTCTTTGGTTAAGCACAAGGCTTATTTGCAACAAAATTTCAATTTAAAAGAAACTTTTTTTTTCCTTGTTGTTGCGCGAGGGCTTCCATTTGGTCTCTCTATCTCACTTGGTTTTTTGCTGTTTTTACATTCTCCCATGTTGCATTGGTTAAATTCATTTATAGTAGTGTATGTCCGCAGGTATTTTTGACGCCCTCGCCTTCTATTTCCTTGGCGGTTGCATTCCAAGGCTATGCTAGTTATGTTGATATGATTAAGTTCCAATTTTTCTTTCTTTGTTGCCTCAGTATGAGTTTTTCTCCAGTAATTCTCCTTAAATCTTCATTGTTTATTCTGACAAGCCAGAATATTCCGCATACGATGCGTAGACATTTCTTCATAAATACTGGCTGATGATGCAGTTTCTGGCTGATGATGTAAAATATCATAAGCACGGTTTCAACACAAGCATTGAAGATTCTTAACTTTGTTTTTCTGGAGATCTTAGTGTGTCTTAATACTGGGTATAATAGTTCAAAAGGCTGACTTTGTTGGTCTGTTGTCGCTCACTACCTGCGCATCCCGATCAGAACCTATTATTATATGGCACACCTTTATCTTGTAGTGCTCTTCATATAGCAACTCTTCTAGCAGGTAAAATAAGGATCGCGTTTTTTCAATGATGATTCACCGCTTGGTTTACACAGTTTCTGTGAGGGTGGAAACCTGGTTGCCAATTTTCGCCTGCAAATTACCGTTTACTGATGAAATAAAAAAAAAAGATAATAAATATTAATTATAAATTAATAAATATAGTATTTTCAATCCTACCACATCTACAAAGTATGCTACTACTTTTTTATTTCTTTTTATACCCGTATGACTATATAGTCAAAGGGTATAATAAATTTGCCATTACGTTCAGATTAGAAAAATAAATCGATTTAGCTACGTATGTCCGTCCCTCCGTCCGCCCGCACGGTAACTCAAAAACTAAAGGAGCTAGGATCTTGAAATTTTCGGAAATTTGTTCTTTTGCAATAGCCGTCATCGCTATTTAAATCCAGCCATTTTGGTCAATGGGTTCGGGTAGCTGCGATACAACTTCTTTTTATACCCGTGCATACATATATGACATCGGGTATATTAAAATTGCTCCTCCGTTTGTAACGCATCGATCTAGACGAGCTAGATATAGTGTCAAGGGTACGTATCGACTCAGAATCGAAAAATGAGCCGATCTAGCTATGTGTGTCTGTCCGTCAGTCCGTCCGTCCGTGTGTCAGCACGATAACTCAAAAACTAAAAGGGCTAGAGTCTTGAAATTCACACAAAGTCATTTTTAGACAATTTCTAGGTTCCCTATTGTTCTTGGTTAAAATTGGACCAAGGCTTCGAGGAGCTGCCATACAACTTTTTTGCACCAATATGAACTTCTTCAAAACTAATTATACTACGAAGATGAAAATTACACAAATTTAGTTTAATAATGAATCAAGCACTTATATGAAGTTTCAAAATGTTAGGGCCCCATTTTCGGGGGGCTGCCATAACACTTCTTTGCACCAATATGAGTTTCTTCAAAACTAATTATACTACGAGGATGAAAATTACACACGGTTAGTTATATAATGAATCCAGCACCTATATGAAGTTTCAAAATGTTAGGACCCCATTTTCGGGGGGCTGCCATACAACTTCTTCGCACCAATATGAATTTCTCCAAAACTCATTATACTACGAGGATGAAAATTACACACAGTTAGTTATATAATAAATCGAGCACTAATGTGAAGTTTCAAAATGTTAGGGCCCCATTTTCGGGGGCTGGCATACAACTTATTTGCACCAATATGAATTTCTTTAAAACTAATTATACTACGAGGATGAAAATTACACACGGTTAGTTATATAATGATTCGAGCACTTATATGAAGTTTCAAAATGTTATGGGCCCCATTTTCGGGGGCTGCCATACAAAGTTTTCGATTCAATAACTGTGAATCTAATGCAGCTACGAGGCTAAAATTAAAATTGGGCAGGTAAAGTGATAGGGCAAGTTACTCGGCAAAGTTGGACATCCCTCGGACCACCGGACTTTTAGGGTGGGCCGATTTTTTTTTTTTGATTATTTTGTTTTTTTTTTTTTTTTTTTGTTTAAGCAAAACTTATGGGATAATAAATTAATTTTGTTTTTTTGTGGTTGTTTTTGTTTTTTTTTTTTAAGCTAAAATTAAGGGACAATGAATTAAAAATTTTTTTTTGTTTTGTTTTTTTTTTTTTAAGTTTTTTTTTTTTTTTTTTTAAACCAAAATTATGGGATAATGAGTTAAATCTATAAGGGAAGTAAATTACGGTTTATTTTATACATCATAGTGGGTATGCACGGGTATCTAAAAGTTGACAAGGGCAACTATAATCTTCCTCGTTTTATATGAGTAATTACTCTGTACCTATTACAGCTGCGTGTCTGAAATTTTGGCAAAAGTATTTTAGTTTTATGGCCAAAGTTTCTGCGATACAACTTCTTTGCACCAATATGAATTCTTCAAATCTAATTATACTACGAGAAGGAAAATTATACAGGGCTAGTTATATAATGAATCGAACACTTATATGAAGTTTCCAAATGTTACGGCTTCATTTTCAGGGGACTGCGATACAATTTCTTTGCACCAACATGAATTTCTTCAAAACTAATTATACTACGAGGATGAAAATTACACAGGGTTAGTTACAATAGAACAAGCACCTATATAAAGTTTCAAAATGTTTCGAACCCATTTTCGGGTAGCCGCCATACAAAATTGTCAATTCGATAACGGTGAATCTAATGAAGCTACGAGGTTAAAACTAAAACTGGGCAGGTAAAGTAATAGGTCAAGTTACTTGGCAAAGTTGGACATAACTCGGACCAACTTTTAGGACGGGGCTATTTTTTTTTTAAGCGTTGAGTTACATTTCTCTTTTTTTGTAAGATATGTAATAGTATAAGGGAAATAAATAACGGTTTATTTTAGTTTATACACCATAGCGGGTATGCACGGGTATCTAAAAGTTGATAAGGGCAACTATAATCTTCCTTGTTTTTGCAAGAGTTTAAATCATTCGGGATTTTTTTTTCCAGTAAAGTAATATAATTAAAGAACTTTTAATTTGTTTGTAATAACAATATTATTGAAATTCAAAATATTTCCATTTAAATTCTAACAGTTTTCTTTTAAAAAATATTATATTCTTTTACATTCATATAATATATATATATATTTAAATATATATATATACATGTTAATAAAACTTAACAAAAAAGTAATTATTTGCCACATTAAATAACATAGTATGTATGACCATGAATTAGTATATTTACCTATGTATATTTACCTCTGATTCTATTCTGTTTCTTTTTTTTTTTATTCTTAAAATGAACAAAACAAAAACTGTATTTCGTTATAATATTTTAAATTATTTAATATTTAAGTTTTTTTTTTTTGTTTGATACTATTTTTATAAATTAACGTAAGCTTTTTTTTTTTTAATTAAATTTTTACTATATATTCTACTATTTTAGAATTGACATCCTTTACAATAAGAATCAAAAAAAAAAAAAAAAAAACCAAAACAATATAAGCGCTTTAACTACTAATATGTATATATTAAATATATATTTAAATTTTTTTTTCTATATATATTATTATAATATAAATTAACCAGAAAATTCTATATACACAAAAAATAAAACACTTTTATTCATTATATATTATCTATTTCCAGTATTTTTTGTATTTTTAATTAATTAGAA